>VZQC01011962.1:81498-164038 GCA_009823505.1 Rhizomys pruinosus | reverse complement strand
TCCAGTAAGAATTAAAGACAGGCAAAACAACAGTTCTCTCTCTCTCTCTCTCTCTCTCTCTCTCTCTCTCTCTCTCTTTTTACTAAGATCTCGATTTTTATGTCTGAAATACAATTTCTCAGGCCTTACTGATTTTTTCTGGGTTTACTTTCCTTTTTATGTGGTTCTTAGCCTCCGCCTTTAACAGCTGTGCTATCCCCACAGCCCTTACTTTCCTTTTGGGTGCTTAAGGCCACACAGTTAGCCCAGATTAACCAAGATTTTTGTTTTCTCAAGGTGAGTTGAGGATCTGGTCCTCAAGGGTCACTCTTTTTTTTTTTTGGTGGGAGGGTTGGTCGTGGGACCCCCTGGATCCTTTTGGCTTTTCATTTACCAGTTCCATCCACTCGAGGACAAAAATCTGGTCTTGCTAGACCGGGCTTCCCTTTTTGAAGCATGAGCAGACTTTCCTCTTTATAGACTAGACACTGGCTGAAGTCCTATTAGTGGGCCTCCAAGACCTCCCTACACAGGAAGACTGGTGACCCACATTTGCAGGACATTTCAAGAGATGCCCCATGCATAGTCCTCTGAGACACGGTTGACTTCTGAGGGCAAGGAACAAAGTTATCCTTCAGGTCCCTCAGCCAAATTGGTATGGGCATTAAGTATAATCATTAAGCACCCAGAAAGGTTAAGTTATACCAGCCTGATAGATCGCACCTATACTAAAATTATGTCTTCTGAAAACAAACTGTATGTTATTTCCATATCATATTTCTTGATTACGGCTCTCTTCTGGATTTATTTTTAGTTGGGAAGCTTTGTATTACTATCATGATTTCCTCATTTGTTATGGCTCTGTTTAAACTTTTGATTTCTTATTGATTTAACTTGGGTAGAGCCACTGAATTTAGAAATAAATATATTTGGTTGGGTAAAGTATTCTGAGTTGGCAACTATGGTCATTTAGAACTTGGAGTACTTTTTTTTTAATGTGGGCACTTAGAGCTATAAACTTCCCTCTTAGGATTGCTTTTAGAGTGTCCCATAGATTTTGCTGTGTTGTTTTATCATTGTCATTCAGTTCCAGGAATGTTTTTATTTCTTTTTTTATTTCTTCCTTGACCCACTCATTATTCAGGAGAGTGTTGTTTAGTACTTTGCTCTAGATTCTTCTGGCATTCATAGTTTGCATTGAGTCAGCCATAATCTGGTTAAGTGTTCCCTTATATGTAACTTATTTTTCTCTTGCAGCATTCAATACCTTCTCTTTGTTTTGTAGATTTAGTGTTTTTACTATTATATGCGGAGGGGAGTTTCTCTTCTACTACAGTCAATTTTTTGTTCTGTGTACTTCTTATATCTATATAGGTATGGTTTTCTTTAATTTGAGGAAGTTTTCTTCTATAATCCTGTTGAATACCTATTCAGTGCCACTGAACTCAGATTCGTTTCCTTCCTCTATTCCTGTGATGCTTAGAGTTGGTCTTTTTGTAGTGTCCAATACTTTTTTATAGTTCATTCCTGCTTTTTTAATTTTTCATATTCTTTGCTTGAGTGGTCCCATTCTTCAACTTTGTTTTCCAGTCTTATATTCTCCTTTACATTCCATTCATTTTACTTTTGAGGCTTTCTCCTATCATTTCAAATTGTCTTAATTGAGGGGCTTGAGAGATGGCTCAGAGGTTAAAAGCAATGCTTGCTCTTGCAGAAGACTTGGGTTCCAATCCCAGCACCAACATGGTGGCCAACAACCTTCTGTAGCTCCATTTTCAGGGAATTTGACAACCTTTTCTGACCTCTGTATGCATTGCACGACACAGGTGCACTTATATCCATGTAGGCCTAACACTCATACATATAAAATAAAAATAAATAAATAATTTCAAGTTGCCTTATTGAGTTTTTTAGTTCCATCTTCATTTTTTTCTCCAATACTTCATTCTTTTATGAATTCACTTTTTAAGTCCTGAATTGTCTTTGTCATTTAATTCAGCCACATATTCATATTTTCTTGAGCTTTAGTCAGGAATTTGTTCCTATCCTCTTTGACTTGAGTTGTTTGTGTGTTCTTTAAATTTATTGAATTACTTGACTGTGTTTATTATTGTTCTTTATTTAAAAATTTTATTGTGCTTCTGTACATTTCATAGAAAAGTTCTTAGTCAAATTAAGACCCCTCCCCTCTCCAATGTTCTCCTAGACCTCATGCATTCCACCTTGCAAGTTAAATCCTACCCAGTCAAGCATTTGCAACCAGATGTCCTTCAGTGCAAGTTCATCTACTGGAATCTACTCAGCCTAACAAGAATGATAAGTACTCTCCTAAACTATGTAGTGATTAGTCTTTGACAGTTACTATACAGAGGCTGTCCTCTGCCTACCCTCCCACTGCCCCACTTCTTTTGTTTTACTCTGGGCCCTAGTCTGATTGAATGGGCATGGATTTTGTGCTCTGGCCACCATTGCCACAAGTTCAGATGTGCAAGCTTCCAGTGGCCTGAAAGCCTCTATTTCCCAATGTTCATGGACTACAGGGGCCCATGATCTTTTAAACTCTCTACCCTCAGGTTCCTGTGGGTAGTTATTGTTGTAGGATACTTCTGTTAAGACTGGTGGGTTTTGGTTGGGACATATCTTGATTTTTCATATTATTTGTATCTTTGTGTTGTGTCTTGGGTATATAGATTTTTACTTTTAGTTGTTTGTCTGCTATGAAATTCCTGCTGGTCTTTGTTTTGTTGAAGTAATTTTTTATTCTCCTTATATTGTTGATGTAGCTTGTTTGCTGTCTAATCGTTTATGCATAATTGGTCTTTGATTCAGGTTCTCATGTTTGATTTTCCTGGGAGGACAGGATGGTTCCAGGCTGGTTAGTAAAGATCTTTCCAGTAGATTGGAGGGGCATAGGTCTAGTTCCAGAATACAGGGATTCAGTGGCCAGATTCCCACAAGGCTAGTGCGAGTCTTTATGTGAGGAAAATTATGAGGGAACCTAGATCCAAGGTGGGGATTGGGACAGTCTGAGCAGGGTCAAACTAGCTACGCAGAGTAGATGTGAGTCCTGGATGTGTGAAAAGGACAAGGAGCAGGGGGATCAAGTCACATGGGATGGGACCTGAGTTACCAGGCTATCCCAGAGATCTCAAGTTGAAGGAGCAAGAGTGGGGTCCAAAGTCGGGTGTGGGAACTGCATGAAGAGCCTCTAATGAGCCAGGCAGAGTAAATATGAGGCCTGGAGTAGCAAGAGAGGAACAACTTTTGAGTTTGGATTTCAGGATTTACTGTGCAGGGTGGGTCCTGGATCAGCAGGGTGGCTGATAGGTTAGAGTAAGAGTTCATAGATGGGGTTTCAGGTAGGTCTCGGGGAGTGAGCTCCAAACTGCATGTCTGGGGCTCGGGAGGAATCCCCCATCCCAGGCTAGGCTGAGAACTGAGATGGCAAGGAATTCACCCACTCTACCAAGATGTGGTATGCTGTGGTGTCTGCCAATCCAGGATGAGGGTCACTGTGACACAGGGAGAACTCAGAGCTAACTAAGATGGTGGGGTCCCTTCTGAAATTTTGATAGGAATTTCTTTAAAATTCCAGGTCAATTTACATAAAACTGACTTTGTTTCAATATCGAATTTTTCAATCCATAACCATGGTGCATTTCTCTATTCATTTACATATTCTTGGTCTGTATGATTTTAATTTCCTGGGAGACCTTAATATAGTGGCCAGAACTTTAGTACTATGTTGAATAAGAGTGGACATCCCTATGTTATTTCCTTAGGAAAGAAGCAGTATTTCATAATTAAGGATAAAGTTAATTACATGATTTGTTTTATAAATATTTTTTATTTGAATGAGCAAATTTCACTTAATAGAGACTTGCCTGAAAGTTTTGTTATGAATTGTTAATATATGTTGTTAAATCTCTTTTATAATTCATATGGATCTCATGATTTTTCTTCTTTAGCCTCTAATAACACTTATTTTTGAATATGAATCATTATTGCAAACATATAGAAAACCACACTTGGTCATATTGTATTTTTGATTGTGGGTAGAAGGGAAGGCTTCATTTTGCATTGTATCCCACTGACATTACACTTGAGAAGTAAATCAGAATACTAATTACATCTGCCACCTGGAAAAGTGCCTCACTTTTAGTCTCACTGGCACTGTCCTGGAGGGAAGATCAGGTCTTGTTTGCTTCTGTTTGGTAAGTGATGGAAGACCACCTTCTTGTTATTTGCTACTGATACTATCCCCATTGCCTACAGTTCTGCAATTGAGGGAATAGAAAATGATATATCTATCTAGGCATTTCAATAACAGATGGAAAGAAGAAACAGAAACTGAGTTTGAATAACGGGAGTCGGTGGTTAGGGTGGAAGATCAGTTCCCTATTTGTGCCTGTGTGGATTAGGTGAAAATTATCTCCACTGATATGTGGAACAAATACAGTAACTTTCACTAAAACATTTTTTTGGTCTTTTTGAGACAGGGTCTCTTTGTAGCCCCAGCTGTCGTGGAACTCACTCTGTAGACCAGGCTGGCCTTGAACTCACAAAGATCCGCCTGCCTCTGCCTCCCTAGTGCTAGGATTAAAGGCGTGAGCCCCCACACCAGGCCACTAAAACATTTTTGTTGTTGTTACTAGGCCACTCATTTCCAATTCCTTTGATTTGAGAGAACAGTTCTTTCTTAGTGTTTTCCTTCTATGTGTCTATAGGAAATTATGATTAGAGGTTACTTAAGTGCCCTATATTGCCATATTGGAAATAAGATGGAAGTTCAAGAAATTTAATTTTTTCCCTCAAAACTCAAGATATTTAAACAGTTCATGGTCTTTTTGCCTTTCAGCATATACCTACACTACTGTGGTTTTTAATATTTTGGATTTTATTTCAGTTGTAGCAGCAAAAAATAAAAACTTGAGTGAAATATAGATTATTCTTCTGAGCAATAATGAAATTTACATTTGCTTGATTTTAACTTGGATGCAAGTCTATAGGACATACTTATTAAAAAATGGGGCCATAAACTATCTTAGATATGTCCCACATCACTCTTTTGGAATATTTGCATAAACCATGGTCTTTGTAGCCCAATATGGCTTAGAATTTGTGGCAACCCCCAAAGCCTCTGGAATGTTGGGAATTACGGTAATAGTCTCCATGCCTGGTCTTTCATAATATTTTTAATGTGGATTATTTTGGGGGGGGTTATTTAGCTCATATCTCCCAGGTCGTAGTTCATCACTCAGGGAGCCCAAGGTAGGAACTCAGGGCAGAAACCTGGAGTCAGGACCTGAGGCACAGGTCATGGAGAATTGCTTCTTACTGGCTTGCTCCTAACCTGGATTATTTTTAAAAGCCACCAAACTTGTTTTACTTTTATTTACTCTGTTTGTCTTTGGTGTCCCTAGATTAGAGTTAGAATAGCTTATTTTTTGAAAGCATACACTTTGGAATTAATACAACTAGATTTGGATTCTAGGCACAACAGTAAACTAAGGGGAAATACTTAAGAATTTTTTTCTCTGTAACTTGACTTTTCATTTGTCAAATGGATTCAGCAACACCTGTCTCAAATGTAGGTTCCTGTGTTTTCAGTATGAATCTCGTGGAAGTATGCATTCTATACATATTTATGCTTATTATAATCTTCCTAAATAGATATTTGACCAAGTAATTGCTGTTAGAAACCTCTCACTGCATTCCTACAATTTAAGCTGCTTAATTATAATGAAACATTTAGGATCTGAGGCACACATACATTTGTAGCTCTATTATGTGTGCCACTGGTTATTCCCAGCTTTGGCAAATTTTCTTAAAAAAAAGTTGTTACTCTTTAAATCTAAGAATGTGTGTACACATACTCTAATTCTCTAAAATGCTGATTACTTTGTAGCTATTGAGCATTAATATGCTAGATCACTGTGATGCTATCTCTGATTGCTGTTGTGCATTCTTCTGTCTGAAAAACCATTTCCTAAGTACTGGAGCTTTCAGTCTCTCTACTCCAGACAAAATTTATTTTCCTTCTTCCCCCACACACTTTCTTGTTCCAACCTGATCATACACTATAATTATTTGCTTATATGTCTGTTATTTCCAACATTTCTTTCCACTCCAGAAAATCTCAAGAGTAACGGCTGTCTGACAGACACTAATGAATGTTTATTGAAAAAAATTGAACTGCTATATTGTTTAGAACTTAATCTAAACTGCCATAATGTATCCTAAGCAAAACAGGTAAGGTACTACAGACTACTTTTGAATTCTATTAGCAAAGATCATCAGAAAAGTTTGTGGATAGTTTTTTTTTTTTTCTTTTCAACTCCTTGTTATTATTTTCTTCTTTCTCCTCTCAATCTCTTTCTTCTTCAAATTAATGTAATTATTTGTTATTGTCTCTCACATAGACTAGAAATCTATCTAGACATAACATTTTGATGTGACTATAAGGGAGGGAATAATTTGGGGGTAATAAAGAGACATCCTGGGAGGGAACAGGACAAGGAAAGGCAATAGGGAGCAAATATGAACAAGGTGCAATGATAGATATGTATTAAAATGTCATAATGAAACTCATTGTTTTGTATGATAACTAAAATTAATTGTGTATATTGAAAACAGACCAAAATCTTATGAGTGAGCAAATAAACCACAAAACTATACTGGAACATATGGTTGATTTTTGGCCTTTAAAATCCTGATTTAACTGAAATGGATTTATCACTGTCTTTTTGCAATAGAAAAGAGGTTTACTAAAAATAGCAACTGCTAGCTCCTGAGTTAGGTGTCAGGTGACCATGATGGATTTGCTGATTACATTCCCTGGCCTCTGACGCATGCTACAAAAATATCACTGGGTTTAGAATGTGCAAAACTGTGTGCTAGCCCATTCCCCTCCACAGTTCTGTCTTTTTAAAAACATTGACTGAAATAAGTTAGATTGTATTGCTCATATTTTGCATGGAACAGATTTAAGCAAGGTTCCTTGGGCTCTGGTGACCTAAACTAATTTTGGTACCCTAAAAGGTACCCAGATATCCATTAAGTTGGTTAGGATTGATTGAATCAGGGTGATGAGATTGTTGGTCTACTGATATTTTACTGCATTTCAGTAAAGTTTACTTTAGCTTATATCATTATTATTTAGAGTCTTCAGTTATTTCTTGTTTCAGTCAATGTACTATCATTCCAATCTCAAGGAATAGACTCCAACTGATTCCATAGGTACAAATGAAGCCCTTAGAATTGATTAAATCTTAGCCGGGCGTGATGGCGCACGCTTTTAATCCTAGTACTTGGGAGGCGGAGGCAGGCGGATCTTTGTGAGTTCAAGGCCAGTCTGGTCTACAGAGTGAATTCCAGGACAGCTGAGGCTACAGGGAGACTCTGTGTCGAAAAGACCAAAAATTAAAAAAAAAAAACAGAATTAATTAAATCTGTTAAAAGCTCAGAAACTAATGGACTCACATTGATTATATGAGTGACTAGAAAATATTTTGTTCATAGAGATATTTCTATCTCTATATTTTAAAACAAAATATTTACACATGGCCTTTCTTAAAATCACTACCTTATTCCTAAAAATTAGAAAATAAGACATTTAATCTGATATACACCCAGTAACTCATTGAAATAAATGTATGAAACATATTTTTAAAGATTTTTATGCTTTGGAAGTCCCAAATATTTTTAGGATGTGTTTCTGTCACATCCATCCACCACTATCTCTCTCCAACTCCCGATAGCGTCCCTCACCCATCTTTCTCCCAGCTTCACATCCAGCAAAGGTCCATGTCCAAAAAGTTCCATAAATTCTCTAAATAATTTCACTAAGGATCAACTATTCAAATAAATAACCCTATGTAGGATATTACTCCCCTAAACCACAATTGTGTGATTTATTTTAGTGTCTTGTGTTTTGCAGATCTTCTCAAAGAGGTTTTGCTCATTCTGTTGTTGTTGTTGTTGTTGTTGTGTGTGTGTGTGTGTGTGTGTGTGTGTCTATGTCTGTGTCTGTGTGTGTGTCTGTGTGTGTGTGTGTTTACTAAGTGTTTAACAGCATATAATATATGACTTCCAATCCTGAGCTAAATCCCAGCTCTCAATATATGTAAGTTCTTCTATCAGCCATATCCTAGCCCTCATTTATACTTTTGATTTGGGGATAAGGCTCATTAACTTCCTTAGGGTGGTTTGAAAGAGAATGTCTCCCATAGGCTTTAAGTATTCAGACATTTTGTCCCCTGTTTGGGGAGGTCTTAGAAGGTGTGGCCATGTTGCAGGAAGGACACCACTGGGGGCAGGCTTAGAGAGTTTAACAAGCCTTGTTAGTCTCCAGTCTCTCTCTCTCTCTCTCTCTCTCTCTCTCTCNATATAATATATGACTTCCAATCCTGAGCTAAATCCCAGCTCTCAATATATGTAAGTTCTTCTATCAGCCATATCCTAGCCCTCATTTATACTTTTGATTTGGGGATAAGGCTCATTAACTTCCTTAGGGTGGTTTGAAAGAGAATGTCTCCCATAGGCTTTAAGTATTCAGACATTTTGTCCCCTGTTTGGGGAGGTCTTAGAAGGTGTGGCCATGTTGCAGGAAGGACACCACTGGGGGCAGGCTTAGAGAGTTTAACAAGCCTTGTTAGTCTCCAGTCTCTCTCTCTCTCTCTCTCTCTCTCTCTCTCTGATTTCCTGTGCTCTCTCTCTCTCTCTCTGATTTCCTGTGCTCATTGTGAGATGTGAACCTCGGCTTTCTGTTCCAGCCCTGGGCCACCATGCCTCCCACCACAATGGACTCTAAGTCCCTGGAACCGTCAATTGTAAGCTCAAATAAACTCTTCCTTTTATAAAAAGTTCAGTTGGTCATGGTGGTTTTATCACAGCAGCAGAAAAGTGACTAATAAAGTGGCCTTGAAATTACGACCTTCCTGCCTCAGCTTCCCAAGTAATAAGAACTTCACATCTGTGACAAGAGTTCTGGCTTTCACTTCAGTGTTTTGAAATGTTTCCCCTGATTTCCTCTAGTAGTTTCAGATGCTATATTTAAGTTGGTAACTCATTTTTAGTTAAGTGCTGTATTTAGTGATAGGTTTTAGTATCATTCGTGCTGTGAGTACATATCCAATTTTCTCAGTATATCTTATATCGAAAATAGTGTTCTTTCTCCAGTTCATAATCTTATTGATGTTTTTGGGAAAACTAGATGGCTGTAGACATGTTACCAATTTTGACTCTCACTTGGGTCCTTGTTCTTTCAGAATTGTGGAGCCAATAGATGAGATGAAATCCTGATTGAGCATCAAAATATAATTGATTTATACTTGCCAAGTAAAAAAGCAGGGAGAAAAATCTCAAAAATTAATTTTCCTGTCCATGAGAGTCCAAGAAACCCCAGAAAATGGATAAAAGAAATCAAGCCCAGATTAATAAAGGGTTAAAATATGTATGATTATTTTCTGCGAAGAAGTATCTTTTCCAAGAATCCAGGTGGCACTGTGTTCTGCTCTTTATGTTTATTTTCTACTCATGTGGTCATAGCAAATTCCAACTGTCATGATACTGATATTCCAACTGTCATGATACATGATATTTAGCCCACGGATAAAATTATAATGAAGTTAGAGGTTGTAATTGCGGGCATTCTAGTAATCATCAGAGATTAAATAATTTTTACTAGCCAGCCTGAAGAGAAATTTTCTTTTTTTTTACATTTTTATTGATGTTTTATGTATTTCATACATCATTTTTCATTTCTGTTCAGGCATATTCCCCTATCCCTTCCTCCCATCCTACCCCATCCCATCCCAGATCATGCATTCTGCCATAACTGTCCTGCATCTTTCTCTCAGTCTGTTTTTTATGCTTAGGAATTCACATTCTTCTCCATAATTTCATATTATTCTAAAATATGAATACTTACTCTCCGCTCATGTACAGTAATTACAGAGTCTGAAAATAATTGGTGGGTGGATTCTAGAGCCCATTGAGAGATTCACATTATAACAACACAGTTCCTTTCAGATAAACAAAAATATAACCATACTGTTGTTCAGCTTGCCTTTTGTCTGGAGGATTTGGTGTTAGCATCCACAGATGAGGGAAAACATTCTCTGTTTGTCTTTCTGGGACTGTGTCACCTCATTCAGCATAATGGCTTCGAGCTCCATCCATTTACCTGCAAAGTTCATAATGCCATCCTTCTTTACTGCTGAATAGTATTCCACTGTGTAGATGTACCACATTTTTGTCATGGGTTGGTTCCAGCTCTTTGCTATTGTGATGAGAGCTGCCATAAACATGGATGTGCATATATCTTTGTGGTAGGATGAGTCTTTGGGATATATACCAAGGAGTGGTATGATTGAGTCAGGTGGTAAGTTCATTCTGAGTTTTAAGGGTTCTCCACACGGCTTTCCATAGTGGTTGTACAAGTTTAAATTCCCACCAGCAGTGGATGAGTGTTCCCCTTTCCCCACAACCCCTCCAGCATCTGTTGTCTTTTGTTTTCTTGATCTTAGCTAGCTGTACTGGAGTGAGATGATATCTGAGAGTGGTTTTAATTTGCATTTCCTTAATTATTAATGATGATGAACACTTTTTAAGATGTTTCTCAGCCATCTTTAATTCCTCACTGGTGAAGACTCTGTTCAGCTCTTTACTCCATCTTTTGAGTAGGTCATTTGTCTTCTTACTTCTTTGTTTTTTGAGTAGTTTATATATTCTTGATGTTAATGCTCTGTCAGATGTGTCGCTGGTAAAGATTTCTTCCGACTCTGTGGGTTTCCTCTTCACCTCCTTGATTGTTTCTTTTGCTGTACAGAAGCTTTTGAGTTTTATGAGGTCCCACTTGTCAACTGTTAACCTTACTTCCCGTACAGCTGCTGTCTGGTATAGAAAGTCTCTTCCTGCACCTATGTCTTGTAGGTTGTTGCCAACTTTTTCTTTTATCACCTTCAGGGTTTCAGGCTTCATGTTGAGATCTTTGATCCACTTGGAGTTGATTTTTGTACATGGTGAGAGGTATGGGTTTAATTTTGTTCTTCTACAGATGGTGATCCAATTTTGCCAGCACCATTTGCTGCAGATGCTATCCTTCCTCCACTGAGGATTTCTTGCCCCTTTGTCATATATGAGGTGGCTGAAATTGTATGAGCTCAAATTTGGATCTTCAATTTTGTTCCATTGGTCAACAGGTCTGTTTTTGTTCCAGTACCAGGCTGTCCTTATGACTATGGCCTTGTAATATAGTTTGAAGTCTGGTAGGGCAATCTCCCCTGTGTTGCATTTTTCACTCAGGGTTGCTTTAGCTATTTGGGGTCTTTTGTTTTTCCATATGAATTTAATGATTTTTTTCCAAGTCTGTGAAGAAG
The DNA here is from genome assembly GCA_009823505.1 of Rhizomys pruinosus. Classification (NCBI taxonomy): domain Eukaryota; kingdom Metazoa; phylum Chordata; class Mammalia; order Rodentia; family Spalacidae; genus Rhizomys; species Rhizomys pruinosus. Next base: position 152,678 of record VZQC01011962.1, on the reverse strand, counting down.
CTCATAGGGATTTTGATTGGGGTTGCATTGAATCTGTATATCAATTTGGGTAAAATGGACATTTTTACTCTATTAATTTTCCTGATCCATGAGCATGGAAGGTCCTTCCACCTTTTGATGTCATTTTCAATTTCCTTCTTCAGGGGTTTAAAATTTTTGTTGTAGAGTTCTCTACCTTCAAGAATCTTTTTTTTCCCTCAACCATAAGCTAGATAATGGCAGGATAGAAATTCTATTAGGTCACTAAGGCAGGGTTCTGGATAGCATACACATGGATTCCCTTTTGGACTGTGTGCTCTTTTTCAGTTGTCTATGTGTCTATGCACATTTTTATTTTATTTCTAATTGATATGAATCAAAAGGATAATAACAATAATAAATGCTGATGTTTAAATTTTTACTAGTGGTAGCACTTTTATGTGCTTTATAAAATTATCCCATGTAATTCCTCACCTCAACCCTCTGATGACTAATTCTCTCTCCTTGGTAATCATTAAAGAAGCAATTTCAGAGAAAGTACACTGCCTAATGCCACCTACCTAATAAGTGATGCATTTGGGCTAGTTATATAAACATCCAAATTCTGCAGTGGCATCTCCATCCTCCCATTTATGTGACAATTGCTCATAGCACTTTGCTTTTGGTTGGAATATAAATCCCATATTAGTAAAAGCACGATTATTGTGTTTGTATTAAGAAAATACTTTGGTTCTTATGACTCTTCTTTTAAAAAGTGTGAGAAAATAAACTATCCTGAATAAAATCAGAGGTATAAAGAATAGCTCCAGGAAAAGAAAAGAACAAACAGAAAAGAAAACAAAAACGTTTCCTTCCACCCAAACATAGCCTTGTTCCTGGCCAATACCCAACACTGTTCCCAGAACCACAGCCTCCTCAGGGCCCTCAGGACCTGATCCTGGAGTTTCCACATCCCCATAAACTTGCCCTTCAACCTTGGAGCTATCACTGAATTGAAATCAAAGAAAGAATTATTGATTTCCTCTAGCAAAGTAAGAGCACATCCAGAAAGCCAGCTCATTAGTTTTAGCAGAGCATAATTATGCTTCCAACTTGACAGCTGGAAAGGCCTTATAGGACAGTCAGAAGTAGCCACGGTGTTCAGTCAAAAGCTCTGTAAGCCAACCAAAATAAGTCATAAAAATCTAATACTCAAGCCATGTCTAAAGCAGCTTAGATTACAATCTGAGGAAAACATCGAGGTTTAAGGAGCATGGGCAATTGGTCTGTAGTCTTTTACCATGCCTTACAGTCCAATTTGGTGCTGAAAATGTAGAGGCTTCCTGAAGAGACTCTGGCCTTCAGTTCATGTTCTAGGGCATAAGAAACTAGCTTATGATGGCAGTCTTCTTTTAGGTTTTTGTTGTTTTCAGTGTTCTCAAATTTCTTCCTGAGTACCAAGACTTTTTCCAGGCTCAGAATCTTTAATTTTGAGCTGAAATTAAATACTGCCTTTAATGATAAGCAGTTATCAGTGAAGCTGAAGAATTTTTGTCCTGTGTCTAGAAAGGAACATATGAGGGTAATGGTAATGACTGTGCTTTACAATGCAGATGGTGGGGGTAGTTTGGGAATGGGGTTGGCATTAATGATACACCAAAGGAAAGATACCAACAGGCAGGAAGCCAGCAATCATAGAAAGATTGCTTTTAAACCAACTTTGACACAAAAATATTTTATGAAGTTTTGTTTTGTTCTGTTTTACTTTGTTTTGTTTGAAGCACTGGTGATTTAACCTCCTGGGCCTTGCATGTGGGAAGCAAACACTCTAAAGATCATCTGCACATTACCAGGCCAGAAATATTTTAGATGCTAGAAAGTGCATTTGGGAAGTTGAAAAACCATCATGAAGGGTAGCAGCAATAATTGAACAATAATGTGAGTATATAAAGCTGAACTTAACACTTAAAATTGTTGAAATTATATTCTAGTTTCTTTTCTTTTGCTGTGATAAAACACTGACCAAAAACAATTCAAGGCAGAAAGTGTTTATTTGCTGCACCCTCCTAAGTCACAATCCATCACTGACAGAAGTCAGGGCAGGAGCTCAAGCAAGAACTTAGTAGAAGAATGTTGTTTTCTGGTGCACTGTGTGTGGTTTACTAGCAGGATTGTGCTTAGTTGATGTTCTTTCTTATCTCCTATTTTTTTCTGCATACTCCAGCCTGCATTGCTCACACTGAATCTCTTTAATAGTTATCACTACTGTGTTATCATCTTGATTTTTCTTCATAAAGCCAACTTGGGTTTTCAGACACAATAAGAACCTAGAATCACATTAGAGGATAAGAAGAGGCATGGTTTAAAGATTCTGATTTCTGAATTCTCCAACCTCTTCATTGAGTTAATTGTTTTTATGTCATTTGGCTCTTCAAACAATTCATCTCTTAAAGCCTAAAGAAGAAATCAGAGGGGATTTTTTTCTCTATGGGAATACTATTTTTAAATAAATTTGATATTTTTCCATTCTATTTTAGTTAAATTTTTGCAATTTTCATTCAATATAATTTGATGGTATTTAGATCCCCTCCCCCATCTCCACATTCCCCTACTTCTCCACACCCAATTTAATATATACATATGTGTGTGTGTATAACATGACTTATAGTGTTCAATTTGTGTCTCCAAATGTCCTTTTCCTTGAGTATAGGTTCCATCCACTGGTCCCACCAAGAATCCCATCCCTGTAGGACACTGTCTTTCCCCATCCCAGCAGCCATCAATTGCCAACAGTTCCTAAGGTTGGGTTGAATTTTCTTACCCACTTCCCCATGTCCGTGCTGGGATTTTATCTGGTTTGAGCTTCCATAGGACGTGTCCATGCCTTCACCATTGCTGTGAGATCATTAGTGTAACTGACCAGGTGTCTGGAAAACTGTTTCCTTGTGGTCCTCCATCTCTCTGGCTCCTACAGTCTTTCCACCTCTTTCACAATGATCCCTTAGCCAACTTTTTATATAGCTCAAGACCAATTCTCCAGGAAATGGCACTGCCAATAGTCGGTTCCGCTCTCTTACTTCAAGTAATGCAGTCACACAATCCTTCACAGATGAGTCAACAGACCAACCTAACTAAAATAATTAATGGAGCCTGGCATGGTGCCACATGTCATTTTAATCCCAGCACTTGGGGAGGCAGAGGCAGGTGGGTCTCGTGAAATTGAGGCCAGCCAGGTCACCATAAATGAGAACCAAGCCAACTGTGGCTACAGGGAAAGTCCTACCTCAAACAAAGCAAGCAAGCAAACAAAAAAAAAGACCCAATTAATGCAACTGAGACTTTTGATACTTTTTTTTCTGGGTTGTGTCAATTTGACAGTTAATGCTAACTATGATAAATGAAAAACTTATATATGATGCTGCAAAAAGAGAAAAAAAGACAAAACAGAGAAGAAAGAGACATAAAGGGAAGTCAGCGGAATGAAATGTAAAATGGTCTCAACCCACTGTTGCTGGCTTTGAAGATAGAACAAGAGGAAGGGAAGTGAAGGGAAGGGCAGAGGAGGGGAGGGAAAAGGGATTGATCGGGGGAGAGAAGGAAGGAGAAAAGGGGAAGAAAGGAAGGGAAGGGAAGGTGAGGAGAAGGAAGGGAAGAGAAAGGAAGGGGAGAGGAGGGGAGGGAAGGAGAAGGGACAAATGAAATAGGCAGGTTTTGGAAGCTGGAAATTGGAAGTAAGCTAGGTTCCCTCAAGTCTCCAGAAAGAAATGCAACATACCAATACTCCTTTGTTGTTTTTGAGACAGAGTCTCATTGGCTTGTCTGGAACTCTCTGTATAGATCAGGGTGACCTCAAATTCATAAATATCCACCTTCCTCTATCTTCAAAGTGCTGACATTAAGGGCATGTGCCACCATGCCTGGCTAAGAACAACACTTTGTGATTTTAGCCTAGTGATATCAATTTCACTTTTGACAACTAGAACTGTTTAAGCTGTTTTCATGTGACTTTGTTATGGCAGCAAAGGAAGGCTCATACTATGATAATATGATGATACATAGTATTTATTAAATATGTAGTATTCTACAATTTAAGGCAAAATAGTGATGATAGTACTGATAATTATAATAATTAAATTTTATTGGAGTTTTAACATGGACCAAGCATGATTCTAAAATTTTCTCATACTCTATTTCACTTAACCATTACTGTAACCCAAAAACATCGGTATTATTATTAGCATTAACATTTTATAGATATGGAAAATGATCAGAAAGAAAATACGGAACATAGAAATGGTAATTTTAACCAAACACTTTAATTTTGAATATGTTGGGCTTCTTATATACTAGAAGGTGTAAGGGTTTTTTATTCATAAGCAAGTCAATAAACTCTCCTGACCTGGCCACTTCCCAACCTCACTGCGTAGCCCCTGGAGATTCTTTATTTGGAAAATTATTATCTTTCACAAAGGAAATGTCCAAGTAATCTGACTGGGCCTTATATAGGAGGAAGAAATCTGTCACTTAAAAGCTCAGTTTCGTTGAACATGGTGGCACATGGAGACACACTTGGTAAACATGGGCAGAAGAATCACTAGTTCAAGGCCAGCTTTGTTTTTACAGTGAGACCATGTAGAATTAGTTTTGAGACCTCATTCGGACATTTTGGTCTTGGAGGCATGTCAAGCCTGAAGCAACAATTGCAAGCTGAAGTCAGCTTAGTAACTCACTGTCTTCTTGGCAAACATTAACAGAGCATATAACAGTATTCCACTGTTATAATAATTGCAGGAGCATGGGTGATCTTATAACCACCTGTTAACCATTGTTTTGCTAAGGAGCAAAAAAGGCATAAACCAAAAAAAAAAAAAAAAAAAAAAAAAAAAAAAAAAAAAAAAAAAAAAAAAAAAAAAAAACAACTGATTGACCTTTTAAACTCAGGACATGCAACACCTAGAGATGGGATTCAAAATGAGAACACTAGGTTCTCAAGTCTGTTCTCTTAACTACTTACCCCAACATACAGTGAATGACAGGGGGTTACTCTACTGATTGATTCTGGAGGTGGCTCAGTGGAGGTTGAAAAGCACTCTTCTGCTGAAGCATTAAAGCATGTTATATCATTATGCTCTTCCCAGTGGGACACTGTGTTACACAAGAATAGTTGTTAAACTATTCTGCTTTAGAGCTGACCAATTCAGAAATGAATATAGTTCATTCTGTCTTGATTTACAAGAATTAGAAAAGGAAGAAGTGAGATGATTCAAGAAGATAAATGAGCTGATACCCAAAAGAAAGACATTAGATAAATGAGGTTAACGCTGTGGTAATTTGATTTTGTAATGGGATTTATTTGTGTATAAAATGGTACTTACCAAACACGTTTGCAATAAGAAACATATTTTGTTGTTGAAAATGGTTTCAGTAAAGTGAAAGTTATCAGGTCTTGAAATATATATGTTATTTTTCTGACTTCCATATACATGGGTTGCCCTCAGTCTTAGTCAGAAAAGCTTCTTTTGGTTGTAGGTAACAGACAATGCAGAGGTTCCTAACTGTTCAGATTGCTGAGAATTGGTAACTGTGAGTGCTCTGTTCTAAATGAGACAATATCAACCTGCCCCTGCCATCCAAGAATCAGGGAACATCATGGAACAGGAATGGAAGAAAGCACGAGTCAGATGATGGGAAGGAGAGCTGTGAAATGGCGTCTTTTTCCAGTCATGGCACGATTACTGCACTGCTGAACCCACTGCACCCACTGTTACCTGCAGAAGAGCAAGCCATACAAAATTCCAGCATGCCTGGGGGAGAATCTCTTAAGGCTTTACACTTAACTAAGGAGCTATTGACAATTGATAGTTGTTGAGGAAGGGAGAACCATTCTCCTTTAAGGGTATGACCATAATGTCTATCCCCACACCCATAAACTTAAGGATGGCACTAACTGAACCCAGTGGGATAAAATTAATAATAAATACAGCAACATGAAGTTGGGCAGGAGATGGTTTGGGGACTAGCAATGGAATTGGATAACAAGAGTGAAAAGTAGATAGGATCAAGACACACTGTATACATATATGAAATTTTCAAAGGATATATAAAGTTTTACAAACATAAGTTATACAAAAGAAGACATATAGATGCTGGATGTTCAGGAAAGGCTTTTCTAACCAAGTAAGCTTTAAGGAAAAAACTGAAAGAACTGAGACATAATGGTGTCTATGGAAAAAAGTTATGCTATACAAAGGGAATGGTAATTATAAAAGCTGTGAAATGGTGAGCATACATGGGATGACCAAGAAATAGGTATAAAGAGGCCAGAATGCTTGTTACAGAGACCAAGGCTAGGAGAAGATGAAGGGAGTGAGGAATGTTACTGGGAACCAATTTTTGAGTAATTTATAGGTCATTAGAAAGGTTCATATTTAATTCTATTTTTTTTTTATTTGGGGGGGAGGAAAGGGTTTATTCAGCTTACATCTCCTGGGTCACAGTTCATCACTTAGGGAGCCCAAGGCAGGAACTAAGGACAGGAACCTGGAGGCAGGAGCTGAAGCACAGACCATGGAGGAATGCTGTTCACAGGCTTGCTCCTCTGGCTCATGCCCAGCCTGCCTTCTTATACTGTACACAACAACCTGCCCAGGGTAGCACCACTCATTGTGGGCTGAGCCCTCCCACACTGCTCAACCATCAAGACATTACTCCACAGATGTGGCCACAGGCCAATCCAATGGAGCCAGTTCCCCAATTGAGGCTCCCTCAACCCAGGTGTGTCAAGTTGACACTAAAGCTATCCAGCACAACTGACCCCTTGTCAACTTGACACACAAAACACATCACTATTAAATCACCACCTTTCCAGTTCTTATCCCCAAAGTATGATGCCAACATTAATCACAACCTAAGACAGTACAACCTTAAAAGCCCCACAGTCCTTAAAATGTCCACACACCTAAAAGTTCACAGTCTATTAAAAGTCTATTAACTGTGAGCTGCTGTAAAATCCAAAACAAGTACTGTCTTATTTCAAAGAGAAGACCCAGGCACACTCAAACAAAACCTAAGTCCAGCAAGTAGCTCAAGGCTGGACACCTGGGACTCATGATCTTCTGGCTCCCACAGGGTTTTGGCAGCTCCTCTTCTGCAACTCTGCCACCCGTGGCACACACAGCTCATCTCGAAGGCCCAGGCTGACTCCATTTCACACCTGCTGCTGCTCTTGGTGGTCATCCCATGGTCCTGGCATCTCCAAAAAGCTGGGGTCGCCACTGAAACTGAGGCAGCACCTTCACCAATGGTCTCTTCTGACCTCTGCTGGTGCAAAGCCTCAGCTTCTCTCCATGACCCCTGCAATCCTGGTGTCTTCACTGCAACCGAGGTGCACTTCCACCAATGGTCTTTCTTGACCTCTCACAGTGCCAAGCCTCGGCTGCTCTCTGTGACCCCCTCAAATTTTAACACCAGAACCATATAGGAGACTCTTACACACTACCAAGTCCTGCTTCTGTCTTGACATGAAAGCTCAGGCCCCTTCTGGAACACAGCTTCTGTGGGCTGACCCTGAAGAAATTCTTCCCAGAAGATTTCACCACAGTGAAGCTGGTCTCTTGTTACTTACAGCTGATTTTTCAGCCCCAGCTAACCAGTGTCAGTTGTCCCAGTACAACAAAGATTTCACTTTAGGTTCTGGTCTCTTGCTACTTACAGCTGATTCTTCAGCCCCAGCTGACCAGAACCCACAGATTAAACAGTCCCGATGATCTCTGCTTCCCTTTGAAACTAGAATCTTTACAAGCAAGGCCTCCATCTTCTACAAATCCTTTAGCAAAACTTCTCCAAACTCCACAGCAACAATCTTTAGGCATTCAATGATCTTCCCAGCCCAAAGTTCCAAATGCCTCCACAATTCTTCCCCAAAACACCAAGGTCAGGTCTGTCACAGCAATACCCCACTCTTCTGGTACCAATTTATGTTCTAGTTTGTCTTCCATTGCTGCGACAAATCACTCTGACTGACACCAACTTGGGGACGAAACGGTTTATTCAGCTTACATCTCCTGGATCACAGTTAATTACTTAGGGAACCCAAGGCAAGAACTCAGGGCAGGAGCCTGGAGGCAGGAGCTGAAGCACAGGTCATGGAAGAATGCTGTTCACTGGCTTGCTCCCAGATTTAATTCTAAAGGAGATCTGAGCTTCTTGATGTTTCTGAACATCTGAGTCATATGATTGATGTATTTAAGACTTTTTTTCCATGCTAAGGATTAAATCCAGGGAGTAGTCCTTTCAATGTAAGTGCATTAAGCTACCTTTATAACCCCAAGATCTGTGTCTTTAAAGATTATTCTCATAGTCATATGGAGAACAGATTTAAGATAGCAAGAGTGGAAGAGTAAAGACCAGTTATGGGCTATTGTGACCCAATGGAAGGATAACAATAATTTAGTCTAGGGTCATAACAATGTAAGTTAATGAAAGTACTATGGCTCAGTATATATTTTGGTTCAATAACTAGCAGGATGTGCTGAACTTTAACCAGGCTTGAATAAATTTGCTGATGAATTAGATGTAGATTATTTAAGAGACACTAGGTTATTACTGTATGAATGATGTTCCTATATAAGGAAAATATCTATATTTTTTGTCTTTTTGAGAAAGCATCTCCCTGTAACCCCAGCTGGCCTGGAAATCACTATGTAGACCCACCTGGCCTTGAACTGACAGAGATCTGCCTGTCTTTGCTGCTTGAGTGCTGAGATTAAAAACATATGCTAAAAAATAAAAATAAAAAAATAAAAACATATGCTACTACACCTGGCTGAAAATATCCATCCTTATCAGAATTCAATTGTATATTAAATTAAATGCCAATTAAAATAAGGAGACATTTTGGAGTTTCAGATAAATCAAGCTAAAATTTACCAATATAAGCTAGAAGATATGTGTTCTGTTCTGACAAAGTCTATGCTCCTCCTTATGATCTAATATTGGTGCCATCTGTTACCACTGTCCATCACTCCACTATATGCTCTCTTGTGTACACATTCTTAGTATGGAGTGAGGGCTCACCATGCATGAGGTCTCATCTAGGATATGTGATAATGTGATACTGAAAGATCTCGAGATAGGATCTTTCTGTCTCTAACTATGAGTCTTCTCTGCTAAGTGGAAAGGCTGGTATAAATGGTTTGATAGCTATAGCTTTCTGTGACAATTTCTAACTAATATGTACTTTAACTGTTGAAAACATGCACAATTTAGAGATAAACTATATGTGAACAAGAAAAGAAGGATCTTCACGTGTTTAACAGAAGGCTGAGATCAGTTTCATAATGAATAACAACATAAAATTGGCCACCTGTTTCTCTTCAGAAACAATAAGTTCTTTTGTGGAAAGCAAGTGCAATGGCCTTGGCATTACTCGGAGCAGAAATCTAATCTGTATTTTCCATGCCACTTTGTATTTCTCTAGATTTGTTTCTTAATCTATAAAATTACAGTGCTACTAAGAGCAACATGGCAAATCTCTAAAGAATGTAGGATGTAGGGAATGTACCCTGATTCATGACAGATCCTGACTGAATGGCAGTATTTTCCTCCCCTTTTCTTCCTTCTGTCTATACCACGCATCCTCCTTTTATCCCCCTACACAGGGGTTAGTAGTTGGTATAGACAGTGGAGAGAATGAGCTGCTATTCAAATTACACAGGTAGGAAGCTTAGGGAATTCAGGACTCTGTCTCACACAAAACCAGCAAAACCAAATTACAAATATGCATATACACAGATCTATATCAGTAAACTCCAGATAAACTTTTTGTAGACTTTTATAAAACTATTATCACCTCTTCACTTTACTGAGATAAAAATTACATAACTACACATTAGTCTAAACAGTATTAGAACAGCAAAATACTATAGAAAATGCTCTCCTTTGGCCTAGGTACTGCCTCCCACCTGCTGTGACTCTTGTGATTTATAAGTTTTGGCTTCCTCTCCTTAATGATTGCGCAGTAGACAACTTGACAAAGTTAATGACTACTCCAGGAATCTTTTTAATCTTACTGGATCTCATTGCCAGTTTGTCTGTATGGTTGCAGAGGAAAGAAAAGGAAGCTAGTGAAGGCACTTTGAAAAGCAGTCACTGCAAGAATTGGATTTCTTTTACTTTTTTTTTTTTTGATTATGAAAGTTCTTAGTAAATGTTTCCATCATTTTATTTTCTGTATTTCTTAAAAACAAAAGCCACTTGACAGTGCCATTTTAAAATACTGTACAAAGACAGTCATCCTGCAAGCTGGTCTGTGTTCTCTTTACTTCTGTTTGCCAGATGATCTTCAATAATTTCTGCAAACAAACTTCTCTTCAGTAGATTATACGCAGGAGGTAAAAGCTGGCCAGCAACTTTATGAAAGTAATGTGAGCCATAGCAAAAAAAGGTCCATTCCCAGTTCAAGCCCCATGCCATAATCACATTCATCATTAGCAAACTGCACGAAAGTCATTTCCTGAATGGGAGCAAATGCTTTCAGTTTTTCCTCAATCACTTGCAGCCTCAACAATCGCCTTGCAAATTCTTTTAAGGTCAGCATCTGTTTCAGGGAGCTCTCTGTAGCCAACATCATTTTTATTCACTGGAACAACCAAGCCTGCACCATGAAAGGTCTTTGTCACAACTTTCTTATCTCTCTGTTTCATCTTCACAGTTCTCTGTTCCAATGGGTATCCTAGTTTTCTGGCCACTTCTGTGAGTTTTTCATCTATGTTTTTCAAAATGCTAGTTTTCCTTTTATCTGTCACTTCTTTAAGTTTTTTTCATCAAAAATAATTTGACGGCAGCAAGCACATTATCTCCATTCTGAATGATTACACAATTTTTCTTTGCTTCATTTGTACCCACATATACAGGAAGTTCACCGGGAGATTCCCTGAAATACCCCATGTAGTACTGAGTTTTATTATCTCCAATAATAATGCTCTGGAACTCAGGAGGATCATAGTAAAACCTCCAGTGAAGATTACAATTCAGGCCTGTGGATTTTTTTCTTCATTTTATGTTTCCCAGCAAGGATATCATAAGGACCCACTAATCGAAGTCCAAGGCTTGTGGCAAGTGCATCGGCTGGCTTTTCAGGATCTAGTTCTTCACAGAAGTTCCAGAAGTGACAGAAATCTTCAGTCAGGGAAAGCTTATAAAGAGCTTCTACTTCTTTTCGAAGGTCACTGGAGACATCTGCTTCACAGGATTTACTCTTCTTCACTTCCACTGTCTTCTCACACTGCGATGCTTGCCGACACTGCTGACCATGCCGCAGCCACAGCGCCAGCCGAGTCACCAAGAATTGGATTTTTGTGAGTTCTTATCACCGAATTTTCAGAATGAGTCTGAGAATAGACTTGCTGATTTTCAGAACCAGAAAGAATAACAGAAATGTTTCAGACTCAAATCCTATATTTTTCCTCTCCTGTATGAAACAAAGAGGCTGACAAAGATTTGACTAAAGTTACTCGTTGGGAACAACAACTGGTCATTTTCATTTCCATTCAAGCATGGTTGTGTTTCACTTTTTCTAAGGTAACATAAGCTACATTCCTGCTTTCAGTGATGAAACACTGTATAATATTTTTGAGACTGATAATATATTTAGGACTTAAAATGTATGACGGGATGCATGAAGTACAGCACGGAGAGGGTGCAGACATGAATGAGGGAGGAGAGTCTAAATTTGATTAAGAACTGTTGCACTAAATGTAAAAAATCCAGTAAAAAGTTCCAAGGCCTGTTTTTACTGTAATCCCTAGCTATTTAGTGTCAGGAGCCATTTTGGCTGTCAATTTAGAAAATTTCCATCTGATAGAAACTAAGTACTCAACTTCAGTCTTTACATTATTCTACAAAAGGAAACACATACAGCTCAAGTCAAGTTTTTGGAACAAAAATCATCTTAAAAAAATTACTACCTAATGAGTGTCTTAAGGCTAAAAAACCTGAAAATGTAAACAACAAATGCATGTACCTTCAAACTCAGTATGATTTCTCCTCACTGATCTGTAATTCAATTTTATGTAAGGAAGAAGTATCAAATGTAACATGTCCATCAAGACTTTTTAGAATAAACATGTATGTGAGTGAGTGGTCACACATGTGCCAACACATTATTCCATGAGTATAGAAAAGAACCAAAATATATGGGAACTGGCACCAATATAGTGACAATATTGTTTTCTAGAATATCTACTCAGAATAGCAGCTAGCCATCTGTACTTCTTTGAGTACCTACTTCAGGCTAGTCACTGACCTAGGGTTTTTCACAGATATAAAAGTCTCATGAAATATGAATCATAATCCTGGATCAAGAAATGACTGTCCATGTTTTACATTTAAGAAAACAGAGACTGCCGGTCATGGCGGTGCACCCCTTTAATCCTAGCACTTGGGAGGCAGAGGCAGGTGGATCTTTGTGAGTTCAAGGCCAGCCTGGTCTACAGAGCAAATTCCAGGACAGCTGGGACTACAGGGAGATCCTGTCTCAAAAAGTCCCCCCCCCCAAAANGAAAGAAAATAAAACAGAGGCTAATGAGAGAAAAGACTTGCCTAAGGTCATAGAGTTGATGCCCATTCTAATAACTTAGGTATACTTGAAGGAGTGGGTACAAAGAGGGCCTAGCAAAAGACCCCAATAATAAATACCCATGTGCTTCCCTAGAACAGACTACCTAGGATTGTTTCTCAGGTGAAGTTAGTACTCAGGTAACCTGAGACACAACAGAAGTGACCCTGAATTCATGATGGAAAGAGCTAGAAGGAATAGCAGCATAATGCTAAAAAATCTGCAGTGACTTTTTTTTAATTTAACACTATTTTACTAGCATTGTTACCTTTAAGAAGTAGCGTGATTACCCTAAAAGACTTTATAGCCGGGAGTGGTAGTGCACGCCTTTAATCCTAGCACTTGGGATGCAGAGGCAGGCAGATCATTGTGAGTTCAAGTCCAGCCTGGTCTACAGAGCGAGTCCCAGGACAGGTGGGGCCACAGGGAGACACTGTCTCGAAAAGACAAAAAAAAAAGACTTTATAGTTGGAGAATTTGGAAAGGGAGTGAGTGGCAAACACACATTATAGGAACAGTGACAAAATTTCACATTGTTGTTAAAGGTTGCTTGTACAGTTCTGTCATTAAACAATGTTCGAACATTAGAGTAGGGCTATAGAATTTTGAATTTATATTCTAAAATCTAATTACATGTTTTAGTTTGAGAATTATATCGGTTTAGTTATTACAGTAATTTTTTTTTTTTTTGGTCTTTTCAAGACAGGGTCTCTCAATAGCCCCAGCTGTCCTGGAACTCGCTCTGTAGACCAAGGCTGCCCTTGAACTCACAAAAATCCACCTACCTCTGCCTCCCAAGTGCTAGGATTAAAGGCATGAGCCACCACACCCAGTTTTTTTTTTTTTAACTTTTTTTTGTCTTTTCCAGACAGGGTCTCCCTGTAGCCCCAGGCTGTCCTGGAACTTGCTCTGTAGACCAGGCTGGCCTTGAACTCACAAAGATCTGATTGCCTCAGCCTCCCAAGTGTTAGGATTAAAGGTGTGTGCCACCACACCCTGCTATAGTAATTTTAGTGTCTTTTTTTTTAACTTCCAGACTGTTTTTTATCTCTAGAAGTTCATTTAGGGCATAGGTCAAGACATACTAGGGCTGTAGAAGAAGAATACTGGAGAAGCACTTGGTGCCTGGTAAGAGGAGAGGTCTGATATTAAAGCTATCAAAGCCTGGATACTTGGGAGCACAGGTGAAGAGAGGATCACAATTGGCCCTCAGGGTAGGTGGAAGAACTGTTCCAGAGAATCAGTCCTCCCAATACCCAAATCTGCAAAGAACGGAGGTCTCCCCACTCCCCCAGCTTGAGGCAAAGCCTCTAACATTCACAATTTGGGACCTTAGGGGAGTAGTTATGGGAATGAGTCACTCCAAGAAGATTGAAACTGCTGCTCAACATCAGGAAGCCCTCCATGTTCTACTCTGTTCCACCATCAGGCTAGATCAGAGGAATGTGGAACCGTGGCTCATGGCAGTGGCCCAAATGCTTCAGACTCAAATGAACCATGAGAGCTACAGCTGACAAGAGTGGACCACAGCTCCAGGTTCATTCGAGGGGAGCTCAGCTCTGGCTGTCCATGGGGTGGGTGGGTTGGGCACCCCCCTAACTTCCAGGATCGGGACCACAGCTCCAGCACACAAGTGTGGGCCATGGCTCCCGCTTACAGCTCAAGGCTGTGAGGAGGAGACCACAGCTCCAGGTTCACAGCAGGGGACCACCAATCCAGTTCAGAAATGGAGACCATTGCTCTAACTCTCAGGGTAGAACCACAGCTCCTACTCAAAGAGGGTGCACAGTTCCTATTCATGGGAGTTGGCGACAAATCCAGGTCACAAGAGGGGATCACAAGTCCAACTCACATGAGAGGACCACAGCTCCAGGCTCACAGGAGGGAACCACAAATCTAGCTAACAGGCAAAGATCTCAGCTACCAGTTCACAGGAAGGAAACACATTTCCAGCTCACGAGTGGAGACAACACTGACTCATGGAGGGGACTACAGATTCAGCTTACTGTGGGTGACAACGGCTCCAGGTTCGCAGGAGGGGACAACAACTCCAGTGTACAGAAAAGGACCATAACTCTGGATTATTGGAGGAGAATACAGTTCACAGGAGGGAACCAAAGTTCTGTATTCACCAGAGGAGGCTACAACTCTAGCTCTCAGGTGGGGACCTAGACTTCAGATTCATGGGAGGAGATCATAGCTCCAGCTAACAGGAGGGGAACACAACTCTGGCTCATTGGAGTGGAGCGCAGCACAACACCAGTTTACAAGAAGCTTGTGGGAGGGGACCACAGCTCTGGGTTCACAAGAGGTGACCACAATTCCAGGTTCTATGGAGGAGACCACAGTTCCACGTCATTCAAGGGGATGAGGACTCCGGCTTACAAGAGGGGATCACAACTCTAGGATCTCAGGAGAGGACCACAACTTTGGCTCATAAGAGGGGACCACAACTCTAGCTCTCAACAGGGGCCTCAGCTCCAGATTCACAGGACAGAACCACAGTTCCAAGGCCACACCTCCACCACAGGAAGGGGCAGCATCTCTGGCTCACTGGAGGGGACTGAAGTTCCAGCTCACAGGATGAGACTTCCACTCCAGGTTTAGGAGAGAGGACCACAACTACAGGTTCACAGAATGGGACCACAATCCCAGGTTTACAGGAGGGTGGTACAACCTCATGTTGATGAGGGGTCTACAGTCCAATCTCTCGGGAGGGAACCAGAACTCTGGCTCTCAGGAGGGGACTGAAACTCCAGCTCACAGAAGTCCACCAATGCAGTTTCACAGGGGAAGACCACAGGTTCAACTCACATGAGGTAACAACTCCAGCTCTCCAGAGGAGCCACAATACAAAATTTATGACAGTAGCACCAGGTTTACAGACGTGAATCACAGCTCCAACTCAAGGGAGAGGTCTACAACTCTGGCTGGGCTCACAAAGAGGAGACCACAACTTCAGCTTACTGAAGGGGACATTAGCTAAATATTCACAGGAGGAGATTTTAGCTCCAGCTCATGGCGGGGGGGGGGGGGCGGTTTCTATGCTTCAGGATCCTGAAAAGGGACCTCAGGTATATGTTCATGTGAAGGGATCACAGCTCTACATTTTCAGGAGACAATGAGAGTCCCATGCTCACAGGAGGATGACAGCTCTGGTTCATGGCAGATAAGCATAGGTCCAGTTCACCTGAGGGGAGCATAGCTCCAGGCTCATGCAAGACAAGCATAATTCCAGACTTATGGGAGACAACCACTTTTCCAGGCTGATGTGAGGGGACCATAGCTCCAGGTCATAAGAAAGAACCATAGTTCCAGTGTCACAGGGGAGGAACAAACCTCCAATTTCATTGCAAGGGACCTCAGCTTCAGGTTCACAGAGATAAATATAGTTAGTTCCAGGCTCATGGGAAAGGGTCACTATTTCAATTATTCTGGTTCCTATTATTTTCCTGTTTCCATTGCTCTGTCAACACAGTTATGCTCATGTTTGAGATATAGAGAACACTTTGGCTTCCATGTGGCAAACAAAGGCAACAGTTACTTGATGGCTTGAATTTCTCATTTGAAGGGGACATCTATTTTGGAGAAAACCTTTTGTTTTCTTTCAAAGAGACAGATGGATTGTGTATTTGTTGTTGTTGTTGTTGTTGTTGTTGTTGTTGTTGTTGTTTTTCCTAATCAAGATTCTTTGTCCTGTGGCCTTTTCAGCTTCCTCCCTAGCCAGGAGGAGCCATTGATGATGAGAGATCCTATTTGGCATCACCCTTTGCAAGAGCTGCCACTACCATTAACATGGCTTTTCAGCCATTTTATTTTTTAATTGTCAAGTCCTTTTTTACCTGGGCCCACCTTGTCACCTGGATAATGATGACAGCTATTCAACCATGGATGTGTTGCACAGTAGCCACCCAGCACATTGGCCACTTGAAAGCCCAGGCCCCTGGCAACAGGGGTGCACCAAGGTGCAGCACAATGGAGTGGTCACAACCAATTCCTGGTTGTGCCCACCATCAGGCCCCTGCACCCTGAGCAAGGTGTCTAGGGGGCCTGGTGCCTTTTGTGAGATTTTATTTGAAAGTCAAGCCTAGTATATCTCTCTGTTCTAATACAAACAGAAAAACTTCTACTCTGAAGAAACTGGAGCGAGTAAATCTCAAACAACTTTTTTTGGTCTTTTTGAGACAGGGTTTCCCAGCTGGCCTGGAACTCACTCTGTAGACCAGGATGGCATTGAACTCACAGAGATCCACCAGCCTCTACCAACCAAGTGCTAGGATTAAAGGCATGCACCACCATGCCTGGCACTCAAACAACTTTTAATATATGGAATTATACATCTCCTCTCTGATGCTGAAGATGGAAAGAGTTTGAGGAGAAAGAGGGGTAGACAAGGTACTCTCAGACTAACAAAAAGACACCTGGAAGTGTCTTAAATGTTCAGAGGCAAAACTTCAATATACTTAAGAAGGACATACAAGATATTATCTTGAAATTTAGAGCAGTCCTTAGGCCTTAAAGAGGGAAGGAAAAGAAAGTGTGGTACTTAGGCAGTCAAATATACAAAGATAAAAGTCCCAGATTCCTTGATAGATGTTAGTGGAAACAAAGTAATTCATGGCGCCAATCCAAGATTGTCACTTTCCTCATATGAACAGTAGGACAATTGAAATAATTCTCCAAGCTTTGTTGTTAAGTAGTAGAGAGATTCTGTGGAGAAGAGATCTTAGCAACAAGTGCTACCTAAGTACAAGATATAATCATCAATTTATAAGCCATATAATTGAGAAGTATGTTTTCATTTCAGTAAGCTCAGAAGGGAATTGCTTTAAATGGTTTCTCTACTATGAAAGCATTGGAATTGTATATATACATTTTTTAATGAAGTGTCTTTTGGAAGACCAGAAGCAGACTGATGAGTCTTAATTGGGAAACTTGGTATCCTGACTGTGACCTATGTCTATAGTTGGTGGATGTATTTAGGTAGTTGAAGGTGACTGTGAAGATACTGAGCCAAGTTCTTGCACACACAGTACTAAAATGTCAACCCATGTAGCTCTTGAAATATCCCTCTTGGAAAATAAGCTTAAGAGAGGTGGTATTTCTTCCTCAAGGTCATGCAGCCTCCATGTAGTGTCTGCTCAGGAGATAGAGAGTAGTTCTGGAGAACCCCATTCACACCAGGCAGTGCACTATATTCTCAAGGAAGCCACCTGATCCTAGAAATATAACTCTTCTAGCAAAAATTTACTGGAAGGCTATGGGAAAGTAAGGAGTAACATTTTCATAATTTATATAATAATATAATGACACACATAGACTTGAATAATTTAGTATGTATAATATCTGCAGAAACTAAGTTTTACAAAGTGAAATTCTTTAAAATATAAGTAAATCAAAGGAAATCTTACAAAATGTTGATGCATATACCAGAAAAGTAAAGCAGAGAGATGACAGAGGAAACAAACAGAAAACAAAAAATAAAATCAAAGACCTTAACATTTCAATAAGTTTTTCAAAATCTAAACCATTCAAAAATACCAAAAAACAGATTAGGAGGCTGGAGAGATGGCTTAGTCATTTAAGAACACTGGCTGCTCTTGTAGAAGACTCAGGTTCAAATCCCAGCACCCACATGGAAGCTAACAACTGTAGAGAACTTCAGTTCCAAGATAACTCAACGCCTTCTACTGACCTCCTTGTGCATTGCATGAGAGGGGTGCACTCACATACATGCAAGGCAATACACTCATACACATAAAGTAAAAAATAATAAATAAAATATTTGTAAAAGACAGATTAGACATACCATGGTGGATGGGAGAAATGTCATGGGGTTCTTTTTGTATATATATATATACAAACCAGTGCCGTAACTGTTAATGTGGTATTACACAAAAGGATGATTGCAGAGTTTTCAAACCTGATTTGAATTTATGAATTGTTAATATATACAAAGTGAAAATTATGAAGAGATAAAAGTATTTACTGAGTGAATGACCAGACAGTAAGAGACAGGGGTCTTAATTCTGGTGAGTACTCCAGAGTATTTATGTTTGTTAAGTGGAAGTTTCTACTTATGAAATCAGATATAGTGAAATTCAAAAAGGAAATCAGGGGAAAAAAATTAGAGTCTGAAGATGGAACTCAGTGGTAGACCACAAGGAATTGGGTTTGATCCTTAGCTATAAATAAAAAGAAAAAAATGGTAGATTGGTAGATTAAACTTAGAAATAAATTTTGCATATGAAATCCATTTCAAATACCTCCCAAGGCTAAGAGAGCATTGCAGAAGAGGAAACAGATTGTCAGAAGCAGAGGGATGAATGAAGAAGCATAGTCTTCAGAGAGTTGTTCAATTACCAGTATGAACTCATAAGAATAGTGGCAGTATGTACAAGTCAAACCACACCAAATCCCAGGAGGGGAAGAGACAGTGTATTACAGGTTTGGGATTCTTGATGGTCCAAGAGGATGGACCTACACTGAGGGGACATTTGACATTTGGGGACATAAATCAGATGCTATAGGCTATATATATATATATATATATATATATATATATATATGCACATTAAATTGGGGAGACAGTGGAGGGAGGTGCAGATAGGAGAGGTTATCTAAATAACATCAAAGATATAATATGAAAATTGCAAAAATTCAATAAACTATAATTTTTTAAATTTTTATTTATTTATTTTTGTATGCGTATGAATGTACTGTCTGCATGTAGGTTTGTGCACCCATGTCATGCAATGCCACAGAAGTCAGAAGAGAGTGTCAGATTCCCCTGGAAATGGAGTTAAAGTCGGTTTTCAGCCGCCATGTGGGTGCTGGGGATCAAACCCGGGTCCTCTGCAAGAGTGGTCAGCACTCTTAACCACTAGGCCATCTCTCCAGCCCCAATAAAGTATAATTTTTAAAAAATTGAAAAATAGGTAATCAAACAATTCAATTAGAGCATCATTGAAAGATCTGATCAGATATATGACCATTGATGTCTTATAGTTTATAAATAAGCATGTCAAAAGATGATTAATATTGTGTGTACTTGGAAAGGACTTTTATATTAAACTTATTCCAGCCATGGCTCTGGGACCTTGCAGAAGAGGGGCTGAAAAATTGTAAGAGCCAGGGCTCATGGATGAGTACAAGGAGGCAAGAGTCCTCCAGGACTCTGGGACCTTGCTCATTTAAATTTACAGGATTGATGATAGAATGCACAAGACCCATACAAACTCAATTAGACAAGAACCCAACATAGAACGGAGGAAAAGGACAGGGGGTTTCAAACTTAGCTGAAAAATTATTGTCAGCTGATTACTGCTGGATAAGGGAGACTTGGTGAGTGTAGCTAGGTACATTTTCTAGGCAGGGAACCAAGAGACGAACAGGGTGAATTAAATGTCCAACTTAAAAGTCCATTATAATTTCTCAGTGACGGGTTCTGAAGCATCTCTTATTGGGTTTCTCCTTTTGTTCATTTATCCTTGGTGTCTGGACTCAGCATCTGCTTTCCAGGAAATTTTGATAGTCATGGTGTGAGTTTTCCCTTGGGTAGTTGCTTAAATAGGGAGAACAAATTTTATTATTTGGTAACAACAAATCTCATATGACTTTAAATGACTTAAAAGCTAGTGTTTGGAGGCACAATATCTCAGACTTGAAAGGAAATATAATGATTACTTATCTTTTGGTTATACTTTTCTTTTGGGTGTTTAAGTCCATACAGTTAGCCCAGATTAACCAACTTTTGTTTTCAGCCAAATTGGTATGGGCATAATGTATGGTGGTTTTCCATCCAGAAAGGCTGAGTTACACCACTGTAATACTTTTAATTACTGTATAATATTCTAGATACAAATTGAACAGAAGTTCAAGCAGCTTTGTATAATACTGACTGGAGGGGGACTTAACACCATGCATTAAGTAGGCATAACCCACAAGATTTAGTTAAACAATTTCAGGCTTATTTTAAATGTAAACTGTTCATTACAATTACTACAAACGGGAACAATCTTTTTTTTCTTTTTCAGACCCTTTATCCTGATTTATAGTTTTCTCAGAAAGACAGGAGTTGGAAGACATACCAGAAGATAGGAAATAAACTGATAAGGATTACCAAGCTCTTCCAAACTGTCTCCTCCTGGACTGCATGCAGGTGGTTCAGGGAGATAGAACCTAGCTTTTTGAGCCAAATTATCTGGTTAGGTCAAGGGAAATATCAAAAGCAACACTTGTAAGAAACATAAAGTACATTTTCAGTAGCTATAGGTAACCTACTATTTGTCTGTGTCCATTTAATCCAAACCTCTAACGGGGAGTCAGGTTCAAGCCAGGAGTGGACTGAAAATTAACTCTGTATATTCACAATCCTATTCAGGCCACTAGTAAACTAGCTTGAGTGTTTATAACAATTTAATTTAATACAGGCGTCTTATCATTTTACTATATCTTGAAGTGTCATTCGATATGCATATAAAGGTGAGACAAAAACTGAACACTCTTAAACAAATCTTGACTAGACATACGTTTTGATTTTTAAACTAGTTGACTGAACCTTAGAAATTAAAGCTTATTTATATAGTGTCCTTTTTACCTGTCATAACAAACCTCCTCAGACTTTTATCCCCTGCATAGATTTTCTCATCATCTTCACATAAATCTTTACTAAAAATACCTTTTTAACATTTTTCACCTTTCTATATCCTTTTACTACCATGAGACAGCATTCATAAACAGACTAACCCTTAACTGTGCAGATTTATTACTAAGTAATTAACATTTATTTCCCAGGTAACGAGATGGGACAGTTATCTCAAATACACTAGTATAAACTGTGAGATGATCATGCCAGCTTGGGAGCAGGTTTTGAATGACCAATTTTCTTTGAGTGCTTAGAGGTACTTTACCTAGGCTTGGTAAATGTCCCCACATATGTAACGTGTGGAAATAAATTGCACCCTAAAACAGAAGTGATCATTCCTTAAAATGAACTTATACTTAAAGGACTAAGGACCAAGGTGTAATTTAACAGTTTTAGCTCATATGAAAGTTTACTTATAAATCAACTTGATAGCAAGTAAATCATTAGCATTAGATGCAAGTCTATTCATTTATATATTTTTGTTTTGTTTTTATTTTTTTTGTTTATTTTGTTGTTTTGTTTTCATTTTTTTAACAATAAATGATAATTTGTGAGTACAAGCATCCTTCATGTCAAACCAATTTGCAAGCAGTTGTGCCCAAACCCACACAGCTCATGGGTCCCACTATCCAGCAGGGGGGGCTTATATGTTCAATCAAGTTGATCAAGTGAGTGTCCAGTATATATTGTTGTAGTTTCACCATTCATCCCAATCGCAGCCCTTACATTCTACCGCACCCCCTCTTCCACAGATTGTTCCCTAGGCTTAGAAAAGGGGCACAGGTGGATGAGAAGCAAAACAGTCTACTTTCTCTGGAGCTGTTGTCTTGGTCTCTAGTCAATTCCTGCTGTCCTCTTCTTTCACGGGCCCTGACAGCTTGTCAGGCATAACCTTTCAATCCTACTAATGAAGCACATGCATTAGATATAAAGTATTTAAACAGTATAATATTTAGCCTTTCGATCCTACTAATGAACACACGCAATTAGATATATAGGTAATTTAAACAATGACTAATTGTTATGGGTAGGTTACTTTGGTATAGACACAGATATTTGTTAATCCATGAATTACAATTTATGTTATCCATGAATTACATTTTCTTCCTGTTAAGTTGACAGGGTCTTTGTGTGGTTTATAACATCTCCTACCATTATAGGATGTAAGCTGTGGCATCAGCCATGGTTATTCCTCCAAGGAGAGAGCTAATTAGCCAATTAGATTTGGGATATACAGACATATGCTACCACTGCTGCACCCAGTATTTCCAGGCAGAATGAGGTGTAGCTGGTGCCTGACGAGGAGTCTTGCTTGAATCAAGAAGACCTATATTTGCTTATTGGTTTAAGTGTCCTTTGGTAACACACTCTTCTGGCATTCCAGAGACCATTGGTATACTTGCAAGTGCGGTCTTCCATTACATCTTTCCCATGTTTATAATTCATGGATTAACACGCAGGGCTTTATCGCCTCTCTTCCTGCAAATATCCCAGTTTGGAGGCAGTAGCCTTTACCTTTTGTGGGGCCATGGACCCCCCTGGCCAACATCTCCTTGTTAGAAAATCCATTGTTTGATGTCAGAGCTCCTGTATTAATATATTTTTTCTTAAGTGATAGCTTAAGGAGACTTTTAGCTTATATTGGTTTCTGAATAGAGAATAATCCCTTTTCACAGTTTCTTATGTCCATGTCAATTAAAGAGGCAGTTTATATTAGCTCTCTCCTTGGGAGGAATAACCCTTCATTAGTAGGATCAAAAAGGTAATGCCTGGACAAGCTGGCAGACCATGAAAGAAACAGCCAGAATTGACTAGAGACCAAGACAACAGCTCCAGAGAAAGTAGGAGTAGCTGTTTTGCTTTCTCATTCCACCTGTTGCCCCTTTTCTAAGCCTAGGGAACAATCTGCGGAAGAGGGGGCGTGGTAGAATGTAAAGGGCTGCGATTGGGGTGAATGGTGAAACTACAACAATATAGACTGGGACACTCTTGATCAATTGATTGAACATACAAGCTCCCCCTGCTGGATGGTGGGACCATGAGCTGTGTGGGTTTGGGACAACTGCTTGCAATTGGTTTGACATGAAGGATGCTTGTACTCAACTACAGATTATCACTTATTGTTAAAAAATGAAAACAAAAAAACAAAAGGAGAGAAAGCAAAAATTACAAAATGCAAAAAATGATCTGGGATGGGTAGGGGTGGGGTGGGGGAAGGGAAGGGGATTACGCCTGAAACTGAATTGGGAAAATGATGTATGAATACACAAAAGCATCAATAAAAAAAAGAAGGCAGTTTTAACCGATTTTACAAAGAATACCGTCTATAAAGCTGGGAGTGCTACCGACGCCATCAATCTACAGCTTGAGAACGACCTCGATCATCATCATATTTCTCTTATCTAATGGGGGGGTAAGAAAGTCCTTTGTATTAAAACCTTTAGCGGCACCCTAGAGGTGAGTTAGTATGAATCATAGGAACACATGTCGTTACTAGTAGTCAGAAGTGAGCGTCTGTCTACCGAGTAGGATCCAGAGGGAAACATCTGATGACAATTCTATCCTTCATCGCCCAGAGGCATTCCTCTTCTGCCTGGCACTTCACTACACTGGTCTCATCACTCTACTCTAGCGTGGAACGACTTGCCATTTTTTCAGCATTTGAATTGCGCATAGATATGCTGTTTTGACACTACAAATCTCTTCCATAGTTAGTTTTAAGATTTGGATTGCAATGTTTTTTTGACAAAAAGTTTTTCATATCACTCTATATCCCCTTTTTTATTTTAGGTTTTTTATTTTTGACCCATGAGTCTCAAAAAAAGCAGTTGTATTTAATAACACTGTAGGGTGGAATCACACCCTATAGGTATATAATAAATACAGATTTTCATCAAGTTCAACCCTGCTTTTTGGGTTACTTTATGTGATTTAACTTGGGAAACAAACTTTATATTTTTAAATTGATCAATCTAATAGTGATAAGAGATGCTAACCAGGTCGAATACTATATATCACATAGATTATAGAGAAAATTTGTTTATACTAATCCCAAAGTAATTTTACAGTTTTTAATTAAAGCTAATGTGTGACAACAGCAATTTTATCAACCAGTTAACTCAGATTCATTACCGTTTTTTATCAGAACCTTTAACCAAATGTTGTTTAATATAACACAGCTATTACTTTTACTAAGTCCTAAACACACATGTATCCCTGTACGACAGAGTTGGGCAAAAATGGATACTTGTTGAACTTCACAGTCAAATTAAATATGCATCAATCGAATATACACCGGTGTCAGCCTCCTCCACCCCTCCCACCCTCCCGAGTCACCATTTCAGTCCATGTTTTCTGATCAATCTTTCGTTGTTCTTCTTTTATAATCATCCCTCTCACAAGAAAATATTTATAACTGATTAATGGGTACATAATCCACATATGAGATATAACCATTTGTTGTTTGTTTTTCTGGGACCCGTGGTTACTTCACTGATAACATGATGTCTTCTAGCTCCATTCGATTTTCCTGCAAAGTTCATGAATGTTGTCTTTCTTTACCGCTGCATAGAATCCATTGTGTACATGTAACCACATTTTCTCTATCCACTCCGTTAGTTGAGGGCATTTGGGTGTTTTTTCGAGGTTTTTGCTATTTGTGAACAGAGATGGGCCAATAAATATAGTTGTGCATGTATCTCTGGCACAGTAAAGATAGTCCTTGTGGTTACATACCCAGGAGTGGTATGACTGGGTCAAATGGCAGGATCTTTTGAGTCTTCCTAAGGGTTCTCCACCACTGCTTTCACATCAGTGGCTGCACAAGGTTAACATTCCCACAGCAATGGATAAGTAGTTCCCGTTTCCCCACCCTCTCCAGCACTTGGCATCATTTGTTTCCTTTGACCTAGCCAGTCTTACTGGAGTAGAGGTATCACTCTAAGGGTGAATTTGATTCTCGGGCAATTCATCCTTGAATTATTAGTGAACTGTCTGCAGAAAAATTCCTATCTTAAGGTGTTTCTCACCATCTCCTAAAATTCCCACCTCTTGTGAATCTCTGTTCTCAGTGCTCCATTTTGAGTGATCATTTGTTTTCATTTCTTCTTTGTTTTGAGTAGCTTGTATACTCTGGAAAATTAAATGCTTTAGCCAGACTGTATCTGCTGTGAAGATTTCCTCCCACTCATCTGTGGGTTTTCTCTTCACTTCCTTTATCGTTTCCTTTGATGTACAGAAGCTTGAGTTTAATGAGGTCCCATTTGTCAATTGACAATCTTATTTCTTGTGCAGCTGCTGTCTGCTTATTTAGAAAGTCTTTTCCTACCCTATGTCTTGACAGTCTGCTGCCAAGTTTCTTCTTCTATCACCTCCAAGAGTTTTGGATTTCACGAGTTGAGGTCTTTGATCCATCTGTTGACTTTGTACAGGTGAGAGGTAGGGGTTATATTTCATTCTTCTACACGGTGGTGATCCAGTTTTGCCAACACCTTGTTGAAGGAGCTGTCTTTCCTCCAATGTGTCTCTTGGCCTCCTTATCAATATGAGATGGCTGAAATTGTATGTGCTCAGGTTTGGATCTTCATTTATTCCATTGGTCAACGACCTGGTCTGTTTTGTGCCATACCAACATGTTTTTATGACTATAGCCCTAGTAATAGTTTGATGTCTGAAAGAAATCCCCCCTTGTATTGCTCTTTTCACCCAGAGTTGCTTTGGTTGTTTGGGTCTTTTGTTTTTCCAAATGAAATTGAGGATTTTTTTCCAAACCTGTGAAGAAGCTCTGGGGATTTGATTGGGATTGCATTAAAATCTGTTACAAGTTTTGGTAGAAGGACATTTACTATGATTTTTTTCCCATCCATGAGCATGGGAGGTTTGTCCCATCTCTGATATCCTTCTTCATTTCCTTCTTCAAAGGTTTAAATTTTTTGTTGTAGAGGTCCTTGGTGTCTTTGGGTTAGGTTTGTTCCTAGGTATTTAATTGTTTTTGAGGCTATTGTGAGTGGGAAGGTCTCCTTGTATTCCTTCTTCAGTTGCCCTACTTTGGTGTAAGAAAGGCCTCTGATTTTTCTAAGTTTATTTTGTATCCACCACATTTACTGAAAGCTCCTAATCATTTTCGTAGGAGTTTCTGGTGGAGTTCTTAGCAATCCCTTAGTAGACAATCTATCATCAGCGAAAAGGGATAACTGACTTCACCAGTGCCAGATGGTTTCACAGAGAATTCTATAAAGATATTTCAAAAAAGACTTAACACCATTAATTTCAAATTGTTTTAGAAGGATACAAACGGAGGGAGTTCTCCCAGATCCTTCTATGAAGCCAGCATCACTCTAATACCAAAACCAGGCAAATGCAACCAAAAAAGGAGAACTATAGACCCATCTCCCTAAAAAAACAGATGCCAAAATTCTAAAAATACGGATACTGGCAATCGCATACAGACCCACATCAAGAAGATCATCCACCATGACCAAGTTGGATTCATACCAGAGAGTTGCAGGGATGGTTCAACATACGAAAATCAATAAGTATCATCAAGCATATAAAGGGACTGAAGACAAAAACCACACCTCATCTCAATTGACGCAGAAAAAGCCCTTTGACAAAATCCAGCATCCCTTCATGTTTAAAGTCCTAGAGGGAATTGGATTGGAGGGATCATACCTTAATGTAATCAAAGCCATATACAGGAAACCCACAGCCAATATCATCCTAAATGGGGAAATGACAGAAGCATTCCCCTTAAGGGTAGGAACTTGGCAAGGCTGCCCCCTGTCACCACTCCTTTTCAACATAGTGCTTGAATCCCTTGCTAGGGCAATAAGGCAAGAAAAGGAAATTAAAGGAGTTCTAATAGGAAACGAGGAAGTCAAGCTATCCCTTTTTGCTCATTTTTATTTTTTTAGTGCAAGCTGGCCTCGAACTCCAGATCCTCCTCCCTCTGCCTCCTTCAGCAAATCCTACTGGTGGGCGCCACCACCACTGGCACAAGCCTATTCATTTAAACAGCTCTATAAAACAAATATGTTTAACTAGTTTCAAACCCAAAACTTCAGCACCTTGATGAAAACTCTAAATTAGAGATGAAAACTTAAATCAGAGTAAAATATGACTTTTAAGTTTATAACAATAAACATAACAACACTTTAAACTTCACAGTTTATACAGTACTGAGGTTGTCTAGCTATGAGTTAAAATTTCCTATTTTTTAATTTAGGATTAAATTGGGTCAGATATTTGTTTCTGACTCAGGAATTCTACAGTAATGATCTTTACATTTTTAAAACCATCTGGGTAGATTTTTGTAAACACAAGTTTTAACCAAGGTGTTGTTCATGAAGTGGCCTGCTTCTCACAGCTACTGACAGGCACCCTACTGGGTTATTAGAGACAAAGGAGGTCATCTTCTCAGATAAGCCTGCTGGAGTCTGGACCCAGAGTCTAGTGTGGGGTCCTTGAGCCCCTACTGTATGGCCTGTCACAACCATTGGTCTCTGATTTGTACAGCTTGACAGGATAGCTCTGTATGAGACAAAAGGCATTAAAAAATCACCTAGAAACCTTGGCTGTGCTAGGATTGAAGGCATGCTGGGATTAAAGGATGGCCCACCACACGTAGCTGGCCACCACACGTAGCTGGGGAACTTCCAGGAGTGGCCAGACCAACAGGACAGCAGTTCAAACCTAGGGAAGTATGTTCACTTCCTATGAGGAAAGGGGAGGGGGAGAGGTAGGAAACACAATAAAGCCCATTAGCTACCTGTATTAATGACTTTTCTGTTGCTGTGATTAAACTACCATGAACAGGGAACTTATAAAAGGAAGAGATTATTTGAGCTTATGATTGATGGTTCCAGGGAATCAGAGTCCATTGTGGCAGGAAGCATGGTGGCTGGGGCTGGAGCAGCAAGCTCAGAGTCACATCTCACAATGAGCACAGGAAGCAGAGAGAGAGACTGGAGACTACAAGGCTTGTTAAACTCACTAAGCCCGCCCCCAGTGACATACTTCCTCCAACATGGCCACACCTTCTAAGACCTCCAAGAACAGTGCCACCAACTGGAGACAAAAATGTCTGAATACTTAAAGCCTATGGGGGGACACTCATTCAAACCAGCACACTACTCCAGGAGGGGTAGCTCTACCACCCTGGAGGCAAGAAACAGGTCTGGCCCAGGACATTCTGGTATCAGTTCTCCACCAAACCAGGTCAATAAATACACATACCTTGGTCTCTCGGTGCTGGGAGACAGTTTGCAAAGATATTTTCAGGGTACCCAGGTTACACCATTAAAATATTTATATTTCTGATTAGGCATGTCAGAATAAGATTTTATTAAGTATGAAGGCTTAAGGCGCTTATACCCTCCAAATAGGTTCTTACCCATAAGCTGAACTGAGGTTCCATTTATTAAAATGACTCAAACACACATTCAAAACATCAGGATCCTGGACCGAGAGGGCTGCTCCAACATCTTAAAGAGATCATAGCAATTTTATGGAATGCCTTCATCCAACAGAGGCTAAAAACATGGAGGGAAGTACAGTTTTAATGAATTTGATTCACCCAGTTCTCTGAGACCAACTCTTCCTCAACACAAACATACAGCACACAGGAGGGACTGCCAGCCAGTTCAGCAAGGAGGGCATAGACCCAGAGAAGTCCCTTTTCCTCCTGTGAGGAAAAAGGGAGGGAAACAGGCTCAAAAATTCTTGCAGAAACATAACAGAGCCCAAATTTGTTCCAGATTTCTCTCTCTCACCCCTTGGAGGCAAGAGCCTATATATAATGCACCCCTGGAAGCCATGCAGCACCCCAACTGATCCAGGTGCCAGACCCCCAAATTGGTCTCTAGCAGAGATGGAAAGGTTGCCACGTGAGCACTCCAGAGATCTCAGGAATTCCCCAAGCTCTAAAGACCTCCCATCAAGCCAGACCAGGATTCCTGACTAACTTCTGATGCAAATTTTACTAGCCAGTAAGAGGCAGATTATCTCTGGTCCTTTCAGATAGAGTTTCAGCTTAGTAGCTGGGTGGAAACTCAACAAAGCAGACCAGATGGGCTGACCTTGAGCTCACAAAGAACTGCCTGCCTCAGCCTCCCAAGGACTGGGATTAAAGGTGTGTGCCAGGGACACAGGGCAGGGCCAACTTCTCCTCTGTGTTCTTGGGGCAGGCTGAGTTATGCTCACAGAACATCCTCCACTGAGGAGCCCTTAAGGCTTGCAATTATGGCAAGGAGGGGCAATGCAAATGGCCTCCTCCCAAATAAATCCAATTCCGGGGATTTCCATGGGTCTGGAGGAGAGCCTTTAGGGCAGCCTTCTGTGGCTCCCGAATGTGGGGAGGAATATTATCCATGAGGGCAGAAAATGGTAAGGGAGGAGAGGGGTCTCCGGGTGGGCAGGCGCTCACCCTACCACATGGTGGAAAGAACAAAGAACATGAAAGGGGTCCTACTCACCAATCAAGAAAGGGGGTGCGTCTCCAGCACTGGGGGATTGAAAAACCACGTTGGGTGCCAGATATAGACAATCCCCCAGGGCTACCAGGGAATTTTGTGGTCCCATTGTGAACGAAAAGGCAGTGAGAGTTGCAGTCAAGACACAGACCCTGGAAATCAATTGAATGCAGGCAGAAGATGAGTTGCCGCAGACTTGTTTACTGGGGGCAAGGTTAAGGTTTATGTATTGTTTTCACTCTGCTCTCCTCTTAGTGCAGTCATCATGTTGCCTTTTGATTGGCCCAGGTCTGCAACTCGCCTGCTTGTATGGTCTCGCCTGCCTAAGGCAGGTTAGGTTGATTAGGGACAAGCTCTGCACAGGCACACTGTGTAACTCTCAGCATACAGGCTACCACAGGATACCATTCGTTGTTTGTTTTTCTGGAACTGTGTTACTTCACTTAGTATGATATCTCCTAGCTCTATCCATTTACCTGCAAAGTTCATGATGTCACCTTTCTTTACCACTGCATAGAACTCCATTATTTATATGTACCACATTTTCTCTATCCACTCGTCATTTGAGGGGCTCTTGGGATGGTTCCCAAGGTTTCTATTAGGTTTCTACTTCTGCAGTTATGCTTATATTAATTTCTCTTTCTAGGTGCCTGGGGATAGTTGCTCCTTTCTTTTGTCCTTTGAATTGCTTCAAGTATTCTCTGAAGGGTTGGTTTTCTGGACATGTATTCTTTCATCTTGTTTATGTCATGGAAGATTTTTCTCTCTCCTTCAACTATAATGGAAACTTTTGCTCTGTACAGTAACCTGGATTTGCATCTATAGTCCTTTGACACTGGGAATGCTTTGCTCCACATTCTTTTGCTTTCATAGTTTGCACCAAGAAGTCAGTTGTAATTCTGATGGGTTTCCCCTTATATGTATCTTGTTGTTTTTCTCTTGTGGCTTTAAGAATTTTTTCTTTGTTTTGGGCATCTAACGTTTTAACTATAATGTAGCATGGAGAGTTTCTTTTCTGATCTTGTCTGTTTGGAGTTCTATGTGCTTCTTCTATTTGTACTGGTTTATTTTTTGTTGTTGTTGTTTGGGGAAATTTTCATCCATTACTCTTTGAAGATCTGATCAATACCATTCTCTTGGGATTCTTCTCCTTCCTCTACCCCTACAATGTGAAGGTTTGATATTTTCATAGTGTCCCACAATTCGCGGTTGTTCCAATTTTGTGTATTTTTAAATTTTTAATAATCTTTACTTGAGGTTTTTAGTCGTTCTGTCTTATCTTCCAGGTCTGATACTCTTTGTTCTGCTTCATCTATTCTACTTTTGATGCTTTTTCCATTCCTTTCCTCTTGATTGGATGAATGTTCGATTTCCTTTTTCATTTCATCTTGTGATTTATTTAGCATTTCAACTTCCTTTTGGAGCTTCTCAATCTCTTCCTGTAGCTCTTTGCTTCGCTGGTTGCTTTTCCTTTTTTATTTCAACATGGGGTATTTTCAGTGTTTCCACTTCCTTCTGGAGTTTGTCCTTCTCTCCCTCTAGTTCTTTCTGTTTGTCATTTTCTCTCTCTCTCTAGGTCCTTCTTGAATTATTCATTCTCTCTCCTTAGTTCTCTGACTTGTTTTATATATTCTTTGATTTATTTGAATATGTCTGCAATTGTGCCTCTAAGATCTATGTCCTGGGCCATCCCCAGTGAGATCCTGCTGTGGGAATCTGCCACAGGGTTGATAGAGCTTGGTGTGGAATTATCCTGCACCTTTCCCATGTTGTCCCTTCATTGTGTCCCTGGCATGTGGGTTTCTCTTTGTCTGTATTCCAATGAGAATCCCAAATGCCTCTTCATTGTGTTGAAAGCCTGCTTTGCTTGCCTCCTTCAGATGCATCCATTGTTTATTTGTTTGATTTGTTTTTCTCCTTGTTTATGGAGTGTTGACTTGTCTGAGTTTTAGGCTTTGTATTGGAAATCTAACTCATTCCTCACTACTCATTCCTCCCTTTCTGTTTTGAAGGTTCTCCAAAGAATCCACTTGGACACTCCCTCAGCAATTCGAGTTGGCAGGGGCAGGGGGTGGAGAGGAGGTGATATGCTTCGTTTAGGCCGCCCCAGTACTCTGTGCTTCAAGTGGTCCTGGGAAATCCCTGATCTAAGCTCTGTGCACTCAAGTCTCACAGTGGCAACAGGCCCACCTCTTATACCAGCTAGCAGGGAGACTCTGCCCCCATAACACAGTGATTGAATTAGCCAACAGACCAATGAAGCAAATATCCAACAACCCAAAGACAGAATTATCCAAAAATCCACCTGGCTGAATCCCTGGCTCCTACCTGTGCTTCAGGTGGTCCTGGGAAATCCCAGATCTAAGCTCTGTGCACTCCCATTTGAGCTTCTAAGCATTTATCTAGCTGAGGAAACATTTAGTCTCATAAAAACTTATATATATATGTTAATAATAGCTTTAATAAAAATAACCAAACAGGTAGTTCATCCCCAAAGTGATAAAAATGCACGAAAAAGGACTTTGTGCCTCTGAATTCTTATGTTAGAAATAATTATCTCACCTAGTGATTTAAAGTTACATCTTTAGAAACTAGAAAAATAATAAAATCAATCAATCCAAGCAGAACAGTAGTAGGGAACATAGTTAAAATAGATTTAATGTTGGTACTTTGAAAATATCCGTAAAATGTAAGAACTTCATCAGGTGTAGTGACTCAGCTATTTAATTATAAAATGTTGGTGGCGAATTATAGAATTATCCTACCCAGATATGAATCCTGGATGCTATATTAAGTACTAATATGGTAAGATACATACCCACTGGTGCAATAATGTCATGAAAGTTGTGAAAGTAGTAACCACTTTGTGATATCAACTGGGCAAATAACTTGTGGCTGGGTAGGTCACAGTTCCCAGGGGGAGAATCAATATTATCATTTTGCTGAACGGATTATTATTTTTTTTCATTTTGCTAAATGGACATAGTATTGAACTAACCATTAGTTTCTTATCATTATACCCATAAATTAATCCATCTGTCAATTCTTGCCTGATAAGCTTCTTTTTTGCCAAAGATGATTACTAATATAGAGACACTCAACTGGTCCATGTGCAGAGAGTAAGAGGTTGTGGAGTGATCATCTTTAAATGTGGTATCTATATCTCAACCTCTACCTCCAAGGTTCAGAAATCATTGTGGAAGAGGAGGCAGAAAGATTGTAAGAGTCAGAGATGGTGGAAATCTGTGGCAAAACAGTATTTGCCAAACATTACAGGGTTATTCCATCCATAATCCCACAGCTGCTGTGACTACATGTACAAAATCTGTAAAAGATTAAGCCAGTCAATTTCTTAGCATGGATGGACAAGAAGCTCATGAAGTCCTACCCCTAGTTGAGGAGTTACTGGCAATTGATTGCTACTTGGGGAACAGGGGGTGAGTTTTCTTCAGAGATGCAGCCCTGAGAGGCATGGGCACTTCCTCCAGTAGATGGCCCTATACCCATGCACATTCAGGGAATACTAAGTGGACTCTGGGTTAAAAAATAAAAGCACATGGCCTAGCTGGACATGGTGGCTGGATAATAAAAATGTGGTACATCTACACAATGGAGCTCTATGCAGAGGTAAAGAAAGATGACATGAACTTTGCAGATAAGTGGGATGGAACTCAAAGCCATTATGCTAAGTGAAGTAACATAGTCCGAGAAAAAAAAAGTGAATGGTTTCCCTCATATGTGAATACTGACAACAAATCCCCAGTTGGCAGGCAAACTGAGCAACTTTATTATTAGATTTCTTTGTATCTGAAAGCAGCTGTGCTGTTATAATGTGAATCTCTAAACGTGCTCCAGAATCGACCTACCACTTATATTCAGAAATTGTAATTACCATCTAGGGGTGGAAGATATTCTAGAGTAATATAAAATTAAAAGGAAAAAAGTGAACCTCAAAACATATTTTGGAATTAATAAACAGTTTATTCCCAAAGGTCATAATTTTGATACATATGTGTTGTTTAAGCAGGCATAATTTGGAGTAATACAGCAATAATTTAATAATTTAAGTAATACAGAAATAATTTGGAGGGAACAAGAACAACATAAGGACTGGGTCAACGAACTGACTGATACAGTTAAATTATGCTCAAAAAGCCTCTGAAGAAAAAATCCTTGGAAACACTGAGAGAAAGATGCAATACATGTATGGCAGAATGCATAAACTGGCAAGGGGTGGGAGCAGGGAGTGGGGAATGTATCCAAATTGGACAGAAAAATGATGTATGAAATATACAAAATGTCAATTAAAAAAGAACATAATTAAAAAAAAAAATGTACCATCCAGGCTAGAGTCACGCTTGAGTATTGGCTATTGCCTTAGTGTGCTAGAGTCCTGGAAGAATAACTGCTGACCTTATTCACTGGCTGTGGGGCTTGTGTCACAGTCAGTCACCACGTTACTGACATGCATGAAAAAAATTGGGTGTGGTGGCACATGCTTTTAATCCCAGCACTTGGGAGGCAGAGGCAGGCATATCTCTGTGAGTTCAAGGCCAGCCTGGTCTACATAGTAAGTTTCAGGCCAGCTGGGGCTACAGGGAGACCCTGTTTCAAATAAAATAAAATAAAATAAAATAAAATAAAATAAAATAAAATAAAATAAAATAAAATAAAATAATAAAGACCAAAAAGGAAAGAAAGAATGAAAGAAAGAAAGATAGAAAGAATATGTTATGAGAAGAGAAATATGGTGTAGAGATTGAAGGGAGTGAATGTGGAGTAGATTAGATTAATATGATGATATTCATTGTGAAATTCTCACTTAAATATGGAAAATCTAAGGAAATGAACTTTTCTGAAACAAAAAAAATGGAAGGTTCTACTTGATTGGTTTTCTCAAAAACAGGGATTTGAAATTTAAAAAAATTAAGTAAGCTGGTGGTTCATTAAGAACTAAAGAACTAAACCATAATTCATATAGATATTTTTACTAAGGAAACATGATATTTAGAAACTTGGAAAATCTCTCCTTTGGCCAGAAGTAGCAAAAGCTGGCTTCAAGTTCTATCTTTCCTTGAAAAGAGTTCAAATTTTAATTGGATCAGGTGAAGAAACAATTTATATCCCAATAAATATTTTAAGTCAAGCTTAAATGAAAACGTGTAACCCCATAAGAGAACTTTAATATATTCACATAGAAAAACCACGGGTCTCCTAAAAAGGAAGCCATCTATTCTTACTTTCTTCTCTTAATAAAGAAAGAAAATGTGTCAGATCAAAGCTATATTGGAGTAAGAAAATTACAGGAAGTGGCAACATAAAACTGAAGTGTAAAATGAAGAAAACAAAGAAGGTAAATAAAATAGTAAACATAAATATTCATGTGGTCATCTGTATGACCATGGGTTTGTAACTACTCATTGTAGCCTTTTGGGAGCAACAGTGATCAAAACACTGAAGATAATGACTGATCCTCTCCCCCAATACATCAATAGTCCACCTCGATGGCACTCAAAATAAAGAGATAAGCCTGTAGGCATTGGCTTGTTGTGGGGGGGCTGGGGGGGAGTAGTAGAAAAAGAGAGGTGAAAGGGTAGGTGATGATACTAATCAGAATGCACCATATACATATACGCAAGTTTCAAAGATAAATTCAACAGAAGTTGTAGAAATAAAGATAAAAATATAAAATACAAAGAATAAAGGATGAATTGCCAGATAGTTTGATATGGGCTATTATAATGAAGAACAATGGAATGTGAAATGCAATTCAAAATGAGTATGTGATGAAATCAAATATAGACTTTATCATATTCTAAACAGAGTAGAATGAAGCATAGAGTAGAATTGAATACCTACTGAAATTTTATAAAATTGAATTAAGAATTGAAACAAGATAGAATATGAAATGAAATGCAAAATGAAAAAATACAGCAGAATGATATATTATATAAAAATTAAGTGTATATATTGGAAACAACAACAGCAACAACAACAGAAAGGACTGCATCGAAGAACTGACTGAAACAGTGAACTTCTGCTCAAAACAGTCAACTTTCTCATGGAGAATATTGAGAAAGACTGAGAAAGCGATGAAAAGCATGTTTGGCAGAATGCATGAGCTCTGGCGGGGTGGGGGAATGGGTGGGAACACGGGTCTAGATTTGTTAAAAAAATAAAAATAAATTTATGTGAAAAAATAAAAAAAATAAAATAATTGTCTAACATGCATAAGGGCTTAGCTTCAATACTCAGAACTGAATGAGATGAGAGAGAGTGAGAGAACTAGAAAAACTGGGAGTTAGTAGATTGTGGAATATGAGCTGGAACAAAATGTTACTAGTGATTTAAACTGGAATTGAATGGGAACTGAAGCTGGGTGCCTAAGAGACATAGTAAGAAAGAAGCTAGCTTGCGATGCATAGCATGATTCTATCTCAACAGACAGTGAATTTAAATGTGGAAAGAATTTGACTATAGGTTAGAAAAAATGGAGAAATTATAAATTTAAATGAAACGGAATATAATATGGATTAAATTATAGATTGTTATGATCCCCTGCCTAAAGTATTCAATAGACTGGAATAGAATATAAAAATAAAAACTAATGAAATGAAATAAGAATTAAGTCAAGTAGAATATGGAAGTTAGAAATTA
The DNA here is from genome assembly GCA_009823505.1 of Rhizomys pruinosus. NCBI lineage: Eukaryota > Metazoa > Chordata > Mammalia > Rodentia > Spalacidae > Rhizomys > Rhizomys pruinosus. Next base: position 116,332 of record VZQC01011962.1, on the reverse strand, counting down.
TTACAAGATGATAAAATATAGAATAAAAATATATAGAGAGATTGATTGTACAGGTACATTGATGCATTCCGTTAATCCCAGCAAACTCTGGAGGCAAAAGCAGGTGGACCTCTGTGAGATTGATGCCAGCCTGGTCTACATAGTTAGTACCAGGCCAGCTGAGGCTATAGGGATAACCTGTATCAAAACCCCAAAATATATATATGGAGAGTGGTTAGGAAGAGAAGAAAAATGGAACTCCAGTTAGGCAAATAGAATAAAAAAATTCAAAAATGATGAAATGCAATACATCATAAATCAAAATAAAATATAAAATACAATATGTAATTTAATGTAATAAGTTGGAATTTTGATAGCTACAAACTTAACTGTGATGATCTATGATTTATTGAGGAATAAATCACATAATTAAGTAGAGTAAAGCTGTTTAATCTTTGAAATTAGAATACAGAATAGAATATAAAATTAAAAAATCAGGAAATGGATTGATATTAAGGGGAAGATGGAAAAGAATATGGAATACATATACATATGGCAAGGAAATATATAGGAGTAAATACAACGCTATACAAATGTAAATAGAAAATGGAATTCAAAATGTACTGGATAATATGATTTGAAAGAATAAACACATCACAAAATTAATGAAATGGAGTACAAATAGGAAAAGTGAAAGTAAACAAGGGACATACAATGCAATATTAACTAAATTATGGGTTTAAATGGAAAATGGAATTTGCTATCTTTGTTACAGTATGGAGAGTAAGAGACAAATTGGAGGAAACTGAAGCATAGGGAAAAGAATGTAATTATATGGAAAATCATAGGTAAGGGAACACATGTATACATTGGAAATTTGTGAACAGCCTAAGACACTGAGACCCTGTCTCAAAAAAAGAAATTATCATAGGTAAATGAAATTACTATGAAATATAAAGGAATAAGTATGGTCTTGGGAGGACTTAAATTAAAATAAGACTGAAATCTAATAGAACATAAAATATTAAAGTTTAAAAACAGACGAGATAGGGTAGAGAAATGGCTCAGTGGTTAAGAGCACTGCAGAGGACCTGGATTTGATTCCACGCACCCACATGGTGGCTAACAGCCATCTGTAGCTCCAGTTATAGGGGATCCAATGCCCTCTTCTGACCTCTGAGGGCACTACACAACATGAGTCTACTTAAATACGTGCAGGCAGTAGACTCTCACACATAAAATTAAAAAACTATATTAAATAAACAGAAAAGAACAGAGTATGTAATGGAAATAAAATTTTTCATTATATGAATTACATTAAATTACACAGAAAATAGAAAAGATACAATAATCAAATAGATAATGACATACATAAAGAATGGAACTGAATAAGACAATAAGTGAAGGATAATCTAAGTTAGAAATGAAATAGAAAATAAGGTGAACTAGAAATAACTATAAAATGAAGTTGAAAAAGAAGTGGAATGTGGACCAGGTTATAGATTAGAAGAGACAATATAATTTATTCTGGCTTGAAAAGGAGAACAGAGTAAAATATGCAGTAAATGGAAATACAGAATTTAGGATGAAAATACTAGCAGTGAATTAATGATGGAATGAAAAATGACGCAAACAGTATGGAAGCAAATGAAATGAAGCAAAATGTAAAGAATGGTTATAACATAACTGAGACTGAATTTGGAAATATAATATGACAGAATAAAAAAGTAGACTATATATTGAAATATATGGAATAAAGGAAATGTTGAATTAAATTGTATATGGCATAGAACAGAATGTCTATTTGAAATAAAATACAATAGTATATTAGATATAATTCACTGGAAAATTGGGAACATTATAGATTGAATAGAAAAGAGAATTGTATAAAATATGTAGCTTTAAAAAGGAAGTAGATATGTAAATAAAATGGAAAGGGGTAATTCGATATGAGATTGAATTTAAACTATTAGAATAGAATAAAATATTGCTTTAAATATAAACATGAATTTTATTTGTTACAGTATTCACAACTGTGATTATATATTGGTTTGGTTTTTTTAACTATTTTACTTAAACTCTTGTGACTGGGAATGTTTCCTGGATTTTTTCCTTGGCATGTTTATTTTATTTAAAATTTTTTTTTAATTTTATTTATTTTTGTATGTGTATGAGTGTACTGTCTGCTTGTAGGTCTGTGCACCCGTGTCGTGCAATGCCACGGAAGTCAGAAGAGGGTCTTGGATTCCCCTGGAGCTGGAGTTCTCCTGGAATTGGAGTTACCAACGGTTATTAGCCGCCATGTGGGTACTGGGGATCGAACCCGGGTCCTCTGCAAGAACAGTCGGTGCTCTTAACCGCTAGGCTATCTCTCCAGCCCGCATGTTTGCTATTTTAATACACAAAAGCCGCAACGTTTTGATATGAGAGACAAAAGCTACATATTTTATATGTTAATTATGCTTCCTCCTAATTTGTTGAAAATGCTTATTATTTCCTAGAGGTTTTCTGATGAGATTATTGTTTTCCAATATACAGGATAATACTATCTGCAAATATGAATTATTTGACATTTTCATTTCCTTTTTTATCTCTTTTATTGATTTCTCTTGCCTTATTGCTCTAGCTAAGATTTCAGACCGTAACTGAATAAAAGTTGAGAAAGTCAAAATCTTTGCGTCATTCTTGATAAGCCACAGTAAGACCCTGTCATATTTAACAGGAAAAAATGTAATTCATGGATTAACATACCATCCAAACATATGTTTCTATACCAAAGTAACCTACCATAACTTTTAGTGCTGTTTAAATACCTATATATCTAATTGCTTGTGCTTCATTAGTAGGATCGAAAGGTTATTCCTGGACAAATTGTCAGCCCATGAAAGGAAACAGCCAGAATTGACCAGAGTCCAAGTCAACAGCTCCAGAGAGAGTGGACTGTTTTACCTCTCATCCACCTGTGCCCCTTTTCTAAGCCTAGGGAACAACCTGCGGAAGAGGGGGCGTGGTAGAATGTAAGGGCTGCGATTGGGGTGAATGGTGAAACTACAGCAATGTAGTCTGGACACTCATTTGATCAACTTGATTGAACAAACAACCTGTCACCCCCCACTGGATGGTGGGGCTGTAGGTGTTTGGGCACAACAGCCTGCAGATAGGTTTTGCATGAAGGATGCTTGTACTCATGGATTATCACTTATAGCTAAAAAATGGAAAAAAAAAACTGAGAGAAAGATGCAGGACAGATATGACAGAGTACATGATCTGGGATGGGGTGGGGTGGGGGGAAGGGAAAGGGAAATATGCCTGAACTGAATTGGAAAATGATGTATGAAATGCACAAAGCATCAATAAAAAAAAATGTTAAAAAAAAATAGAAACGTTTGTTTTCTACAATCACAATAATGTAGCCCACAGGGCTCTTATATAGCCTTTTTATGTTGAGTTGGATTCCTTGTATTTTTAGTTGCTTTATGATTTATTTTGTCGTGAGAGATATTGTATATACTGAAATAGTCAAGTGGTTTCTGTCCCTGAGTGTTTGTATATGATGTATTATGATTGTTGATTTTCACATGATCAACTAACTTTCCTTCCATAGGGATGAATCCACTTAGGAATGGAGAACATTTTTAAATTTTTATTTATTTATTTATTTATTTATTTATTCATTCATTCATTCATTCATTCATTCATTCATTATTTTATGTGTGAGTCTTATGCCTGCATTTATGTAAGCACACCTGTGTCCTGCTGTGCCTGCAGAGGACCGAAATCTATTTTATTCCCTGGTACTGGAGTTACTGATGGTTGTTAGCTGCTATTTGGGTGCTAGGATTGGAACTTGGGTCTTATGAAAGAACAGCCAGTATTCTTAATTGGTGAGCCATCTCTCCAACTCCCAGAATGCAGTACAATTTTATGTGTAGTTACATTTTCTTTACAAGCACTTTGTTAAAAACTTGATGATAAGATTCTCTTTTTGAAGTTACCATATATATAAAATGAAGCTAGTACTTACTTGGAAGCTTCATCCCTACCAGATAGATTTCACATTTCTGTAAGATGATATGCATATTACTGAAAGAGAAAAGTAATCCTCAACCTTATTCAGCTGTGGACCCTGTGAGCTATAATAATGACTAGACTGGTAAAACATGTTCTCTGGTGCAATAGAGAACAAGTGTTAGGGGAGCAACCAAACACTTCTGATTGAATATAAGGCACACTCCACTAGATGTAGCCCACACTTGCACTGTTATAGCAGCCAAGATCCTGAAGCCAGATATGTCATAGGCCCTAGGGGAAAATCTAATATTTTTTTGTTAAATGGACATAGTATTGAATCAACACTTATAGATTTAATCATTATACACATAGATTAGTGCATCTGTCTACCCTTATAAGATGGCCTTTTTTGGCACTAGATGGTGACCAACATGCAGATCCCAAACTGGTCAAGGTACAGATAACAAGATACTGTAAAGTGCTCAGCCATAAATGGGACAGCAATAACTTACTTCCTCCTCCCAAGTCTCAGAGAGATTATTGACGAAAGTAAGAGCTAGAGTCAGAAAATGACTGCGAGGAAAAAATTTTCTCAACACAACAGGACTGATGCACATATTAAGTCAAAATGACTGAGAAGTCAGGCACAAGATCCACACAAGATTAAGCCTGACTAACTCACAGCATGGAATGGGGATAAGGTCAAGAAGTCCCACCATTCAATGAATAGCTACGGACAATGGAACAGCTGCTGGGCGAGGGAGAGTCAATTGTCATTAAGAGTGAGACCTGCGGCTGGAGAGATGGCCTAGAGGTTAGGAGCGCCGACCACTCTTGCAGACGACCCGGGTTCGATCCTCAGCACCCACATGGCGGCTGAGAACCGTCTGAAGCTCCAATTCCAGGAGAACTCCAGTTCCAGGGGAATCCGACACCCTCTTCTGAACTCCGCGGCGTTGCACAACACGGGTGCACAGACTTGCATGCAGACAGTACATTCATACACATACAGAAATAAATAAAATTAATAAAAAAAAATAAAAAAAAAAAGAGTGAGACCTTTGGTTAACAATGCCCCAATGGATGGCTACACACACCTGACTATATGAGCACCATAAATCGGACTCCATGCTCCTAAAAAGTGACACATCCTCAGTAGAAAGACAAGCTGAACAACATTATTGTTATATTTATTTTTATCTTAAAGCAAATGTGCTGTCAAAAATATGGATCTCTTTTTTTCAATTTTATTTATTTTGTATGTGTATGAATGTACTGTCTGCATGTAGGTCTGTGCACCCATGTCGTGCAATGCCTTGGAGGTCAGAAGAGGGTGTCAGTGTCCCCTGGAACTGGAGTTAAAGACGGTTCTCAGCTGCCATGTGGGTGCTAGGGATAGAACCCTGGTCCTCTTCATGAGCAATCAGCACTCTTAAACCACAAGCTTGTCTCTGTAGCCCAAAATATGGATCTCTTAAAGGGCTCTAGAATTGACCAACCACTTATTTTCAGACTCTGTAATTTCTGTATATGGGTGGAAGATACGTATTCATATCTTAGAGTAATATAAAATTAAAGGGGAAAATGTGAATGGTTAAACCTATTTTGGAATTAACATACAGTTTATTCTCAGAGGTCATAATTTTGATACATATGTGATGGTTATATAGGCATATTTTGGAGCAATACAAAGGTGAGGAAACAACAACACAAAGACTGTGTCAAAGACTTGAATGACACAGTTAAATTCTGCCCCACACAGTGCAGGAGGCGCTCTGCAGTGGGAGCGATACTTTGGAAAGACGAGAGAAAGAAGCAAGATATGTATGACAGAGCAGGAACTGGGGAAGGGTTGGGGGGTCGGGAGGGGGAATTGCGTCTAAATAGCTTAAAATAATGTATGAAAATACACAAATCTTCAATTAAAATAAATAAATTAAATTAAAAATAGTTTGGCAACCAAAAATAAAATTGACACAAATTTAGCTCAGTAGGGAAGAAGTGGTGGATCTGGGAAGAGCTGTGATCAAAATATACTGTATAGAACTCTCAAACAAAATCAAAATGGGGGGAAAAAAAGAAATTTTTTTGTTTATTTATGAGACAGGGCCTGCCCTGTAGTCCCAAATGGCCTACAACTCACCATAGCGACGAGGCTTGCCTTGACCTCACAGCGATCCACCACCCTCTGTCTCCTGAATGATGGGATTAAAGGTGTGGCCACCACACCTGGCTAGAAGAAATATTTTTGCAACCATGGTTCATCAAAGATATTGGTTATAAAATTTTTCTTACTCCAGTTTGTCCTATTTCTGATTTTGGTATCAAGGTAAGACCAACTTTGAATGAATTGGGTTATGTAATGTTCTACGTTTTCTGTTTTGTGTAACATTTTGGAGGCTCAAGTCTAGTGAGTTTTTTTTTTTTTGGTTTGGTTTTGTTTTTTGTTCGTTTTAAAAAACAATCATGCCCAAAGAACCTCAGGAAGAAAGGGTTTATGTGCTTTTACCATATTGCGTTTCTCACTGGGGAGTCAGAGAAAAAGCAACTGCAAGCAGAAGAAAACAGCAGAAAACAACTAGGAACAAAGCTACATTTCTTAAACAGCTGAGGCCTACAGGTCTAGGAATGGTACCATCCACCCACATGGCCTGAGTCTCCTCTATCAGCCTGAAATAAAGAAAGGCCGTTAAAGGCGTGACTACTGAATCAAATGGGCCACGTGGCCAATATTGTAGGGGGTAATTTCTCAATTCTGTTCCTCTTTCAATGCTAGAGGGGTTAATTTTGTGGTTAAATTCATGCAGTGAAATGCATCTGGAGGATCTGGGCTGTTTTTGAGGCAGAAAAACGTGTAATTTTTAAATCAAACGTCAAGTCTCTCTGTGTGTTAGGGTCTACGGAAAGTTGGTAGTTTTTTTTTTTCTTTTCACAATAAATAATAGGTTATTTTACTTTTATGTGTATAGTGTATTGCTGGCATGTATACAAGTACACCCAAGTTGCATGCTGTTGCAATGTGTATGAAATGTCAAAAAGACCATCGAATCCCCTAGAACTGGAATTTGCGAGCATGTTTTGAGTGCCGTCTGGGTGGTGAATAACCGAACCCAAGGTCCTACTGCAAAGGCAGCCACAGGTCTTCGAATATAACCACTGAGGCCATCCTCTTCAGCCAATGGAGAGGTTTTAATTTTATAATTAAAATTGAGAAATTCATACATGAATCTTGTAATTATACATAATTTCTACTCCTCTCTCTCCCCTTAAATTTTCCCTATGCTCAATCTCTCAATTTATTGACCTCTTCTTTATTGATATTATAAGAATAGTATGCAACACAGACACACATAACACAAAAATAACATTAACATCTAAATAATGTAATATATATTATATATATATATATGTATAATATATTATACAGAGAGAGAGAGAGAGAAGAGAGAGAGAGAGAGAGAGGAGGAGATATCAAGTGAATCCATTTAAGTGTTGCGTGATAATGTATACCATGGGTATGGGGAGTTGTTCACTTGAAATAGGAAGACCAGAGAATGCTCTTTTTGGAGAAAACTGATTCTCCATTTTTTTATCAGCACAAATTGTATAAAGCTCTTCCTTTAAAGGTAGGACCCTGTGAAAGTTTCCTCCATCCACATGGGCATGTCAATGGGTGTCGTCATTCTTGTAGGTCAGTTAGTCAAGAAGCATATGTTGTTGAGATTTCATGGGGGCAGCTTTTCTGTCATGTCTGGAAGTTATGATCTAACAGCAAACATCCTGGTACTCTGGTTCTACAATCTTTCCAACCCCCCCTTCTTTAACTGGGGTCCTGAGGCATAGGTGTATGGGCTGCATTTAGATGCACCAATTGCAGTTCTGTACTCCACAGTCACTTATTCTATATATTGAGCATCTGTGTATCTAGGTAATATTCACCACCTGCTGCAGAAAGAAGGCTCTTTGATGAGCAGTTAGGTTTAGACTTAACTGTAGGTATGAATATTAAGAATGCTGTAAAAAATATACTGGTCGAGAATGATAGAAGTAGGCTCCCCTTAGGACTATTACCTACTATCCAGCCACAGGAGATAGCTATTTTACCATGAATTGCCTCTATTGATGGGCATATAAGTGTCAACTGGACAGTTGTTGGTTATGCCCAAGATAAATGTGACATTATTCCTAAGATAAAAACACCACTTTTGCACCATTAAGTGTTTACTGCTGGGCTGATTATTGTTGTTTCTATCATCTTGTCATTGTTTTATCAGGTAATGGTAATGTGTGTCCTAGACACATATATTTCCTCTGGATTTTTCAATATAATGGAATATAAATTTTTCCAGTATGCCCAAGGAGCTTTTGAAAGTTCTTGGCCTAATATTCATAAAGCTTCTGCATTCCAAATCTAGGACCTCTTTCTGTCCCCCCTTATTTTGTTTTTTTAGTGAGTTTAAAGGGTGAGAGTTTTTTCTCTCTTGGTTCTTTCATTGAAGAAATATAGTCAATCATCAATTCCTTTATACCTTCAAATACCACTTTTCATTATTTATCGTGCTGGGGATTTTAATTATTTCTTTTCCATTTAGTGTTATTTGGGGTTTTGGGCTTGGTCCTGTTCTAGGAAAGAGTTGATCAATCAGTAGTTATCCAGTTGTGAGATTCTCAAGGTGTAATAGAAATATTTAGTTACAATTCCCTTCTTAGAACTGTTTTCAATTTATTCAACAGATTTTGATATGCCATATTTTTAAATTTTATTGTAAGCATTTTAAAATGTCCTTTCGATATTCTTCGAGGCAATCGGTTCATCATTCAATAGTGGAGTTCTCAAACTCTATGAGATGTGTCACAATATAGGAGTTTCTCATAGCGGTGGTAGTTTTAAGTTTAATTTCATGTTATCAGGTTGTTCAGAACCTTAATTTCAGTTTTCTTATACGTTCTAAGACTAAGACTTTGTCCGGATCCCCTTTTTAAAGAACATCTTTCAAGTGACTGCGCTGCCTGTGCACTATTGCCGTATTTTGGCGGAGTCTTCGGTCGATCTCTTCGGATACATCTCTATCCATACATTTATTTATTTTATTCTTTCTTTCTCTAGGCCCCTATGGGTGCGCATGGAGTACTGCAAGCCCGCCCGGTGCTCCTCATGTACAGCTTCAACTCCATCGGTGGTTGTTTTCTGACCTTGTTTGCCCCAGTGTTCAGTGCATATAACTTTAAAACTGCAGTATACTCCTGATGGATTCTTCCCTAATATCACATAAACGTCCTTTGCCAATCTTCTGGCACAAAGAATTTCATATTTTTTATTTTATTTTAATCATCATGCAGTGTTTTTGACTGACATGTATGTCAGTGCCCCCATGTCATTTAATGCCCTAAGAGGTCATAAAAGGTTGTTGGATCCCTGGAAGGAAGTGAGTTATGGATGGTTAATTGTCATGTTGATGCCCAGAACCAAACCCTCTGCAGGACGCCAGGGCGCTTAACCTCTAAGTCACCTCTCTGGCCCCTTTTCTGGAAAATTTTCAAGTGAAAAAATAGAGTTTATCAGAATTAATAATTCCGTGGCATGTTCTGCTCCAAGTTAAATTTTTGGAATAACCTTTTAATATATTATTATTATATTAGTTATTTTTTTTTTTTTGGTCTTTTCGAGACAGGGTGTCCCTGTCGCACCCCAGCTGTCCTGGAACTACTTGTAGGATCGGCTGGCCTTGACTCACAAGAGTAATGCGCTCTGCCTCCCCAAGTGCTGGATTTAAGCATGGGCCCACCACTCGGCAATGGAAATACATTGTTTCTATTTTAGCTTGTCATCCTTTTTTATTGCCAGTGATGTAGGTTTCTTGTTGTCAACAAATATTTGGGTCCCATTACGTATTCAATAAAAATCACATTAGTCTNAGGAGGAGTGTGTGTGGGTGTTGGGGGGTGTGTTTCTATAAAACCCCGTGTTTCTGGGCGCAGGGTGGAGTAGGGGGACAGGGGTGAGAGGGAAACAGAGAGAGAGAGAGAGAGAGAGAGAGAGAGAGAGAGAGAGAGAGATATCAAGTGAATCCATTTAGTGTTGCTGATATGTACCTGTGTTTATGGGTGGTCACTTGACATAGGAAAACCAGAGAATGATCTTGTCCTGGAGAAAACTGATTCTCCATTTTTTTATCAGCACAAATTGTATAAAGCTCTTCCTTTAAAGGTAGGACCCTGTGAAATTTCCTCCATCCACATGGGCATGTCAATGGGTGTTGTCATTCTGTAGGTCATGTTTAGTCAAGCATATTGTTGAAATTTCATGTGTGCAACTTTTCTGTCATGTCTGGAAGTTATGATCTAACAGCAAACATCCTGGTACTCTGGTTCTCACAATCTTTCCAACCCCCTCTTCTTTAACGTGTCCTGAGGCATAGGTGTATGGGCTGCATTTAGATGCACCAATTGCAGTTCTGTACTCCACAGTCACTTATTCTCTGTATTTGACCATCTGTGTATCTCTGTAATATTCACCACCTGCTGCAGAAAGAAGGCTCTTTGATGAGCAGTTAGGTTTAGACTTAACTGTAGGTATGAATATTAAGAATGCTGTAAAAAATATACTGGTCTAGGCAATGAGAGAAGTAGGCTCCCCTCTAGGACATATTACCTATCTATCCAGCCACAGGTAGATAGCTATGTTTACATGAATTGCCTCCTATTGATTGGGCATTAAGTTCAACTGGACAGTTGTTGGTTATGCCCAAGATAAATGTGACATTATTCCTAAGATAAAAACACCACTTTTGCACCATTAAGTGTTTACTGCTGGGCTGATTATTGTTGTTTCTATCATCTTGTCATTGTTTTATCAGGTAATGGTAATGTGTGTCCTAGACACATATATTTCCTCTGGATTTTTCAATATAATGGAATATAAATTTTCAAAGTATGCCCAAGGATCTTTTGAATTTCATTGGCATATATTATAATGCTTCTCATTACAATATATGCCTTCTTTCTGTCTTTTAGTGAGTTTAAGTGAGAGTTTGTCTCTCTTGTTTCTTTCATTGAAGAACTATTAGTCTCATCAATTCTTTACCTTCAAATACCATTTCATTAATTTCTGCTGGGGATTTTATTATTTCTTTCCATTTAGTTATTTGGGGTTTGGCTTGTTCCTGTTCTAAGAGGTTGAATCAATCAGTAAGTTATCCATTTGAGATTTCTCTGATTTTAATATAAATATTTATAGTTACAAATTCCCTTCTTAGAACTGTTTTCAATTTATTCAACAGATTTTGATATGCCATATTTTTAAATTTTATTGTAGCAATTTTAAAATGTCCTTCCTATATTCTTATATGAATCGTTCATCATTCAATAGTGTTTTCTCAACCTCTATGAGATTGTGTACAATATATAGTTTCTCATGCTGTTTCGTTTTAATTTTATTTCATGTTATCAGGTTGAGTCAAGAAATTATTTCAGTTTTCTTATATTTCTAAGACTAGCTTTGTACGTTAAAATTTTAAATAACATCTTATCAAGTGCTGAGATGAATGTGAACTTTGCAGTATTTTGGAGGAGTATTCTGTAGATATCTATTAGGTACACATAATCTATAATATCATTTGATTTATTTATTTCTTTCTTTCTATATGAGAAACCTATTGGTGAGCATGGAGTACTGAAGCCAGCCAGTGATACTATGTTCAGATTAACTCAGTAGTGTTTGTTTTATGAAATTGTTTGAACCAGTGTTCAGTGCATATAACTTTAAAACTGCAGTATACTCCTGATGGATTCTTCCCTTAATATCACATAAACGTCTTTGCCTCTTCTGGAAAAGAATTTAATTTTTTTATTTTATTTTAAGTCTATGAGTGTGTTGTCTGCATGTATGTCAGTGCCCCCATGTCATTTAATGCCCTAAGAGGTCATAAAAGGTTGTTGGATCCCTGGAAGGAAGTGGAGTTATGGATGGTTAATTGTCATGTTGATGCCCAGAACCAAACCCTCTGCAGGAGCAGCCAGGGCGCTTAACCTCTAAGTCACCTCTCTGGCCCCTTTTCTGGAAAATTTTCAAGTGAAATAAATATATTTTATCAGAATTAATATTCCTGCATGTTCCTGCTTTCAAGTTAAAGTTTTGGAATAATTTTATTATTATTATTATTATTATTATTTTTTTTTTTTTTTGGTCTTTTCGAGACAGGGTTTCCCTGTAGCCCCAGCTGTCCTGGAACTCACTCTGTAGATCAGGCTGGCCTTGAACTCACAAAGATCTGCATGCCTCTGCCTCCCAAGTGCTAGGATTAAAGGCGTGCGCCACCACACTCGGCATGGAATACATTTTTCTATTTTAGCTTGTCATCCTTTTTTATTGCCAGTGATGTAGGTTTCTTGTTGTCAACAAATATTTGGGTCCCATTACTTTTCAATAAAATCTATTAGTCTGTTTCTCTCCATTTGAGAATTCAGACCTTCAAGATTCAGACTTATTGAAATGCAGGTATTCGTTCCTGTCATTGCATTATTTGAGAATGCTTCATATTTTATTAATCTTCATTTGCCACTTTGTTCTCCTATTGCAGTTGATTCTCTGTTGTGGTGTCTTGGATGTGCATATTTTTCTCTTTGATGTATAGGATTCCTTCAAATATCTTCAGTTGTTTGTTTCTTCTAATTAATTCAGTTTATTCTTATCTTTTTTGAATGCATTAAACATTTCTCTAATCACAACTTTGAATAATTTGTCTCATATTTCATCTTGCTGTTATTAGAGTCTAGTAATCTATACTTGGTAATCATCTGAAGGATCATGTTGCTTTTATTTAGATGTTCCTTGGGTTTCTGTATTGGGACATGCACAGCTAAGACCAGGGTGTTGACTGGGTGTTTTTATTTTTTACTTCTATTTTTATTTATTCTTTGAGTATTTCATGAAATATATTTGCATTAGTCAGGGTTCTCTAAAGAAACAGAATCAATAGAATGAATATCTATCTATCATCTATCTATCTATTTATCTATCTATCTATCTAGATAACATAGATACATAGATACATAGATACATAGATAGATATACAGATTTATTGATTTGCTCATGGGATAGAGTTCAAGTAGTCCAACAATAGCTGCACTGCAGGGGAGAGGCTGAGAATCCAATCAGGTGCTGAAGGCCCGATGGATTCCAGGAGATCTGCCTATCTCAGTCTATGCTGGGATCCAAAGAGTTGATCACAGTAGCAAGACAAACTCATCAGTGACAGAGAAGGCAAGCAGCAAAGAAATGGGACCAGCTCCCTCTGTCATGGCCTTTTATACTGGCTGCTGGCAGAAGGTAACACCCACATTTAGCTTGGTCCATCTGGCTTGAGATAATCCAACCTTGTGGGAAAACTTAGTTAAGATGGGTTGGATTCTAAGCCAATGGTACCTCCCTGGCCACACCCATGGGGTGGGGTATAGTGACAAAAAGATTTAGCATTTGGCCATGAGAATTGAGTCATGATGGATATTTAAGCAGACATGTTGGAGTAAAATCTCTATCTGCATTTGAACCTCAGCCTGTGTACACGTGGTGTGCTTTCCTGCACGTATTTTCCACATGGGTCATCCCAGGATTAAGTGGGCCCCACCACAAATCTCGGCGGCAACACCACAATTGGCGTCTGAATGTGGGGCAGAAGGAAACCTTGACAACTTAGGTATGCATACTCCTAAATCTTGCCCTTTTCTTCTCTTTCTTCTCTCTCTCCTGATATCTGTTGTGGTGGAGCTGCCTTTCCTGATGGTTCAGTGGATGGGACAGTGGTCTGAGGGCATGTGGCTTTGTACACGTGGAGAGCAGCCTGCCTCTGATTTGGTTTAGAGGGAGTACTCAGTGCCTTCCAGGCATGTGTCTACTGGCATGGTCACTCCTACAGGCTATAAAAGCCAGTGACCTCAAGGCTGAAATTAATAGTAAGGCTTAGCAGTTATGCTTGGCCTTAAAAACAATTTTTCACAATTCTACAGGTCTGAAAAACTTTCTGGTTTTAAAATCCACTCCCCAAAGAAAGACTGTGAGGAACCAGCTCCTCAAGTTCGGTTCCAATCTTAACTTGTTCATATGTAAATTTTCTCCTGGTAGCTCTCCTCGACCTGAGCCCACTTCTTTCTGTTGCAAATTAAGGCCTTTTACAGGACCTACCTCTTCCAAGAGCATCCTATTCCAGATAATTTCAAGCCTTGGCCATTTTTCTCTTTAATTTTGTATACAAAATCTGTTTTTGGATAAAAGTGTGCTGCTCTCTTGTCTTCTTATGGGTTTTTTCTAAATCTAACTCTTCTTACCTAAAACCTGCCAGCTATTTGTAGATCCAAGGTTGGAATTTAGCTAGCAGTAATTCAAATCCATCTCAGCATGTTTAACTTAAAGTGTAATATTTTTACTTAACCCCTGGGTACCCCAGCTATGGTTGATTTAATTTTATCTTGCTCCTTTTAAATGTGTTTCACCTTAAAAATCTCTTCTCACAGAATTCTAGATCACACATGGTCTGAGCTCTGGCCTGGCACCATAAGCCTGCCTGATGTGCGTGCATGCCAGCTGCTGCACTGAGCACGTGATATCTGAAACATGCCCTTTAAATTTGGATTTTATGTAACATCCTTTTCATTTCAGCATTTTGGAAACAAGATAGATTGGATTTCTAGGAAAATTTTCAGGCCTTAAAGTTCTAACAAAACAAACTTGCTCTGATAAATTGTCTTTTTTTAAGGACCATTGGTAAAAGTCTCTTTAACAATGTAAATTGATATTTTGGTTCAATTTAAATGAGAAATTTTTTGAACAAAACTGCTTTATGTTTCTTTAAGCCCATCTTCAAGCTGTTTGTATGTGTGAGTGAATGTGAGTTCCTGCTTTTAATTCATTATAATCCTACAGGTTTAAATCTATTTAGCTGACTATACACAAAAATAGATTCAATTCATAGAAAATGTTTGTCTTATACCCCTAGTGTTAACAATTTTAATTGTGTTTGTAGTATGCATATTGTTCAGTTTAATAATAGATTGTTGTTCATTATTATTGGTAATTGTTATTATAGTTATAGTTATTGTTATTGAATATAATTATTAATAATAATTGATAGAAATTCAGTCTAATGGTAAATTGTTCATTATTCTTGGCTATTAATATTGATAATTATTGTTCATAATAATTGTTAATGATTGTTGTGACTAATAATGGCTAATAATTATTAATGATTGTTAATAATTAATAATTGTTATGATTATGGATAATTATTATTCTTCCAAAGTCCTTAATAATAAGACATGATGGATCAGTCCAAAACTACAAACAACTTTGGCCTGTCTACTTTTGGGAATCCTCAATCTTTAGATCTGTAAATAGCATAGGGACAGTTAGGCTTACCAGAGGGACAGCTTAGGAGTAATTAACCAGAAGGGACAGGATAGGGAAAGAATAGTAAACTTTAGGTATAGTTCATTGAAGGCAAGTGGTTGCAAATGGGCCTAAGAGGTGGCATATGGATCTCAGCTGTTTCATGCATTACTATGACATTTATTCTAATTATGTAAAAATAACCCTATAACAAATTATAAAAATTTCATGTTTTTCATTGGACATCAAACGATATGGCTTTCTTCTCTTACAGGTCAACCTAACAAATCTTTCTTATGTATGTATGTGTGTATGTACGTATGTATGTGCGTGCACACATGTGTGGATGTGTGTACTTGTGTTCTAACTATGTTTTAATATTAACAGCCATGATACCAGTAAAAACATTGCCTCTGAGTTGGAATGTGGCCCTTCCTTCTCAAGATGCAAATTTACATTAAACAGCCAAAACGTAATTCAATTTCAACAAAGGTTATGGGTTATCTATTAAAAATTTTTAAATAATGGATCTACAATGCCACCTACTGGTTACGATATTTCAACATCTAAAACAAAGATACAACCAGGTTTTCATTGTNTGAAAATGTACAACTTTTGGCTGTGCAGGATGGACTGGGAAATGCCAGCAGAGAGGCTGACCCATCTGAACATTAAAGAAAGCAGAACCTCAGACTGCCTGAGTCACAGACACTGAGCAACTCTCTGAATTCTATTGGGGTTAACTGTTTATAATGGGCCCTAATGAAGTTTACCTTCCAGATGCTGAGAAACCTTCCTACCTCTTCCCTTTTTTAGGAAAAAAGAAAAACATGATGGTAATGAAGTCATTCCCTAACTTCAAATTAGAGTCAACTGTTATAGTGGTAATTTCTTATAAAACAGGTATAACTACCCTTTTTTGATTGACTGATAGACATAGAAACTGTGAAAGGATAATTCTCTATTTAGAGGAAATATAATAAAGTCTTTATAAGCTGTGTAATTAAGCAAAATATATTAATACAGGAGAGCTCTGATATCAGCAATGGATTATTCTGCCAAGGAGATGTTGGCTAGGGGATCCAAGGCCCCAAAATTATAAAGGATTTTTGACTATAAAAATGGGATATCTGCAAGGAGAAAGGCAGTAAGTCCCTGTTGTCGAAGACCTGGTGTAAGCATGAAAAAATGTTTTGAGACATCACTTGCTAATGTACAGTTGGCCTCTGAAATGCCAGAGAGTGTTACCAAAGGTCACTAAAGCAATACAGCAAAATATTCGTCTCTGTGAGTCAAGCAAGACTCCTCTGTCAGTATCAGCTACACCTCAACTGCCTGGAGATACTATGCAACAGTGGCAGCCATATATCTATATATATCCCAAATCTAATTGGTTATTAGCTCTCTCCTTGGAGGAATAATTCATGGCTGATGCCACAAGCTTTCATCCTCTAGTAGTTAGGAGATTATATATGCTACAATAAGAACTTGTCATCTTTTATAGAGAAACCACAGTTTGTGAATTAGCATACCATCCAAACATCTGTGTCTATGCTCACAGCTTAGCTTGCCATATTTAGTACTGTTTAAATGCCTGTTTAAGTGCCTGTACATCTAATTGCTTTTGCTTTGTTAGGATTAAAAAGGTACCCTGGATAAGCTGTCAATCTATGAAGGGATTGACCTGAACAGACTAGAGTCCAAAATGACATCTCCAGAGAAAATAGACTGCTTTGCTTCTCACCCATTTGTGTCCCTTTCCCAAAGCCTAGGAACAAATTGCAAAAGAGGAGGCACGGTAGAATGTAAGGGCTGTGGAGAGATTGGGGTGAATCATGAGACTATGGCAATATAGACTGGACTCCTATTTGATCAACATGCTTGTGCATACAAGCTTCTCCAATTGGAATATGGGAACCTTGGGTTGCTCACAATATAAACATAGATTCTTGTTAATTGGTTTTACATGAATGTTACTTACATTCATTGCTTATGCTTGACAATAAGCTTACTTCATGGTTGGGATTTTTGGATATTAATTGGCCTTAGTGTGAAAATAAAGTTTCAGATCTGACCTGTCCCCCACTGCCTAGCACTCAAAACAGGCTTGAGCAGCTGACTATTCAAAATTCAGGTTCCTTTGGGTTGTTAGCCTCACCCATGGGCTCCCCTGCCTCTCAGAAAAATAAAAAAAAACTTAAATTAAAAGGGTGAGATGTGGGAAAACTTAGTTAAGATTAGTTGGATTCTAAGCCAATGGTACCTCCCTGGCCACACCCATGGGGTGGGGTGTAGTGACGAAAAGATTTAGTATTTGGTGCTGAGGACTGAGTCATGATGGATATTTAAGCAGACATGTTGGAATAAAATCTCTCTCTGCATTTGAACCTCAGTCTGCGTAAACGTGGTGTGCTTTCCTGCGCGTATTTTCTTTTTTTTAATTTTTATTTATTTTTGTATGTGTATGAATGTACTGTCTGCATGCAGGTCTGTACACCCGTGTCATGCAATGCCGCGGGTCAGAAGAGGGTGTTGGATTCCCCTGGCGGGAACTGAGAGTTCTCCATGTGAAACTTTCGGAGGTTACAGACGGTTCTTAGCCACATGGTGTTAACTGGGGATCGAACCCAGGTACTCTTGCAAGAGCAAGTCGGTTGCTCTTAACCGCCCTAAGGCTATCTATCCATTTCCCCACATGGGTCATCCAGGATTAAATGGGGCCCNCCTAAGAGGTGGCATATGGATCTCAGCTGTTTCATGCATTACTATGACATTTATTCTAATTATGTAAAAATAACCCTATAACAAATTATAAAAATTTCATGTTTTTCATTGGACATCAAACGATATGGCTTTCTTCTCTTACAGGTCAACCTAACAAATCTTTCTTATGTATGTATGTGTGTATGTACGTATGTATGTGCGTGCACACATGTGTGGATGTGTGTACTTGTGTTCTAACTATGTTTTAATATTAACAGCCATGATACCAGTAAAAACATTGCCTCTGAGTTGGAATGTGGCCCTTCCTTCTCAAGATGCAAATTTACATTAAACAGCCAAAACGTAATTCAATTTCAACAAAGGTTATGGGTTATCTATTAAAAATTTTTAAATAATGGATCTACAATGCCACCTACTGGTTACGATATTTCAACATCTAAAACAAAGATACAACCAGGTTTTCATTGTGTTAAAGTGTTAATAAATTTTTGGGTATTTGGGAATAAAAAAATGAAAATTTAAAACTTTAAAAAATAAAAAAAATTGAATTCTGATTAACATCATTGCCATTTTTCTTTTTAAATTTGTTCAGATGACCAGTGGGTAGCTGGTGTTAAGGCCTGCATTATTTCATTTGAGTGACCAGTTGGTTTGGAAAAAGGCTCCCTTTACAGACCACTGACCTGGGAAGCTGGTGTGAAATTCCTGTCCTGGACTTGGGCAGGTGGAAAGTTATGGCCAAGAGTGGGAAACGTGTCTCATTGTCCCAGGCTAAGGACCCAAGTAGGAAGTTACCTCTCCAGTCAGGTCACAGGAGTGACCAACTGACCTCTACGCAATGAGGCCAGTTCCCCACAATGTCCCTCTCCCCTTAGCAGGACTGCATTGCACCTGTTTGTGACAAAGGAATCTTCCTAGAAGCTCCCACAAAAACAAAACAAAACAAAAAAACCCAAAATATCAAGATGGTAATGATGGTAAGAACTTCTCATGGGGCATATCTAGCCAGACTTTAATTAACTGATGGGCATAAGAGCTGTAAAAGAAAATTTTATTAAGAGCTAGATATTGAAAAATCTTTAAAACAAGTTTTCATGCCAGGCCTGGAGAAGGCCAAGAGCTTGGAGGAAGATAGTTATTAAAATCCACTTCATTTTTCCAAATGAAATGAAGTGGATTTTAATAACTATCTATGCCTTGACTCCACCCTATAGTCATGTATAATACAACTATCTTCTGGAGACTCATACGCTAAAAAAAAGGGGGGGGGGATACAGAAAGACATGAAACCTTTTCATCAAACCCCTGCAATTCAAATCTTGAAACTAACTATGGGAAAAGATTTGTTTGTTCCAACAGGACAAAACGTCACCAACTTAACGGCTGAGAAAGAAAAGATACAGGTTTGCATTGAGTAGGATGTACCAAAAAGTGGCAACGGAAAGGCTGACCCGTCTGAACATTCAAAGGAAGAAAAGCCTCAGATTGCCATAAACATCGAACCCCTCTGTGGATCCTACATGTAACAACTAGTTATAATGAGTCCTAATGAAACTTACCTTCTNGAGAAAAAGTCCAATTTCCCTCTGGTAGTCTGGATCAATCACTCCTCCTACTACTGTTATTCCTTCCTTAGCCTGTTGGCTTAAGGGCAGTAGAAGCCCAAAGTGGCCAGAGGGAATTCTTAGCTTCCAGTTCAATGAAATGTTTGCTGTGTCTCCTGGCAAAAGCACTCTCCCCTTTGGATCCAAAACTTCTAGACCAGCAGAATGCAAGGTTGTGGGTACAGGAAGCCAAAATTTTCCTACTGGGTCACTAGGGGTGATAGTGAGTGTAATCACTCCCACTCCCACCCCTTGGTTCCTGGACCCATGAATTCTGGCTATAGGAGAAACAGTACCATATATTGGGTGCTGATTCAAAGCATATACTGCCTGCTGGAGAAACTTGCCCCAGCCCTCCAGGGTATTGTTACCTGATTGGTGAAGTAACTATGTCTTCAAGAGGCCATTCCATCATTCTATCAATCCAGCTGCTTCTAGGTGGATACCACGACTGTGGGCCCAAAGTCTCACTTCTTTGGCTGTGAAGTGAGTTTCCTGATCAGAAGTGATGCTGTGAGGAATACCGTGACATGGATAAGGCATTCTGTAAGTCCCTGGATGGCAGTTTTGGCAGAAGCATTACGTGCAGGAAAGGCAAATCCATAACCAGAATAGGTGTCTATTCTTGTAAGGACAAAGCGCTGTCCCCTCCATGATGGAAGGAGTCCAATGTATTCAACCTGCTACCAGGTTGCTGGATGGTAATCCTGGGGGATATTCCCATATCAGGGACTCAATGTTGGTCTCTGTTTTTGGTAAATCTGGCACTTGGCAGCAGCTGTAGCCAGATTTACCAAAATCAACCTTGGTGAGTGGAAGTCCATGCTGTCAAGCCCATGCATAACCTCCATCTCTGCCACCATGACCACTTTGTTCATTGGTCCATTGAGCAACAAAAGGGACAGCTGAAGAAAGAGACTGACTGTCCACAAAATGAGTCATCTGACCTACTTGATTATTGAACTCATTTTCTGCTGAAATCACCTTTTGATGAGCATTTACATGAGACACAAGTATCTTCACATCCTTTGACCATTCAGAGAGCTCTATCCACATACTTCTTCCCCAAATGTCTTTCTCACAAACTTTCCAGTCACATTCCTTTCAAGTCCCTGACCATCCAGCCAAACCATTGGCTACAGCCCATGAATCAGTATATAATCGAACCTCTGGCCATTTCTCCTTCCAGGCAAAATGCACAACCATGTGCACAGCCTGAAGTTCTACCCACTGTGAAGACTTTCTTTCACCAGTGACCTTTCAGAAATTGGCTGTAATGCTGCAGCTGTCTGCCTCTGGGTGGTGCCTGCATAGCGTGCAGAACCATCAGTAACCAGGCACTAGTCTTCTCTTCCTCAGTCAACTGATCATAGGGCAAACTCTATGAAGCCATAGGTGTATGCTTGAGCACAGAAGGTATTGTAAAAAGAGTGGGAAACATAGGCATTTGGGAAACTTCTTCATGTAGCTTGCTTGTGCCTTCAGGTCCTGCCTGGGGCCAGTCACATATGTAGCACTTCCATTTGATAATGGACTTTTGTTGTGCATGTCCTACTTTATGTTTTGGTGGGTCAGATAACAGCCAGCTCATGACAGGCAGCTCAGGTCACATGGTGACTTAGTGGCCCATTGTCAAACGTTCAGTTTCCACTAAGGCCCAATAGCAGGCTAAGAGCTGTCTCTCAAAGGGATAATAGTTGTCTGCAGATGAAGGTAGAGCCTTACTCCAAAATCCCAAGGGTCTCTGCTGTGATTCCCCTATGGGGGCCTGCCACAGACTCCAGAGGCCATCTCTATCTGCCACTGATACCTCAAACACCATTGTGTCTGTTGGATCATGTGGCCCAAGGGGCAGAGCACCCTGTACTGAAGCCTGGACCTGTTGAAGAGCCTTTTCCTGTTCTAAGCCCCACTGAAAGTTTCTTGCCTTCTGAGTCACTTGATCTATGGGTCTGGTCTTAGTAACATGCCCAGATGAGGAATGTTCTGCCTCCAGAATCCAAACAGGCCCACTAAATGTTGTGCTTCTTTCCTGGTGGAGGGAGGGGCCAGGTGCAACAATTTATTCTTTACCTTAGAAGGAATATCTCTGCATGCTCCACACCACTGGACTCCTAGAAATTTCACTGAGGTAGAAGGCCCTTGAATTTTAGTTAGATTTATTTCCCATCCTCTCACGCGCATATGTTTTACCAACAAGTCCAGACTGGCTGCTACCTCCTGTTCACTGGATCCAATCAGCATAACATCATCAATATAGCAGACGAGTTCACTGGATCCAATCAGCATAACATCACATACCATTAGTAGGCAGGAAATACTTAGAGCTCACCCAAATTGGTTATATTCAGACTGTCAATGTGGTCACAGGAAGTAAAGCCTAATTTCTCTTGGGGGCAGGAGAGATGGCTCAGAGGTTAAGAGCGAGACTGCTCTTGCAGAGGACCTGGGTTTGATCCCCAGCACCCACATGGCAGCTAAGAACCGCCTTTAAGCCAGGCATGGTGGTGCATGCCTTTAATCCCAGCACTCAGGAGGCAGAGACAGGAGGATCTCAGTGAATTTAAGGCCAGCCTGGTCTACAGAGTGAGTTTCAGGACAGCTGGGTTATAGGGAGACCCTGTCTCAAAAAAAAGCCTAATTTCTCTTTAAAAATATTAAAAGTAACATGTGCAAAGTATAACAGATATATAAAACAATTTTAATATGTATGGGTAACTCAGTTTATATATGTTGGTTTCACTTAAGGCTGTAACAAGGTCTATAGTACCCGGTAGGTTGAACACAATTTCTTGTATATGCCATAATTACATTACAGAATTCTTTTGTTTTACGTTACAGAATTCTTAAAAGTGAACAGTACTTCATGCACACACTCATAAATAAGGTTCTAATAAATAAATTTGGTGATGACGCTTTATAAAGGTTGTGCTGAGCAGAGGCACATGTACTGCAATCATACACAGACAGATTTTAATATGCAGTTTAACAATATCATACACATACACACATGTATCCACACTATCTTAGTGTTTGTACTGAGCAGTCACATGCATTGGGAAAAAACAACTTTAGAAATATTAAATTTAGGGCTGGAGAGATAGCATAGCGGTTAAGAGTGCTGACCGCTCTTACAGAGGACCCGGGTTTGATCCCCAGCACCCACATGGCAGCTGAGAACCATCTGAAACTCCAATTCCAGGAGAACTCCAGTTCCAGGGGAGTCCAACACCCTCTTCTGACCTCCGTGGCATTGCACAACACGGGTGCACAAATTTGCATGCAGACAGTACATTGATACACATACAGAAATAAATAAAACTAAAAAAAAATAAATATTAAATTTAAAACATGGAGGTCTAATTAGTTGCACTGCCAAGGTTAAGATGATGTCTTGCACCTTTGGTTCTAAAACTATGAACTTATTGAAATATTTTAACAAGTGATGGAAAACAGAATTATATATACAATAATTAAAGAACTGACAATATCAAAGGTAGTTAGGTTGTTTCATTGAAGGGAAGATATTGCAGGGGAAACCATGTGCCACTGTCCATGTATCAGAGTATGAATGAATCCAGGGAGTTTTAAAATGGTCTCTGGTCAGAAGGATGGTGGCACAGCATAGGAGAAAAAGAAATAACAACTGTTAGTGAACATATAAGGGTCAAAAATCAGGTATTCAGACATCCATCTGGAAACAAGAGAAAAAAACTGGAAAAGAAAAAATTTTTACTTGTAATACCTGTGGAAAAAATAATTTGGACAGATAAGAAATAAAACCTTCAGATAAGCATTGTAAAAACCTAGGAACCCGGGTTCAAATCAGGCCTTTGGAAAAAAAATAAGAGGCATGACAAAAGTAAACTTAAATTATTTTTTGTTTTTGTGCACAACATAAAATAAAAAAGTGGCCACTTTGTTTTGACAAAAAACACACAGTAGAACATGGACACATGACAGTTACAAAGACACATCGAAGAATGGTAATAACACACACAGACAGGTTGGACAGACACATGACCTATCTGTATCCATTAATTCTGGACAATGGGAAAATCCCATTTTTATCTAAAGTTGTCCATCGTTTTCCAGGGCTGTTGAACCATTAATTGCAATTGTCACATTATATAGAATCATTTAGAGTTTAAGACATCTACTTAGATGGAAACAGCCTGTATGCCCATACTGTGCTTTGCAGCACAGGCTGTTTATGTATGCCTGTGAAAGATGGTGGATGGGGCAGGCAGGAAAATCTGGTGGCTTGCGTATATTACCTACTAATTTAATGAGAATAAATTTAGTTAGTGGAAAAACAGTTTTGTATCCAGAAGCAGACACAAAATGCATTTCTGAATAAAATGGGGTTTATAAAGAAAAAACAATGAAATGGAAAATGCCAAAATCTGAAATAATCCCGTAAAATTAGGCAAAAGTTTTGTAAATGAAATATAAAAAAGTATTTGTTAAAAAGCCAAATGATGTAAAAATCTCAAACAAAAGCCTGGAAAAATTAACTATCCACACAAAAGTAAAAAAATGAAAATTGATTGCATTTTGAAATGGATGTAGTTGTTAAAAGGTCTGATGTAAATTCAGGCTTCTTGCCACATGTTCTAGACAGAGTGGTTGTGGCTCAGTGGAAATGGGGCAGCCTCAAAATGGTGGCTGAGGAATGGGCATGGCTGCCTCTCCTGTTTCTGTTTGAAAAAAGCCCTCAGTAGTGGTTGCAGGGCATAACGGTGCATGGCGGTGCATGGTGGTACAGAGGAGGGGAACCCCCATGGCAGGGTGGCAGTGCAGTGGGCCAGGGTGTCAGGGAAGTCACAGTAAAAGAAAGAAAAAGAAAAAGAAGCCTGGATTAAGGGTGGACTCTTTTACTGCAGGGAGGAGAGATACAGATCAGAGAGTGTGGGGTGGGGGAGGAGAGGAGAGAAGAAAGATCTGCTGGAAGTAAAGATTTTTACCCTCAAAGAAAGAGGAGCAGAGTGGAGGAACTGCGTCCTCTAACTGGAGGCTAAAAATGAAGGAAGAAAAATCAAAGATCTGTAGGAAGGTGGTAAAGTTTTTTAGCCTCAAAGCACCCTCTGGGGGCTAAGGTGCCTCCACCCTAGTGTCAGGGGTTCTTGTCAGACTGGAAGATTCTGAAATGGAGTTCACAAGCCTGTGTATATAGCATCCCGAAATTCAAAGGGGGTACCAGAAAATGGGTCCAGATTTTGTCCCCAATGTCACAGTGGACAGCAATGTGGACAGAAAAATTGGAAGACACCTAATACACCAGCTCTCAAGGGTCAAAAACAGGAAAGCAGAATGGGAAGCTAAAAAATGAAGGAAAATCGGAGGGAAGACAGAGGCAGAGAGAAGGAGGGGGAGAGAGAGAGAGAAAGAGAGAGAGAGAGAGAGAGAGAGAGAGAGAGAGAGAGAGAGAGAGAGACATAAGGAGGGAAGCAGGAGAATGTAGAAGAGCAGAGAGTTGTGCTGCCTGCTCACAGGAACCCAGTTTGAGGTCATCTGAGAGCCTGTGGATTCAAAATGGAGTTGGGGGGAGTACAAGCAGGGCAGGATCAGGAACCCAGTTTGAGACAGTCTGCAAACCTCAGTGAGTCCAAAACAATGAATGGCTACAGGTAAGAGGAGCAGAGAGAGGAGGAAGTAAAAGGGGCAGAAGTGAGGAGAGAAAGAGGGAGAGGGAGAGAAGGAGGGAAGCAGGAGAGCAGAGTAATACCTCATCTTGAAATGTGGAAGCTTGTTGTCTGGAGAAATACACTGCTGCAAGTCCATCCCAGGGATTCAAAAAATATGTTAGGAGGTCTTTTCGGGGTGAGAGCTGGCAAGCACTCTGTCAGATCAAAAATGCCTGTGAGCACTCTGCCTGATAAAAAACATCTCGAGTCCATGGCACCATAATATTAGGTTATAAAAAGGGTGTGCACCCCCAGTCCCCAGATAAAAAGGCACACGAGACTTAAGTCACTCCAGGAACAGGCTTTACTTCCATATGAGATAACCAGCAAGATCTAGCCACCTGCAAGGGCCGTCTGCAGACACGTGGTGGATGTCAGAGAGAGAGAGAGAGAAAGTTGGTGCCTGGGGCCCACCCACTTATAGGCATGGGGCACGGCCTCAGGTACAGAGGAAGCAGTCAGAAGATTGACAGCCCCTGGAGGAAGTGGGTGTCTGTGTCCCTTGGGATTCTGGGAAGCCCACACCTAAAACTTTCCATGTTATAAACTCAGTGAAAGGCATGTCCTCTGGGCCCTCACATTGTGGAGAATGTGGTTTTTTACACTTCAAATCCACTTGATCATGCCCATCTGCCTGACCCTTACAATCCCTTCATCAATACTAAGCAAAGGAATATCAGGCATCTTTAACGCTCTGTCAGTA
Organism: Rhizomys pruinosus; assembly: GCA_009823505.1. NCBI lineage: Eukaryota > Metazoa > Chordata > Mammalia > Rodentia > Spalacidae > Rhizomys > Rhizomys pruinosus. The sequence goes on along the minus strand of VZQC01011962.1, from coordinate 90,244 downwards.
GGCCATGTTTTAACAAATACCTCAACCAACCAATCAAATAAGCTTTTAACACCTTTTTAACCACTTGACCTTCCATGTTAGACCTAGAATCTCTACTCAGTGGGCCCATATCGATAAACTCAGTCTGATCCAATTTTATATTCCTTCCACCATTATCCCATGCCTTTAAAATCCATTCCCACACATATTCATTAGGGTTCAGCCAGAATAAATTAGCAAACTCATTAATTTCTTTAGTGGTGTAGTGCAACTCCTCATGGACCACACTTTCTATCTCACCTTTAGGGGCTTTCTTAGCCTTGACTCTGGTTATAGGTCTAGAGGCAACAATTGCTGGGCACTGAGGGGCATCAGCTCCCTCTGGGAAGGTGAGATTAGTTTCCTCAGGCAAGGGTGGGAAGGACAGGTCAGCAGGGTGAGGGAATGCTTTCTCTGCTGAGGGTGGGGAGATTAATTCCTCAGATGAAGTAAATCCCTCAGAATCTGACGGTTAAGTCCTCATCATCGTGGTTCTCCCACACATCTCCATCCCAAGTTTCAGGGTTACATTCCTTCCCCACCAGTGCCCTCACTTTGACTGCTGACACTCTTCATGGCTGGGAATTAAATTTGTGTTGTAAATCAGCCAAAAGTATAATAAGGGCTCCAGCTTGATTTTCTGTGGCTTTAGCACTTCGGCTGCAGGAGAGAAGACTCTCTTCCAGGGAACACTTGGAAAATTTTAAACTGTTGCTGAGAATCTGGGGCTGGTTAATTTTATCACTGAGCTCCTTGTTTTCCTCCCTCACTTTATCCAGAGATGCTAGGAGCAACAAGCCAGCATCATTATTTTCCTTATTTTTCCAAAATTTCTCAAACATTTTATATAGAGGGCCGCAAAATTCCTTGCTCCTCACAAGAGGTAAGTTAGGTGTCTCAAATGGATATATCTTCATAATTGCTTTAAATAGTCTGCACCAAGGATTATGGTTCCTCTTCATGCCACCAGGAAAGCCTTCAGTAATTCTAGGCTTTATTGGGTTGGAGAGCTGGGTCCATAAACTACCAAGCCCACTAAAGAAATTCATCCTTTTAATTCTGTTTCTCTAGAACCACTCCTGGTACCACAATCTGTATTAGTCAGGGTTCTCTAAAGAAACAGAATCAGGGACTGGAGAGATGGCCTAGCAGTTAAGAGCTCCGACTGCTCTTGCAGAGGACCTAGGCTCGATCTCCAGCACCCACATGGAGGCTGAGAACCATCTTTAACTCCAGTTGCAGGAGAATCCAACACCCTCTTCTGACCTCCACGGCATTGCACAACATGGGTGCACAGACTTAAATGCAGACAGTACATTCATTCATACACATACAAAATAAATAAAATAAAAAAAGAAAAAAAAAAAAAAAAAAAAAAAAAAAAAAAAAAAAAAAAAAAAAAAAAAAAAAAAAAAATATATATATCTGTATCTATATATACAGATTTACTGGTCTGTTCACAGGATAGAATCCAAGTAGTCTAACAATAGCTGCGCTGCACAAGAGAAGCTGAGAATCGAGGCAGTTGCTCAGTTCACGTGGCTGGATGTCTCAGTAGCCCCAATTGGGTGCTGAAGGCCCGATGGATTCCATGAGATCTGCCCTTCTCAGTCTATGCTGGGATCCAAAGAGTTGATCATAGCAGCAAGACAAACTCATTAGTGAGAGAGAAGGCAAGCAGCAAAAAGAAAATGGTGCCAGCTCCCTTTGCCATGGCCTTTTATACTGGCTGCAGGCAAAAGATAACACCCACATTTTGGGTGGTCCATCTGGCTTGAGATAATCCAACCTGAAGATCTCTTTCTCATATTTGTTCATCCCAAATCTAGTCAAGTTGACACCCAGGATTAACAGGATTAACCATCACAATATTTTATCATATTTAAATCCCCTCCCCATCTCTTCTCTGATCTACCTCACCTCCATATTTCCCTACTTCATATCATCTCTGTCTATATATGTATATAGGGAGAGGGAGAGAGAAAGAGGGAGAGGGAGAGTGAGGGAGAGAGAGAGAGAGAGAGAGAGAGAGAGAGAGAGAGAGAGAGAGTGATATTAAGGCATATTGAATCAAATTCGTGTCTCCAAATACTTTTGGGTGTGTGTCCATTCTCTGGATCATTCCATTATAGGATTTTTGTCGGTTTTGGGCTTGTGAAGGTCTAACGTATTGTAAACCTCTGTAGATAATAACCTAGTAGGAAGGAAGAAAGCTGGCATTTTACTGTTCTCAAGATGACTACTACTGATACCTTTGAGTGGGGAGATCCCATGCTACATCTAAAGGATAGTAAATGTGTTGGGTTTTGCACATAATTTTCACTGATACTGGAAGGTCTGGAAGTAAAGCATGTGTTCTATAACTACTTGGTAGGGGGGGGGTGAAATCCCAGCCTCCAACTAGCTTTCATGATAACATAGTAGGATGCTTGTTAACACAAGTCATGACAAAAGTCACCAGTTAGCATTTGGTCTTGTTTAGTAGCACCCTGGTAGAAAGGAAAGGGGTATGCTAGTACAGATGGCCAATGGTGTAAGATTTGACTCTCCCATCATTTACTGGCAAGAGTCAAATAATATTTTTTGTCTTTGGCTTAGGTAGGACAATTTTGTTTACAAAGATGCTGTTCTGCTAGGTTGTATATTTCTTTTTGCCTGGACCAAGAAGGATTTCCTTTGGAACATTTTTGGTCTGTGGTCATTGGCATTTGTGCTGATAGCTTTTCTTTCAAAAAGACTAAGCTATATGAGTCATAACTAATTCCAGATAATTCATGTATTTTAGTCAGGTTACATTACCCCCAGATATCTCATTTCTACTTTAGAACTTTCAAGGTCTTGTCAGATATATGTTCCACTTGTAATTCCAGAACTTTTTACCTGTATTTAGAAAAAAGAATAAGTAACGTGCACTTACTCCTTTTGTGTCCATAATTGAATGCCTTTAACTGGTTTTATAAAGTAATTTTCAAAGTAAATTATTTGATAGCCTGTGGACTCCACCCGGCATAAAGTCATAATAGAACTGGTTTGTTTATTTGAGCTGAAGTTTATACATGATCCTATAATTGGGTTTATTTGCAAGAGAATAGTTACATTTAAGAGAAGGTAAAGCAGGAGTACTATGGGAGCTCATCACTCAACACTCAGCTTCTGCCTGCAGAAGAGCAGCAAAGGAAGCAAGCACTTAGAAGAGGTTTAAGAGCCTCATAGCAGAATAAATATTAACGAATAGTAACCATACCAAAGAATGCAAAAAAAAAAGCATCTTATGGGAAAGAATTTAATTTTGGTTATTCATTAGAGATATCTGGAATGGTTTAAATATGGTACAATATATGTTATTTATTATTGTGTATATGCATGTTTGCATTATGTGTATATGCATGAAAGCATATGTGCCACAACTGTACATGTGGGCATCAGAGGACAGCCTCTGGAATTTGGTTCTCTTTTCCAACCTTTGGGTCCAGGGATACAACAAAGATCCTCAGGCTTGCACACAAGAACTTTTAACTAGTGAGCCATCTTACCAGCCCAAGGTGGATTTTTAAAAAATATTTCATATATGTAAGCTGCACCACAAAACAGTTAAGTCAGAATTTCTAGGAGTAATATCTAGGATTCACTATTTTGTAACTACCCCAAGCGTAAAGCCAAGTTAAGAATCATGGCTGTAGGATTGTCTATTGTTTATTCTGGTTTATTAGAGCTAAGAAGGTTGAAATTATTGTGAATTAGAAATGCATCTCATACAAAACATTGTAATGGTAGAATCAAAATGAGATTAATGAGTGAGTGGGAAGAAAGGCTTCATGGAATGAATCTCTAAACAAAATGGGTCTTCTGCATTTTACATATGCTGTTTAATAAAATGTGGCTAGTTATTATTCTGTGTACATGAACCTCTTCTTATCCATTATTTCAATTTTGGTGGTTTTAGTTTTCTGTGGTCGACCATGGACTGAGAATATTAAATGGTAAATTTTACTTATAAATAATTGATAAATTTTAAATTGCATGCTGTTCTGAGTAGTGTGATGGGATCTCATTATATTTTACCTGGAATGTGGATCACCTCTTTGTCCAGCACATCTGTGCACAACCCACTCAGCATCCACTTATTAACTTTCTCTCTTGTCAGGTGAATTGTTCAATCATAGTACCTGTGTTCATGTAATCTTTATTTTACTTATTAATGACCTCAACGAGTAAGAATTGAAACACTGACAAGTGAGATATATCATAAAATACTTCATTATGTGAAAATTCTTGACTTAAGGAAAGAAAAATATATTTTGCGGTTACTAAAATTTGTGGTAAGAACAAATCTATGAACTTGTGAATAAATTGAAATAAATATACAGTAGTTGTATAAGTCAAACTATGGAAGTAATAGTCATAATGCATTGCTAACAAAAAATCAGTATCTATAGAGTTTGGTATTGTCTATGATTTCATGCATCTATTTGAAAGTTCTTTCTTCCAAGGAGGGTGACTACTATGATGTTATATTATTTTCAACATTACAATTGCGGTGGTTTGAATGACAATGTCCCACATATGCTTCAAGTATTCAGACATTTTGTCCTCAGTTGGTGGTGCTGTTTTGTGCAGTCTTAGGAGGTGTGGCCATGCTGGAGGAGGTGTGACCATGCTGGAGGAAGTGCATCACTGGGTGCAGGCTTAGAGACTTCAATAAGCCTTGCCTGTCTGCAGTCTCTCTCTCTCTCTCTCTCTCTCTCTCTCTCTCTCTCTCTCTCTCTCTGTCTCTCCCTCTCTCCTTCCTGTATTCATTGCAAGATGTGAACCTCGGCTTTCTGCTCCAGCTCCTGCCACCATGCCTCCCCACCATGATGGACTCTAATGCCCTGGAACTGTCAGTCATAAACTCAAATAAATTCTTCCTTTTATAAGATCCCTTGGTCATGGTGGTTTTATCACAGCAACAGAAAAGTGTCTAATACAGTAGTGGGCTGTTGGCTGTGAAGAACCTGACCATGTGGATGTTTGGAGAAATGTGGAAGTCTTTGGAACTTTGGGCTAGAAAAGCTGTTGACTGCTATAAGGAGAGCTTAACAGGCCATTCTAGTAGAAGCCTGGAAGGAAGTAGTGCTGAGAAAAATGTAGTTCCACAGGAAAATAAGGACTTTAGCAGCAAGTAGGATATTTTGGCAAAGAGTCTGTTTGGAGTTGGCCCACAGCCCAAATGCTTGTCTGAGCCTAAGTTGAAAAGCAATGGACTGATGTCTTTGGCAGACAATATTTCAAGACAGCCTAATGTAGAAATGGTGGTATGGCTATAAATGGTGAATATTATACAGATCTACAGTGAAAAAGAGCAAGTGGAGCAGAGAGAAATGCAGAATGTACAATTTGGATAGGACAATTGCACTAGGAAGATTAATGTTGTAGCAAAGGCAAGTAAAGGAGAGGATCCCTCTGATAAGGAGATTAAAGTGATTAAGGAGAGTCCTAGATATTTACAAGTAAATAATGGAAAGAGTGAGATTAAAGTGATTAAGGAGAGGCCTAGGGATTTATAAGTAAACAATAGAAACAGTACCTTCAAAGGGCAAGACCACACTCAGCTAAGCCTCCAACTTTTTAAAGGAAAATACCGAATGGGTTTTCTTCTCCAACAAGTCCAGGGAAGAGAAAATCTACAAATGTGGTTGAAGTAGTCCGGGGTCCATCCCAAACTTGCAGCCAAACTCTGGAGTTTCATTCACGAGGTGCTAGCTTTAGAGGCATGAAAGATGCAAGAGTGAAGGGGTAATCAGTTCTTCCTCGAAATTTCAGAACGCCACCTAGGCCAGGCAGAGTACAGCAGGGGCGTCCCTGCATAAAGAAGGCCCTGATGGGCCATTGTGTGAGGCTGTGAAGGTGAACCCTGGTTGGCAGTGGAGAACCCAATAAGACATTAGAGATGCTAAAGCTGTGAGATATTTGCCAAGGAGAGCTGCATACAGGGAGTAGTACCAACCTAAGAAAGAGATGTATGTTACACGCAAAGCTGCAAGAGATGAGCCATCTAAGCACTTTGGAAGTAAAGTCCCAGAAGTCCCACGTGGAGCTACTGGACTTGGTGTTTGCCCTGCTGGTTTTTGGTCTTGTTTTGGTCCTACATTTCCTCACTATGCTTCTATTCCTCCCTTTTGGAATGGGAATGTGTATTCCGTTCTCCTGTATGTTGGGAGTATATAATTTGTCTTTTAAATTATTTATTTATTTATTTATTTATTTATTTATTTATTTTAATAAGTATGAGTGTATTGCCTGCGTGTAGGTTAGTGCATCCGTGTCGTGCAACGCTGCAGAGGTCAGAAGAGGGCGTCAGATTCCCCTGGAACTGGAGATAAAGACGGTTCTTTGTCACCATGTGGGTGCCAGGAATCAAACCCGGGTCCTCTACAAGAGCAGTCAGTGCTCTTAACTGCTGAGCCATCTCTCCAGCCCCGGAATTTGTCTTTTGATTTTACAGGAGCTTACAGTTAAGAGATCGGCCTGGGTCTCTGAAGAGACTTTGGACTGTAGACTTTTGAATAGTATTGAGACTGGTAAAGTCTATGGGAACTTTTAAGGTTGGAATAAAGTCACTTTGAATTTTACATGTTCATGAGCCTATGGAGGTCAGAGAGCAGAATGTGGTGGTGGTTTGAATGGGAATGTCCCGCATTGGCTTCATGTATTCAAGGCATTTTGTCCCCAGTTGGTGGTGCTGTTTTGGGAGAACTTAGGAGGTGTGGCCATGCTGGAGGAAGTACATCACCGAGGGTGGGCTTAGAGAGTTCAACAAGCCTTACCAGTCTGCAGTTTCTCTCTCTCTCTCTCTCTCTCTCTCTCTCTCTCTCTCTCTCTCTCTTTCCTGTATTCACTAGAAGATGGAATCTCAGCTGGAGCTTTCTGCTCCAGCTCCTGCCACCATGCCTCCCCGCCATGAAGGACTTTAATTCTCTGGAACCGGAACCGTCAATTGTAAGCTCAAATAAACTCTTCCTTTCATAAGTTCCCTTGGTCATGGTGGTTTTATCACAGTAACAGAAAAGTGACTAATACAACAGTGTAATAATATAACATATAAACATTGTAGGTGTTTTTAGTATAGACATTGATTTACTGTTTTACTCAAGCACATGGTTGATTAGAAAAGTGCAAAATGGCTCATTGGGAAAAGACACTTGTCTCCATGCCTGATGACCTGAGTTTGTTCTCCAGAACCCACAAGGTGACAAGAGAGAATAGACTTTGCTAAGTTGTTCAATGGTCTCTACATGGTTCTGGTGCATGCTGCCCCCAATAAATAAGTACATGTAAAAGTATTTTTTTTAAGTTCATTTTGGGCCATTGGTGGGTGGGGTTTAATATATGAGTCTTATCCAGGGACACACACTCTGCAGTTTCTTCTTGTCTACACTTTAGCCAATTGTGGCTTTCTATGTGTATTGCCTTATGTTGTATGAGGAAGCTTTGCTGGTGAAAGTTGAGAGATGGATAATGCTGATCATGAGGACACAGAGTCTTCCAGACCTCTGGGAACTTGGTCATATGAAATTATAGTAATTGTGACAGTATGTCTAAGACCCATGGAAACTCAAATAAAAGCCCAGCAAAGAACTGTGAATTCTTGGCAGCTAATTTCTGTTAGGTGAGGTAGAGTTGATCTTCTTTGAAGGACTGACTCTAGATAGGCTGAATAGATTCCAGTGGATGAACTAGATGAACTCATGCCAAAGGATATCTGGGTACACAGACTTGACTCATTAGGCCTAAACATGTATGGCAGAATGCATGAAATCCAGTTGTCAGGGGCTATGAAATCCAGTAGTCAGGGGCTATGAAGGGTAGGGATTGGGGAGGATGTATCAAGATGATTATGATATATTGTATGAAATTCACAAAATTCAATATAAATATACATTTAGAAAAAATGTCATGAACCCTTTGAATAAAGAAAATGTTCATCATGCTCTTTTTTGTCTCTACCTGCTGGGAGCTCACTTTCTTAGGTGCAGCCACAGAATTTGAAAAATAATCATTAGTGGAAATTTTAATCTTTAATTGATTTAACTGTCAAGATTGAAATGAGATGATTTCAAAATGGAGTGGAAATGATCAATGAATCCATAGACTAAAAAAGTACAAAACAGAATTCAACTTTAGTTGTTCACTCAGTTAGTAATCTATTAACAATTGCTCATTGTCTTTTCTGTCTTCATCTTAGGATCTCCTCTGCCACCAAGGTAGCATATAAAGCAAAGCTAGGCGTAGAGATAAACAAAAGTGTTTCATTCATATCGGTGTTGGGAAAGCTCCTAAGCAATCACAGGTCCCAATTTCCTGCTTGCATTGAGGGAGAAAATGAGTTCCAGTACAAAAGTAAAGTGTCATACTCCATCTGGGAAATTACAAAGGTGAAACAAGGACTCAGATCTCCAACATGCTTTTTTTTTAAATTAACACTGTGTTAAATGAGACAGCATAATCAATGTGGTCACATATGGGAATATATGAGAATGATTAGGTTAACATGAGCTAATATCTTATGACACTAGTATGCAATGCTTAGAAATGCCATGGCCGGGCGTGGTGGTGCACGCCTTTAATCCTAGCACTTGAGAGGCAGAGGCAGGCACGTCTTTGTGAGTTCAACGCCAGCCTGGTCTACACAGTGAGTTCCAGGACAGCTGGGGCTACAGGGAGACCCTGTCTTAAAAAGACCAAAAAA
>VZQC01011962.1:0-81476 GCA_009823505.1 Rhizomys pruinosus | reverse complement strand
ATCTGTACAGTGAGCTCCAGACCAGCTGGGGCTACAGGGAGACCCTGTCTCAAAAAGACAAAATAAAAAAAAAGAAAAAGAAATGCCTGTGAAGACTATAAGAACTTTGTGGGATTTAATGAAATAAACATCTTTCCTGATGCCTGTCATAGGGAGGTAGCTGCAGCATGATGGAACATGCTTGAGTCTAAGACACTTGACATGGAGCTCCAGTATAGCACTTAATGTTGTACAATCATAGCAAAATCATTATACCTGTATGAATTGAAGTTTCTTCCTTCATTAAATGAAAATTCTAAAGAGTATCTGCTTTCTGAGGTCATCATAAGAATACAGTACAATAAAATATAAGTTATCAGTGCAAAGAGTGGTAACCAAATATTAATTCTCTATTCTCCTTCACTGTCACTGAACTATTCTTTTCAAAGGAGCTACTAAGGAAGGGAATTTGTAAAAGCAGAAACTATAAGGAGAAACAAAAAAGCTTTGTGTAACTAAGCAGCTTCCCTAATCCATTCTAACGAATGGATTTGTGTAACTAAGCAGCTTCCCTAACGAATCCATTCTGCACAGGCAAATACCATTTGGAACCCCCAACACTCGTGTGCACATAGTTTCTGAACTCTTATGAGACTAACGACTGTTAGGTGCACAGCAACTTACTAGTTACATTGTGAATGTAAGTATTGTTATACTAGCAAAGAAAAATGCGAGTTTCTAGTTCCTAATAAGAAGGACTAATAACTGCCTAAAAATTCCCTATTTGACACTTGGACAACTTTATTGCTCTGATCCATCTGTTGAAAGATCTGGTTCCCCCATGTCCTTTTAAGGTAGAGTGGGAGTTCAGAGCCTTATGACTGGCAAAGGCTCACAGGGATCTCAACAGCAGAGAAGATTACTACTCACGTTAACCCTTCCTTTGCCTCCATCCCTCTGCATATAATTGTAGATTTAATATCCCTCACTATAATGGCATTCCTATTTTTTTTTTTGGTCTTTTCGAGACAGGGTCTCCCTGTAGCCCCAGCTGTCCTGGAACTCACTCTGTAGATCAGGCTGGCCTTGAACTCACAACGATCCACCTGCCTCTGCCTCCCGAGCATTCCTAATTTTATCAAGTGAACATGCAAAACCAGATTGGCCTTTTAAAAAGACACTTTTCCCACACAGAAGCAGGACAGTTTCAATCTGCTGCCTCTTAACTACTGGTAAATGCCAGTCAATCACCCATCCAGTGGTAACAGTAAGTATGCCGTTATTTGTGTGCAATAGTAATTCCTCCTCAGACTGTTTTCCTTTTTAATGATTTTTTTTTAGTTTTTGTCCATTTCATACAATAAATCTTAATCATATTTAGACCCCATCCCCCCAAATATCCCCAAACGGACTTCTAAGACTGTTCATTTCCCCTGGCTTTCCTCTTTTCATCTGAGCTATAGATACTAAATTTCCTTTTTCCTGTAAATTCTACCTAGAATTCATTTCCAGGCTATGTGGATAATACATTTGGAGATACGGAAGACAAATAAACAAGACAGCTTCTGTCTCTCTTTTCCCCTGTGAGCTGTTTGAAAGTGTAAGAGGGAAGAAAAAGGAAGGGAGTAAAGAGAAGGGAAAAGGAAAAAGAGAGGGAAAGAAGGAGAGGAAGAGGGAGAGGAGAGATTATGGACTCAGCCCTAGCAATGAAGATACAAGGAAAGTATTTAAATTGGCAAATCAAAAATTCAACTCAGAAATCAGTGATCAAAGAAAAAAAATATATATTTGAATAGCAGCTTTACTGGTATATTCATATAAAATAAGAATTATCTATTTCAGGGCTGGAGAGATAGCCTAGCGGTTAAGAGCACCGACTGCTCTTGCAGAGGACCCGGGTTCGATCCCCAGCACCCACATGGCGGCTGAAAACCGTCTGTAACTCCAATTCCAGGAGAATTCCAGTTCCAGGGGAATCTGAGACCCTCTTCTGACCTGCGCGGCATTGCACGACACGGGTGCACAAACCTACATGCAGACAGTACATTCATACACATACAAAAATAAATTTAAAAAATGTAAAAAAAATTAAAAAAAAAGAATTATCTATTTCAAATGTGTATATCAATAAATATTACTAACTATATTGAGAAGCTACCACCATAAAATTTTCATCCTCTAAATAAGATTACTCATGACTACTTGCATTTAGGCTTTTTTCTTGTACCCTGTGCCAGGCAACAACTAATTTAACGTCTGTCTCTATTGGTTTATGTTCTTTAGACATTTAATGTGAATATCATCATACAATATATGCTTCCTGGTATCTCAATTCTTTCACTGAGTTTAATTTGAGGTTGAATTCTGACTTGCCATGTATCAGAATTTCAATTATTTTAATGGTTGAATAATATAATAAGTATATATTATTTTTAATCTGTTCATTAATGAATGGAAATAGCTACCAATTCTAGGGTATTATAAATGTTTCTATGAGTATTTGTGTCCAAGAATTATGTGTATCTGCTTTTAACAAATATCTTGAGTTGATATTAGTAAGTAGTATTATTGACTCATAAGATAGCTGAAGCTTTAACTTTTGTAGAAACTGTCAGACTACTTTCAAAACAGGTCATAGCATTTTAAACTCCCATCAGCCATGTATGAATTTTCTCTGTTTCTCACATCCTTGTCTATATGTATTTCTATTAGGACTAGACAATATCTGAGAAAGGAGAATATTTAATTTACTAAGTCCTTAAATATAACTATAACACAATATCTGAAATCAAATGGTGTTCCTGGTTTTCACTTAGTGATCCTTTGAGTCTAATAACATTTTATTTATTTATTTATTTTTTATGTATATGAATGTATTGTCTGCATGTAGGTTTGTGCACCCACCCGTGTTGTGCAATGCCGCGAAGGTCAGAAGAGGGTGTCGGATTCCCCTGGAACTAGAGTTAAAGATGGTCTCAGCCACCATGTGGGTGCTGGGGAACAAACCTGGGTTCTCTGCAAGAGCAGTTGGTGCTCTTAACCACTAGGCCATCTCTCCAGCCCTGAGTCTAATAACATTTTAAACAAAAATACAGACCTTGACACAACAAAGCAGGTCTTTAGGAAGCAATGCTACAGATGATCTAGCTTGGAATTTAATTTTTTTATTTTTAAAAACAAATCATCAAAATAGAAACATGTACACATAAACTGCAAAAAAAAATTTCCTACCACAGAGGATATACACAGTCCCCTTAAGACTGTGGAACTCTCTTTAAGAATAACCACTTTAGAACAAAAGAGTTTCTGGTAGATCCCTAGCCAGACAAGATTCTAAATGTCATAAACAATTCAAAAAGTAGGACAGTTTAGACTATAGTTCAAATCTCCTTGATGGCAATTCAATAACTCCCACCACCCCACTGCTATATCCAATGATCAGAAACACATTTCCTTTCTGTACTCACTGAGCAGACATAACAGCCAAATGAGTCACCTCAGTTCTCTGAAAACAGAGGAATAAACAAGGCATTTGGATATATTTCTTTTTATTGGCTAATATGAAATGTTTGCAGATTATCATGATCCAAATACAATTTGCCCTTATACACACATACACATGGTTCAATATTTAACAAAAACTCCATAAATAACTAATTTTAAGGAAAAGGGTAAATAAAATGTACCTACAATCAACACAGAACACCAAAGACCTTGACAATAAATTACATTGAGAGTAGGAGGGTGGTAGGAGGGGATTATCTCAGTGTGGCCTGAAGGTGTGTGTGGGCAATCAGGTGTAGTATTCATATCCTGACCAAGTTGGAACTGAGACCCTTAGAAGCAAAAGCTGATCTCCCATACTGCCTCTCCGCTGTGAAAAATCCAAGGAGAATTCTAAGGGGAAGAAAAAAAAATAAAACAAAAAACCCCCACTGATCACAAGAAAAATCCTACCTGCTCCTTGTAAACGACTTTGTTTTTTGCTAGTTCAAATAGGTAAAACTCAAGTATTGTCTAGGCTCAGGGTTATGTTGAATATGTTTTTAAGAAGTTCTTCTAATGACTAATAATTCCCCAAGTGAAAGACACATAAAAGTGTAATACTCAAAGATATTCTACTTTAAAAGCACTCTCCTTGAACAAACTCTCAAATATGACATTGGCCATCACCATACAGCAATTTTAAAGAAGAAAAGAGCATCCTTCACTTTACTTCTAAAACACATACTTTAGAAAGCAAAGCAATCCAAAACTTCTTTACCCTATTCTAATTGACAACTCCAGCTGTTCAACTTCAAAAAACTGGAACCAAGATCATTCTTGGTATGGCTGTATCATGTCCATGCTATGAACAGGCACTGTGAAGCGGGTGCTTGTGTCATTTTATCACATTGTTATTGATCTGTTATAATTACTATCTTTCTCATTGCACATCAGTGATAGACTTGAGCTGGAACCACTGCCAAGCACACAGTGACCTTTTAACACCTGGGACCTGCTTAAGCTGTATCAGCCTCAGATTGGGCACTAGATTTTCCCCAACAGAAGGTGTAGATATGAATAATTAAAGTAGAAGAGATAAGAATAAACTGTTCCAGAAAAAAAATTAAAAGTGCAGACAACCCAAAGACCAAGGTCTAAACCTTGGCTCACACATATTTGTTAATACCTACATGGAACAAGGTTGCCTAGTGCAGATTTCTGATTCAGTTGCTTCTAATCCCCTGCCCAGTACAATGGGACCTTTTCGCTTTTTCTCAGGTACTTTTAACACCCCAATCAATGAGTTGACCTTGTGGATCTCAGTCAGTGTTTATAGATAACTGTTCCCAATGATACATTTAAGGAAAATAGAAATCTTTCTGTAGAGAACACTTCTTGTCAGGGATAAGACCTAGTGATTAGGTTCACAATTTACCTATGGTACTTAACTAACCACAGAGAACTTGTAGGATACAAAAAGCTGTACAAACTTCAGAAGGAGTCTGAGATGATAAATAAGAAAATCTTCAAGGATCTTGTTTTTTTCTTCTGCTTAAAATGTATAGGTAGAAGTTTAAGGAAACAAACCAACCAAAACATCACTTCAAAAAGAATCAAATGGAAAGAGTGATGGTACAGCAGGGTTCCAATTAACATGTCACTAGAAATGCACTGGGGTACCTTTGCCATCCTCACTTAGCTACCCCTGAATAGATTGTGGATATTCTTGTGCCCTGCTTGGGCAACTCAGGCACAAAAAGGAAGAGAAACTTAGCTGAAAAAGTTTTTTGTAAGACTCTGAAAAAGCAAACATCAGACAGCTCACTGCTGGGGTTAGAGAAATATAGCACCTCAAATACTTGGTAAGGCTCAGGAGACCCCTAAGACAATTCCTTCCTGCCTTATGCTACAACTCAGGAGCACTGCTTTTCAAACATGCATATGACCCTCCAGCATAATTAGGGAGTGTCATGAGTCTAAGGGATAAGGAAGAAAGCAGAAACAATCTTATATACAGTTTTTAAGTGGTAGGGTTTCTCAACTCACCTTCTCAGTTTTGTGGAACACATGTACCAAGAAATCCAAAATCCTCCTAACCCAGGATAATATCTTCCATAAAATAAAAGTTTTAAGGTAACAAAAGACCCTGAAAGCACATTAGCCTTGCTAATCATCACTATTTCACTGAGTAATCTGTGTGTTTTCTATTTCAGAGTTTATCAAAAGAGCTATGTAGATGACAAGTAAGGGAGTAATATGTAAAGTACAGCACCCATATATGTAGTGGATTCTAGGATAACTGTGGATTATCTTTAGTTAATTTTCACAAAATTGTTCACAGCAGACTCCAGGATTGCATACACTGCTCCCAAAGCAAAGAGACCCAGTTGTGCTGTTCATGTAACCACTTTTTTCCATCAAATCTAAACCACTATGATGGAATAGGCATCAGTCCAAGTGGTCCATTATAGACATAAAAGGAGACTTGCAACCATCAAATGCTACTCCTACTTCAGTCCCAATGGTCACATCTGTCATGCTCCACCAGAAAACTATAGAGAGAATACTTCTACTTCATACTCAGAAGCCTCTGAAACTGGAGATGAAGGCTTAAGAAAAATAGACTCATTTTCCTCTAAACCAAAAAAAAAGCATCAAATGGTCCTGTGCTGCCTGCCCTATGGTCAAGCCCTGCTGAGAACCTTAGCTCCTCAATGCCCCACTACTACAACCCGGAACTGTACTACCAAGACCCAACATTAGGAAGGGAAAAAAGAGGTAAGAAATTTGAAGAGCAATAAAAATGAAAGGAACTTAAGAAAAAGACCACTTTACAAATCAAAAAGACACTAATTTGAATACCCACCACAGAGTATAGAAACCTATTTGTGAGAATGAAGGTTCTCACAAATATGCACACTTCAGAGCTATCAGAGCTATGAAGGTGTAAGACATGAGTTACAGAATCAAGGTAGGGAAGAGACAGAGTGAGAGAGATAGAGAGAGAGAGAGAGAGAGAGAGAGAGAGAGAGTTAGAGTTGTTAGATGGAATAAATGCAGAATAACTAAAAGGGAAAGAGCTTCATTTTTATCTCTAAGTGCTAGGTAGATGTCAATAGTGTTGTGTATGGCCTTTTATTCAGGCATACCAGACTAAAAGTGCAGGTAGAAAAACACTACTTCATTAATTATCATTTCTCTTCGCTACTATAATTCGTTTCAGATAAGGAACATGTCCAACAGTCTTATACACAGGGAATTTGTCTCCCTAGGCTAGAACAGAAAAATAATAGATGTTTCAGGTCAGTCTTGGTGAAATGGAGAATAAATCCTCTGGTAGAATGGGGCATTATTTACCCCATTTTACTGGCTGTTGAAGGACCTACATCCCAGGCCCATACTATCATTGTTGAATAGAAGCAGGGCAAGAAGATACAGTAACAGTCACTGGGTAGGTCTGTGAAGATTTTAAAAGACCTAGAAATGAAGCAGAACACGTTAGAAACCCATGAGGCAATCTTACTACCACCCTCCATTCCCCTTTCTTTCAAAAATCGTGGTTAGGCTGGGTGTAGTTTTGCATACTTTTAATCCCAGCTCTAGGGAGACAGAGACAAGTAGATCTACGTTAATTTGACCAAGCCTGGTCTACATAGTGAGTTTCAGTCCACCCAAATCTCTACAGTGATACACTGTCTCAATATTAATTAATTAATTAATTAATTAATTAATAAAATCATGGTAATATCGGAGGTTTAGGATATAGTAGCAGATATCATCTAGCTATGGACATCAAAATTTATCCTATTCTAAATTGCTGAGACTATTTTTTTTTATGAAATTGGGTTACATCATAAACCCCACAAACCTAAAGTGGTTCCCTGAAGATAGAAGATGTTATCTTCAGGTCACCATAGGGTTAGCAAAGGGCAGAGGCATAAAATGAGGCCTGTGTAGCCCAAGGACCAGAGCCAGGATCCAGAAATGGGTATAGGAGACAGTTTTTTTTCTTTATATTGAGCTCAAACTTTTAGTCATAGCTGTACTACACATTAGGCAGTAGTGAATTCTCTTCTACTCTACTATGTGAACAAGGCCCATACAAACTCTTGATGAGGAAATAAGTTGGGCATCACTAGCCAAAAGATCAAAGATTCAAAACCTCAAATGCTCAACATTTTATATCTCTTAAAACGTTTTATTATTTTCATTTTATGTGTATGAGTGTATTGCCTGTGTCTATGTAAGTGCACCCATGTCTTCTAATGCTCATGGAGGTCAGAAGAAGATATCAGATCCCCTGGCACTAAAGTTAGAAGGTTGTTAGCTGCCATGTTGGTGCTGAGAATCAAACCCAGATCCTCTGAAAGAACATCCAGTGCTCGTAACTGTTGAACCATTTCTCCATCCCCCAAATAATGTATCCTTTTGCCATGACATCATAAGTAAAATTTTTCATACATGATTCTGTATGACAGGTCTTACTAAAAATAGCATATGAAATTGCCTTAATGCTTTGTGTAAAAGGTAGACATGAAATATGAATGGACACACTCTATAAGGAAACCTCCAATCCTGGATTCTAGCCTAGTTCTGACATTAGATTGCTCTGTGAATTTAAGCAAATCCCTTTTCATCTTCCTGCCTCTGTTCCTGTACCTTTAAAATGAGGTTACTATTTTTCTCATTTGCTTACCATGAAGGCATGAAGCTATGAAGCTCAAATAAATGTAGTGGATACATGAATTTGTCATTTATGACTAGGGGCAGGGTAAGAAAAATGGCAAGAACAAAATGCCAATAAAACACCTCTAATGCAGCAGACAATGTAAAAGAGACTTGCATGTATGTTTTTCATTCACTCTCCACAATAACTTGTGAGGAGAATAATATGATTTGCGCAGGCTCATAAAGTTCTTCAAGAATTGAGGTTTATTTGAAATAAAGAGCTGCCAGGTAACAAGGCCTGCATATTTTTTTTTCCTACAGTACTATGTTGCTTGTGTAAATGAGAGGAGAAAAGTGAGCATGACGAGTAGTCAGCGGGGAGAGAGGTTTCCTAAAGTCAGAGTGGAGAGACTGGTATCACAGCAACCTAGCTAGACCCGACAACTGTAGACCCAAAGTCTGGTATCTAACCAGGCTCAAATGTTTAGGATCACAACTGCCTCTCCACCTGTTAACAGTCTGAGTTTGCTGCTGTTCTACCATCCAAAGCCGTACTGAGAAATGGAAATCTTTGAAGGGGACCTCTAATTTCTCATTTTTCAATCCCATCTCTCCAGCTTACCTCCATAAGGTTAAGGGTTTGGAACTTCAAAAGGCACATTGAATTTCAGCCTGTCTCCAAAGCTTTCATCTATGTTGCTCCTCAAGTTTTCCATTCCAGTACTGGAGGCAGCGCTGGAAAACTTTTGGAGGTCCAACTCTGTGCATTCAATGGGGCTATGAACCCACTGGGAGTGGCTCTCTGAAGCACAGGAGGCCATGGTAAAGGACTCCTGAGTGGGAAAGCCACGAGTGGAGCTGCAGTCATCATCCAGAACAGAATTAAATGGCTGGATAGCAAAGACAATCTCATTGTCAGAGAACTCGGGACTAGTCTCCTGGCCAGGTGGCATGGGGAAAAGAGAATCCTCCACTGCCTTGTCAGCTTCATACTGCAATGAACCTCCTGAAATATAAAGAAGAATGTCACTGGATCACCCAAATTTGGGTGACCAAATTCTTCTCAACACAACACCTGGTCCTGAGCACAAAATAGGGAAGAACTTTGGAAGCCCCAAGAATATAGATGATTTGTTTAAGTTATAGCATGATTTAGAAAGAGTTAGACCCTACTTCTGTAGTTTCCATTACCAAGCTATTTCCCATCATTTCATGCCATGGTTTTCATAAATCCTTGAAACTGAATATACCAAGTCTACCGAACTATCAAGATAAACTTCAGCAGCTCTGATGTCCCATACCTTTCACTGCCATCCCATATAGATTGCCTTATTACAGACCAACAGAACATTACTCTTGGACTTTTCCAACATGGGAAGAAGGCCAATTAATCTGCAAGGTCATTAACTTCCTGCCTTCTAATTCATGTGAAACATGATGCAACAACTCTTACCACGTTGGCAATGTCTATTGAAGATCTGCTTGCAGTAGAGGAAGAAGAGCCCAAGGAAGGCCAAGGTAAACACCACTAACAGGCTGCTCACCAGTGCAACAAGTGTGGCTTCCTGGCGGGGCACTGTGTGTGCATCTACCTTCACCAAGCTCAACTGGAAGGCACCTGAGAAATGAAAAAGTGAGGGGGGGGTCAATCAGTGGTGACAGTGAACAATCATTCTGTCAAGGTGTTTGTACTTCCTTATGATCATCCCTCGTTAGAGCAGACATTTTCTTATTTCTAGAACAGGTAAAATTACAATGAACAAAACAAAAGTCATAGTATGCAGGCATGGTATAAATTAGTACAATTAATTGAATATGCCCATATCTTGTCCTATTTTTGTGTCATGTCTAGTAAACTAACCAATAAAATGGAACTAAATTAAAATGTTCATCAGTAGACACAGAATAAGCAAATTATTATTTATCCCTAAGATATCGTAAAAGACCTTTCATTGATTGATAGAGATAATGCAGAGAAGAAAAACAAAGTGAATAAGGGATAGTATGATAATCTTTATAGAGGTGGTTGTACAATACAACATAATAGCACATATCCACATCGTCTAAGAATATGAATATACATAATGAAGAAATACAAGTATTAAAACTTTAGTACAGACTATGGCAGAGAAATATGCTCATGAATAATCCACATTCTCTGTTATGTTCTCCTTACAGCTTCTTAGTAAACTCACTGGTGTACTTTTGTCCAATGCCATCTGAGTGGGGATAGTGTATGCCACTTTCAAACTGAAGCAGTTAAGAGCTGAAAAGTTTCATCCATCTCTTCATGTGCCAACACACTGGAGGCAGCCTGCTCCATGTAAAAAGAAACTTGCTGCTTCTTTATTACCATCACATAGCCTATCAAAAATCTGCATAAACTTGTAGAAGAGTGGTTATATCTAGATAGGTATAAAAGAACAAGACTCCCTTGGGGTCATGGCACAGACCTTTAATCGCAGCACTCCAGAGGAGGCAGAGGCAGTTGGATCTCTGAGAGTTCAATGCCTGCCTGGTTTACATAGCAAGTTCCAGGCCAGCTGGGGCTATAGGGAGACCCTGTCTCAGACAAAAACAAAACAATCTGAAATATAATTTTATTATACCGAAAAATTCTTTTAAAGTATCTGAAGCAAATGTGCAAATTGTAAAGATTTATGTATGAATGTTCACTAATTTGGCATTTTAACTATTACATTTCTCTGCATTTAATTTTTTAATATTTATTTATTTATTTACTTATATGTATGAATGTACTGTCTGCATGCAGGTTTGTGCACCAGTGTCGTGCAATGCCGCGGAGGTCAGAAGAGGGTGTCCAATTTCCCTGGAACTGGAGTTAAAGACGGTTCTCAGTCACCATGTGGGTGCTGGGGATCAAACCCAGGTCCTCTGCAAGAGCAGTCGGCAGTCTTAACCGCTAGGCCATCTCTCCAGTTCCATGCATTTAATTTTTTTAAATGTTTCATGGTTTTAAGAAATATCAGTAAGTTAAAAGAGTATGTTACAAGACAGGTGACAAAAAAAATTAAAAATTTCAGTCAAACATAAATATCTAGAGATATTGACATAGATGAGGCCCTGGTTCTGATGTGTTCGAAGACCTAGGGACTCCCATATTTCAGAAATATTGATGATAATAGCAACCCATAAATGTAGAAATGTTATAATTTTTAAAGTGCTTTATAGCATTCATTACTTCATTAAACCTAGCAGCTAACTCATAGGGTTTGTACAAAATGTTTTTCTCTAGACACATTCTTTAAGACAGAAAGAATGAGATCTAATGAGTTTGAATGCTAGAAAATCAGGATTTAAACATAGCTCATTCCCTTGCAGCAATACTCAAAAGGACTACCGGAATAATTTCCTTCTACAGTAGTAGAAATCTTTAATAATCTATTCTCTTGACACCCTGTGGTTTGGGGAGGAAGGGAAAGAAAAGTAGATACACACACTGAACCTCAGAAGTAGGAGTCTGCTTTGTGCATGGGATGCACTCTTGGTCCTGCAGGCCTCCAATTCGTGTCTTTCTGTAGAACCTGAGGTCAGAGGAAAAAAGGAACACAGAGTGATGGAACAAGCAACAGACTTGTAACAAACAGCCTTTTCTGGGAACATAGGGTGCTTCTATGATTCTTACTCTCATGGAAAGCATTATGTACCCTCATGAGCTCCCTGCATTTGGGTGTGATTCTGACTCAGAGGCCTAGTCATTCCACCTTTTCCCTTAGTCACCACACCCTGCAGCCAAAAAGGGATCTAATGCCATGAGACAGGGAAGCACTTGTACGATGCCAGTTTCTCCATAATTTCTTTGTAATCTACAATGACTTTATTTGAAATATTAGGCTAAGAGTGCCAGTATGAGTCTGGTGGGGTGGCACACCGCCTCTTTTTTTTTTTTGTTTTTTTTTTTTTGGTCTTTTCGAGACAGGGTCTCCCTGTCGCCCCCAGCTGTCCTGGAACTCACTCTGTAGACCAGGCTGACCTTGAACTCACAAAGATCCACCTGCCTCTGCCTCCCAAGTGCTAGGATTAGAGGCGTGCACCACCACGCTCGGCCACACACGCTTTTTATCTGAGCACTTGGGAAGTAGAAGAAGCAGATCTCTGTGAGTTTGAGGCCAGCCTGGTCTGCATAGTGAGATCCAGGCCAGCTAGAGCTATAGGGAGACCCTGTCTCAAAAGGACAAAAAAAAGAGTGTCAGCAAGATAAAAATAAAAGCTTTTAGGTGGTCATCTGTGGTTGATTATGTGCTGGACGATTTACAGAGGGATCTACTTAGGGAGACACTATTTTCCATTCATTGAACTTAAGTGGAATATGATGCTGATCCTTAGAATACCTTCACTAGGTTTTAAGTGGTAAGGAAGATAGAGGACATCAAAAAGCTTACAAAACGGCCCAGAAGAGCTGGTAACATTCAGTGGGCTCACCTGGGCAGACAGTCCCCACAGATAGCATTAGAGGTAGCTGTGCAGTTGGTCTTCTGGATCCGATTGATGACAGCACAGGTGATGCATGTCTGACATCTATGGTGGCCCCAGCCGCTTTTATACCTCCTGGGAGGGCAGGCTGTGCAGTATGCATCCCCACCTTCTCCATAACCACAATCCTGCAAAGAGAAAAAAGTATTCATAGGAGCTTAGAGAGAAGATCAGCTATGGGTTATATGAATATTTTAGAGAGGGATAGTTTTTCAAAATGTAACTTGCAACCTCATTATTGGGTCATAATTTCATCTTATCAGGTTGTAGCCAACACTGAAAATTGAAACAGAACTAAAGAGAATATTGCCGTTACATAAAATAAAGCCAAGTGTATCACTCAGAATAAATGAGATTATACTGTGTAAAAAGCAAATTGAAAATTTCAGTTATTTAAAAAAAATTCTCACTCACATAATTTTCCCAGGACAGTTTTGCCAAGGGATTTGATCTACATAAGCCTCAATAAGAGAGTCTTCATCTTTGTGTTGCCATTACTAGAGCATCAGGAAAAAGAGAACATTCTGAGAGGTCCAGTGGGTCTTAAATTTTTCCCCAAGAAATAACCTACTTCACATTCATGATATTTCATAGGCCACACATATCACCTGATTATTATAAACTATATATAACTGTATAAAATACAAAGGGTATAAGAAACTGTGTACCAGAGGATTGGGAACTTTTCATATCTGACATAAAGTTATAGTAATTACCTATCTTATTAATTAAGAGTTTTAATGATAAAATCTTTGTTTGTAGAGATTGGATTTTGATGAAAAATTAGTTCTTACTCTCAGTCACAGTAAAACGATATTCTAATATCAGTGAGCTAAATGAGAAATCACAGACTTATGTGGTTTTTGCTTCAGATGATGTTAACACAATGATACTATGGCCAGCACCTCATCCATGTTTTCTAGTGATAGGAGAATTGAATATATGATGAAATTAGAATAAAAGATCTATAGTGATCGCAGTTTTATAACATTGCACATGTGACTAATGGCAGAGAATTCTATACTTAAAACAGATAAATACCAAAATTTATGGTGTATGTCAAATATAATTAAAAGTAATGATTATGCCCATACAGTTTGTTATTTGGGGGATTTTTGCTACATAGCCCAAGTTGCATAGAGCTCACTAAGTAGCCCAGGGCTCAAAATCCTTTTCTAAAACCTAGGGACAATCTGCGGAAGAGGAGGCATGGTAGAATATAAGGGCTGTGATTGGGGTGAATTGTGATATTACAACAATATAGACTGGACTCTTATTTGATCAACATGCTTGTACATACAAGCCCCTCCAGCTAGACAATGGGAACCTTGGGCTATATAAGTTTTGGCATAGCTGCTTGCAAATTGGTTTTACATGAAGGGTGCTTGTATTTATTACTTATTACTTACTATTAGAAAATAAATAAATAATAATAAAATAAAATGAAAGCACTAAAAAATGAAACATGGTAAGGACATGAGAAAAGTCCAACATTTTGATAGCATCTCATATAGGAAATAAATAAGGTGATTCAGTGCAAGTACGGGAAGACCAAAGGAGACAGATTTTCAATTAAAAATGAAGAATAAATTCATGACCTTGTAAAAAAAAAAAACCACAGTCATTATCCGGTTGCCTCACCACACCTGGTTAAATTTGCCATCGTGGTCTTGTCTTGTTTTTGTCAGAGGATCAATTTTGTAGCCCAAACTGGCCTTGAACTAACGACCTTCCTTTTTTTGCTTCTTGCATCACTAGAGCTGGGACTACAGTTGACACCTATGTCCAAATATTTTTTTTTAATTTTAAGTAATTTTAAATGTATGAATACTATAATATATGATCATTAAAGCAGACAGAAGAAAAAAATCCCTCCATCCACCTAGGTTTCTGAATGAGAGAAATCTTCCCACTACCCAATGCTCATTGAATCAGAAGGGAAAATAATCCTTTAATTTACAATAACATCAAACATCACTGTATGTTGGATAAATAATACTTTCCCAGGGGTTGTAAAAAATGAACATTAAGCAATCCCTAACACTCTCCACCAACCTGTGGACTTATTTGGCTACTCTGGTCTTACTCACTGACTCATAGCCTCAATTACAATGAACCCATGAACCAAAACCCAACTCCATTAGATAACAGGGTTTTGATATTGGTTTTAGTCACTTTCCTCATAATCAGAATTTATAAGCAAGCTAAAAGGGATTCTGGAGTCTCTGCAACCCTATGTGTGATAGGTGACAGATAGGACATCTGCATGGGTTGGGAGGCTCCAAGTAACAGAAATATAGTGTTGTGATGAAAAACCCTTATCCAAGGTTAGGGAGACCTAGTTAACTCCCTTCTAAACTCATTGTTTCATGTGACTTCAGAAAAAGCACAGGGCCATAATTTTCTTGCCAATCAAATAAAAGATAATGCTACTTAAAAAACAGTTTGTCAAATTTGCATGAGGTGACGAAATGAACAAAGAAAGCATTTCAAATCAATACGGGAAAGTTAATCTTTTAAATCATTTTATTGAATTACTTAGATGCCTATGTGAAAAAAATAGTAAAATATGATTTGATCCTCACATTATGATCAAACATAAATTCCAAATGGATCAGATATTTAAGTTTTAAAAATGAAGACTTAAAAGTACTGGAAGAAAATGGAGTCGACTTTTTCTTTAACCTAGGAATGGGGAAATCTTTCTTAATTATAACTCAAATGTCCAGAATCTATAATATAGGTAACAACAGAACCACATGATAATTCAAATAATTTTTGGCCAAAAGATTTAGAAGCAAAATTGCAAAGCAATTAAACTTATATATTATAATATATAATAGTATAATCTTATATCATAGGCTAAATTTTTATAGCCCTTATATATAGAACTGGTAACAACTTAGAAAGAAAAATCCCATAGGAAGTAAACACACACTTCACACAAAAAGAAACATAAATATTTCCTAACCAGATGAAAGACACATAACAAGGAAAATGAAATATAAAGCTATCCTGAAATATGATTTCTTATTTACTAGATTAAACAAATTATAAAAGTTTTCCAGCATGCTATGTTGGGGCAGGCACAGTTATGTACTGCTGGCAATAGGTAATACAGTACAGTATAGTCCTTAAGAGTAGGACAGAGTCTACAAACACATGGTACTTGTATATGAAGGTGTATTGCTTATCAACATGCCAAGAATGTAGTGAGTTTTCACTGAACAAGGAACATTAGGTATTGTTATACATTTTCAAATAATATGTAGGGCACTGGAATTAGAATTGATTGTGAGAATTAATAAACTCACTCATTAGAGAAAGGAAAGGTGAACTGACTGTTCAGCAGTTTCTTTGAATTTATTAATTCAGATAAGACTTGACAACCAATATATTATGAATTTATCCGGGGTATCATGACTAAATGATGGAAAGACTCAAAAAAATTCCTTCATTCACTGACTTCCATACTTGTGTACTCTCCTTAAAACTTTCTAAGGTTACATAGTCATTCCTATTTCTAAAATGGCCAACATTGAAGCAGAAATGATTGTGTCCAAACAACTGGCTAATCCAGAAAAGTCTCTTCCCTATGAGCCTGACACTGCATATCTACAAGCAGAGATACTGTGTTTTATGGGGCAAGAAGAACAAGAGGGACACTGCCACAAGTAGCCAGCCTCTTTATCTGGTGGGAAGGAGACATCCACATAGCGCTGGAGGACTGGGGCATGCTGGGGGCAGTATCTTACAAGCACAATGGCTTAGGAAGCATTCTTTTCCATATTCAGTTCAGTGTAAATGAATAAAAACATTGCTCAGGAAACATTCTTCCAAACCTCAGGCAACCCAGCAAAGAGAAGTGGGAGCCCCAACAGTACCAAAGAAGCAATACAGGTCAAATATTGCACCAAAGACCAAGATAAATAGTCTTTCAAGGTGCCATGTACAAAGTAGGCCAGAATCTGCAAGTTAATCTAAATAACAGTCTACTAAAATGAAATATTTCAGTAGGACTTGGAGTCTCCTGACATAATTGATTTAATGCCAGTAACAGCAAAACACCCATGATATGAGAATCAAGCCAATCATGACATAAACAGACAAAAGACCACCCACTGACAGCACCAGATAGACAAATCAAATATTGGAATTATTTAACAAGGATTTTAAAACATCCATAATAACTGCCTCCACAAGCAATTACAAATCATCTTGAAATAAGAGGAAAACTAAAACATCCCAACACTGAAACATGTCACTTTTTTGTTTTCATCTTTGGATTTTTATAAATAGTATATAGTTTGTATGGGAACTCACTATGTAGCCCAGACTGGCTTCAAGCCTGCTGTCATCCTGCTTCTGCTTTCAGGAGGCAGTCATTACAGCTGCAAGCCACCATACCTAGCTCAAAGAATTTACTTTTTGTAAACAGTGAAACATGGGCAAGATAGCATTATTGCCATAATATGCCTTCCTTAGAGAACAATGTCTCCTGAGAAACTAGGGGACTACCAGCATTATGGAGATAACTCCTCAGCAAGCATTGTTTCATAAGCTTTCTCAGGAGATAAGGATTTCCAGGTATAAATGCTCAAGGTTACAGCTAAATTTACTAAACATTTTTTAAACTTTTTTTTTCTTTTCTTTATTTCATGTGTCTGCATATGTTTGTGTGCCCATGTCATGTAATGCCTGAGGAGGACAGAAGAGGGTGGTAGATTCCATAAAAATGGAGTTACAGACAATTTTTTTTTTTTACAGACAATTGTTAGCTGCCATGTGGGTGCTGGGATTTGAACCTGGGTCTTCTGTAGGAACAACCAGCACTCTTAACCACTGAACCATCTCTCCAGCCCCAACTAAACATATTTTTAAAGTCATAGGAACACTCTTTCACAGTCCATACAGAGAAAGTTTTGAAAGTAGACATAAAGGAATGGTATTAACTATGATGTACAAATATCTCAGGTGACAGTAGGATTTTATCTGGAACTATGAAAGCAATATTCTGAAGTGCTGAAAGATAATTATCAAATCCAAATACTAATATCCAATGAAAGTATGCATCAGGGAAGAAGCCAAAACCAAGACACTCTCCAAACAAAAGAAAACTACCACAAATTGCCCACTCAATAGATGGAGCAAAGAGCTGAACAGAGACTTCACGAGTGAGGAATTAGAGATAGCTGAGAAACACCTTAAAAGTGTTCAACATCACTAATCATTAAGGAAATGCAAATCAAAACCACTTTAAGATATCATCTTACTCCAATAAGACTGGCTAGGATCAAGAAAACAAATGATACCAAGTGCTGGAGAGGTTGTGGGGAAAGGGGAACACTCATCCACTGCTGGTGGGAATCTAAACTCATGCAGCCACTATGGAAAGCAGTGTGGAGAACCCTTGGAAGACTTGGAATGAACTTGCCACCCGACCCAGCCATACCACTCCTAGGCATGTACCCTCAAGACTCACCCCACCGCAGAGATACATGCATGGCCATGTTTATTTCAGCTCTCTTCACAATAGCAAAGAGCTGGAACCAACCCAAATGCCCCTCAACTGATGAGTGGATAGAGAAAATGTGGTACATTTACACAATCGAGTTCTATGCAGCAGTAAAGAAAGACGACATCATGAGCTTTGCAGGAAAATGGCTGGAGCTAGAGGACATCATGCTGAGTGAAGCAACACAGTCCCAGACAAACAAATGATGAATGGTATCCCTCATCTGTGGATGCTAGTGCCAATTACCTAGTTGTAAGTATTTCTTGTGCACTGCCCCTTGAGCTTTTGTCCAAAGCAGCTGGGAGTGATGCATATTGGAAACAACAACAACAACAGAAAGGACTGCGTCAAAGAACTGACTGAAACAGTGAAATTCTGCTCAAAACAGTCAACTTCCACATGGAGAATATTGAGAAAGACTGAGAAAGAGATGAAATGCATGTTTGGCAGAATACATGGGCTCTGGTGGGGGGATGGGGGGACATGGGTCTGGATTTGATTAAAAAAATATATAAATAAATAAATTAAAAAAAAAGAAAGCTACCATGTTGATGTAAATATATCATGAAAGTGTAGATAAAGGGAATTTTTCAAACAGAAAGGAATATTCAAAATTACACTTGGAAAGCTTCTGGAAAGATGAATACTGGAATCATCAAAATATATTTATAAAAATTAGCTTTCTTGGGGCTGAAGAGATGGTTCAATGGTTAAGAGCACTGACTGCTCTTGCAGAGGACCCGGGTTTGATTCTCAGCACTCACATGGCGGCTAAGAACCATCTTTAAGCTGGCCGTGGTGGAGCGTGCCTTTAATCCTAGCACTCAGGAAGAAAAAAAAAAAAATTAGCTTTCTCACGAATCTCAAAATCCTATTTCAGGATCAAAGTACAATAGAACACCATGTCTGATAACCATAACAAATGAAATATAAATGTTGTAAAAGTAAAGATGCTTTCAGTGGAAGTGGTGTTTCTATATTCAAAATGGGAAAATATTAAACCCAGCTGACCCTAAGAAGTCACATGTATATATTAATACTTAGAAGAGCTTAGAAATAATGCGAAGAAATACATTAAAATGGACCAAATATAAATTATGATGGAAATCTAAAAAATATGTTCATGTAACACAAAAGAAAGCAAGGAAAAAATAGAGGAACAAGGAATGGAGAAAACAAACAATAAAATGGCAAATTTAATCTCTAAAATACCAATCAACAGCAATCTTAAAGGTAAATTGTCTGAACAAAGCAATTAAAAGGCTTATGCATAGCAGGTATAATCAGGTATATCAAATTGCTCTCAGTAATCATTGCTTTCATAGGTAGATGATTTATTTCTGAAGAAAAAAAGAAACAAATTTTCATAAAAATCCTGTTGAGAATTCTCAGTCATAATTAGGAAGCAAAGGAAGATATATATTTTTTTTTGTCTTTTCAAGACAGGGTCTCCCTGTAGCCCCAGCTGTCCTGGAACTCACTCTGTAGACCATGCTGGCCTTGAACTCAACAAAGATCCGACTGCCTCTGCCTCCCAAGTGCTAGGATTAAAGGTCTTCACCACCATGCCCAGCTGAGGAAGATTTTTTTAAATGATTCAAGTACCCAAATACTATAATTTAGGAAGTAATTAATGTCATCAAATTAAACACAAGAGAGTATATATGAAAAAGTGCATATATGATGACAAAATAACAAAATTTAAAACCATTTCTGATGTTAATACCTTTCTTAAAGGATTTTTAAAACACTCTTCTGCAGTATTTGTCTACTCAGGTACCTTACATGAGTAGAAAATGAACAATAAACAATGAATATTCAGAATAGAAAAAGAACTCAGAAAGTTCACAAAATTTGAAATGCAAATAGGTAAATAAACAGAAAACAGGTTAGTGTATTTTCCTATCAAATATTAAAAAAGTGAAAACCAATATTCTCATAAAGTCTCATAAATTAGTAATTCAATATTATAGAAGAAAGGATAAAATTAATAGACAATGGAAACATGCATTATTCATTTTTGGTTTAGGCTTCTGGGACAGGGGAATTCTACGCTTTATTGAAAATACAAGTAATTGTAATGGAAATTAGTGAAAAATGCTTATCTGCTTATATATTTCAAGAATCTTAAAATTGTATTTAGTTTACAAATTATACTTCTAGAAAAATGCCCTGAGGAAACTGTTAATTTTCTGCAATGATTTGATTACAATGATATTTATAATTCATGAGTGACATTTGAAATTAAATAAAGGCAACTAAAGAGAAAAGTTGTCTCAGATGCTGTTAGCTACTTAACCAAGCATCACAAGCCTTCTTCCTTAATAAGAGATTGTTGATTTCATTCTAGGTAGTATGAGGACAAGCTTCAAAAATGGATTCTGAATTTGTTTAGTCACTCACGGCAATATCATTTTTGTTTGCCAAACCTTCATTTTGCAGTATCCCTTCCAGATAGACGGAGATGCATAACCCAAGGTCTATACCATAAGGTATAAAGAAAACTTGACTTGGAAAAAAAAAAAGCTGTTTTTTTTAACCTGGTGGCTGCTTCAGGACTCTTTATGGTGTGAGGATGTGATGATTTGGGTTGTAACAACTAGGAAGCTATGAGCATGAGAACAAAATGGTAAAGTGTACAAGATATATGAGAAGAGGTTCTTGACAACATTGCAATTCTGCAAAACAAACCACAAGGTTGTTTGTATCCAGAGTTCAATACATATATAAGTGTGCTTATATTTCAATTCACTCTTGAATTTTATTTTACTGTTTTTCATTCTAAACATGGATAATTTATTGATAATTAAAATATTTTATTTACTATTTCTTTTATTTGTATGAGTGTATTGCCTACACACATGTTAGTACACTTGCAATGTAGATGGAAGTCAGAAGATGGTGTCCGGATCCCCTGGAACTGGAGTTAGGGACGGTGGTTAGCCAGCATGTGGGTGCTTGGAACTGAATGAGGGTTCTCTACAAGAACAGCCAGTGGTCTTGCCCACTGAACCATCTCTGCTGCCTCATTTGATGAAGTTTTTAAGACACTGTCCTAATTCGATTTATTTTAAACTTGTACCCAAAACATAAACATGACACTTTACCAACTGACCCAACTTCCCAGGCCCCATTTTTTTGAGATTTGTTGTACCTTATCTGTGGTTTATCTGTGAATTATCCACTGGTTTCATTTAGCGCACTTATTAACCGTATTATTTGGTTTACTGAGTCGTTTTATATTCTATGTATTATTTCTCTTTACAATAAAGAACAAGCAAATGTTTTCCTCCATTCTGTAGGCCCTCTATTTAATTATTTGTTTCCTTTGCAGTGCAGAAGAATTTTAATTTCACTAACTTTCATCTTTATTGTCTTGAAATAACTGTAAATATGATTGTTTGATTGTTTACTTAGCATGTCTTTCATTGGTATATAGGTAGGGTACTGATTTGTATAGTCAGTTTAGTATCCTATCACTTCGCTATGAAAGTGTTTAGCAAATCTAAGTATTTTCATTTTTTAATTTTAGAGAAATATATTACCTTAAATGCCTATATTAGAAAAATGTTCAAAAACAATGATATAACTTTTCATTCTAAGAAACTAGGGAGAGTAGTAAATTAAGTATCCATAAGCATAAGAGATAATGAATAAAAGATAAGAAATAAGTAAAATAAAATCAGAAACAACAGAAAATCCAAGCAAATCATGTCAATGAAGGGCAGAAAAACAGGACTTTGTTTCTAAAACTTGTTCTGGAAACTGGCCTAGAATCCACCAATTTCAAGCACTTCTGGACCTCCAAGATGAATTCTTTACTTCTAAAATATTCTAAGTTTCCTTGTGGAGGCTTTAAGGTATCTTATACATAGAATCATCATTTACAGTTAAGGATACTTAAACCTTGTTTTCCATTTGCATCTCATGGTTTTCCTTCTCTTGTCATTGCTTTAGCTAAGGCTTTAAATATTATATATAGTAGGAGTGGAAAGAGTGGACATTTTTTACTTTTTCAGACCATACTAGGGATGCCTTGAGTTATTCTCCATTCAGTATGAAGTTGGAAGTATGTATGTTTTATAAATATATTTATATATGATTTATTATATTGAGATACTTTTCTCCATCCCTTGACTCTTTTTATCATCAATGGATGCCAGATTTTGTCAAAGACCTCTTTCTCCCTATTGAAACAATTTCCATTTGTGTCTACAGGTATGATTTATATATATGTATATATATATATATATATATATATGTATGTATATGGAATGAATTGTTTACTGACTTAAATATGTAAGACCATCCCTATATCTTAATCATGATTGTTTTTGTATGTGATTTTGAATTAAGTTTTCAAGTATTTTACTTAAAAAAATCCGTCTGTGTTCACTCTGAGACCATAATTCTCTTTCACTACTTATTTATCTGGCTCAAGTATCAGAGTAATATTGACTTCATGGGAGGAATTTTGTAGGTAATTTATTTTTATTGTATGTACTATTTTGAGAAACACTGGTGTTAGCTCTTTGAAGATCTGGTAAAATTAAGCAGTGAATCCACTTTATGCTCAACTTTTTTTAATTGAGATATGTTTTTGTTACTGCTTCATCATATTTCTTGATATATGTCAGTTTAAAGAGTTTTACCATCTTGCTTTAATTTTAGTATCTCATATAACCGTAGAAACCCATTTTAAAATATTTGTTAATTCAGAAAATATATACACACATTTTAAGAAATATTTTTAAAGCCTTTCTGAATTTCATTGGTATCTATTTTACTGTTTCCCTTTTCATCTGTAATTTTGCTAATTTGAGAGTTCCCTCTATTTCTTTTTGATTAGTCTTGTTAAGAGATTGATTATATCATTTTTCATTATTTTTTATTCAGTTATTTCTATTTTATGTGTATGAGTGTCTTCCCTGCATGTAAGTGCACCTGTGGGTGCAATGCCCATGGAGGCAAGAAGAAGGTTCCAGATCCCCTGGAACAGGATTTACAGAAAGTTGTTAGCAGCCTTGTGGGTTCTGCAAAATAAACCTACATTTTCTGCAAGAACAGCCAGTGTTCCTAACCATGGAGACATCTCTCCAACCCTTGATTTTATCTTTTCAAAGAACCAACCCCTTACTTCATTGTTTTGTTTTTTTGTTTTTTTGTTTGTTTGTTTGCTTGCTTCTTTGTTTCATGAATTATTCCCTGATATAGATTATTTCCTTCCCTGTACTGACTTGGGACTTGGTTCATTCTTCTTCTTGTAAGCCCCTAACCTGCATCATTGTTTACTCTCAATCTATGTGTGCGTGTGTGTGTGTGTGTGTGTGTGTGTGTGTGTCCCTGTCCATGTGTATGTGTATGTGTTGTATGTGTATATAATGAAGTCAGGTGTCTTATAAAACAGCTTCTGCAACTTATTTTTTGAGAGAAATTCTCTCACTGAATCTGGAGCTCCCTAATTCAGCCAGAACAGCTGGCTGCCAGCCACCCCATATTCCATCAAGCTCTGGCTCCTCTAGGATTATAGGCTCATGCTATCACACTTGACATTTTAAATTTTTTTATTTTATAGAATTTTTGTGTATTTCATACATAACATCTCAATCTATCTTAATCATCTTTATACCCTCTTCCCCATTGGCACCCTCCCACCACCACCCCCACTTGAATTCCTACTCTAGGTCATTTGTGTTAATGCATAATGTGAAAAGTTACTGTTACCAGATGTTCCTCAGTGAAAGTTCATCCACCAATGTCTGGTCAGCCTATCCAGAGTCCCTTGCTTTAAGAAGTCCAACTCTCCCTCAAGTAACAGTAATCAGCTGCCAATATTTCATCAGCTGAGACTTAGGTCTGCTTCCCATTTCTCTAGTTCCATGGTGGGTTTTGTCTCCCAAGGAGTTTTTTTAACTATCCTGGCCAACAACTCGAAGGAAGTTTCTCCTGTCTGGCACTGCTTCTTGATATGTAGCCTTCAGCTGTACACATGGACTCATGTAATGATATCATATGTGTAATTTGTCATTAGATTATTAGTCTAATAAGATCCTCTCTGGTTTTCTATACTAGCTAGGCATTATTTATCTCTCTTCTCTCTCTCCCTGTCTATCCATCCCTCTATGCCTTCCCCAGTTAAAGAGTGCTCATTTTCCCCATTTCTCTCTGACTCTCTTCCCCATGCTTGCGCAGCAAGTACTTTACCTACTGAGGCATGTCAGTTGACTTGGCAATTATTGTCTTTCACATCTTCCATTCTATCGTTCCATACTCCCCAGGCTTTAAGAGTTTCTGTTCATAAATCTGCTATAATTCTGAGATATTTGTCTTTAAAGTGATTTCACTTGTCTTTCCTGCAGCTTTTGCTTGTTTTCTAAATTTGGTGCTAATATGATGTGGGGAGGACTTTCCAATTCTTGTTCATGTGGTGATTTATATGCCTTCTGAACATAGATCTACCTATTTGTCTGGATTTTGCAATTTTTTTACCACAGTTCTATTGAATATATTGTGTATGGATTTGACTCTCAACTTCTACCAGGCTTCTGATAAACAAATTTGATATTTTTTATAACAGTGTCCTTTAGAATTTATGCTTTATTTATATTTTATTTATATTTTCATGGTTCTTTAATGTAGAATTGGCATTTTTCCAGGAGGGGGAGGAATTCATAATGTCTTGACTTTTTTCTTTCTTTTTTTTTTTTTTTTTTTTTTTTNTTTAT
The DNA here is from genome assembly GCA_009823505.1 of Rhizomys pruinosus. Classification (NCBI taxonomy): domain Eukaryota; kingdom Metazoa; phylum Chordata; class Mammalia; order Rodentia; family Spalacidae; genus Rhizomys; species Rhizomys pruinosus. The sequence goes on along the minus strand of VZQC01011962.1, from coordinate 56,609 downwards.
CTGTGAATTATCACTGAGTTTCATTTTCGCGCACTTATTAAAAGTATCATTGGTTGTATGAGTCGTTTATATTTATATGTATTATTTTCTTAACAATTAAAGAACAAGGCAAATGTTTTCCTCATATGTGGCCCTCTTGAATTAATTTTTGTTCCTTGCAGTTCAGAAGAATTTTTATTTCACTAAAACTTCATCTTTATTGTCTGAAATAACTGAAATTACTGTATTTTGTTTGATTGTTTACTTAGCATGTCTTTCATTGGTATATAGGTAGGGTACTGATTTGTATAGTCAGTTTAGTATCCTATCACTTCGCTATGAAAGTGTTTAGCAAATCCTAAGTATTCTTCATTTTTTAATATTTTAGAGATAATATCTTACCTTAATGCCCTATATTCGAAAATGTTCAAATAACAATGATAAACTTTTCATTCTAGAAACTAGGGCGAGCGTAGAAGTTAGGATCATAAGCCTGATAGGATTACTGATATGAAAAGAAGTATAGAGAGACTAGAGTAACAATGAAATCAGAAGGAAACAACAGAAAATCCAAGCAAATCATGTCAATGAAGGGCAGAAAAAACAAGGACTTTGTTTTCTATAACTGGTTCGGATAATACTGGGCCTAGAATCCACCAATTTCAAGCACTTCTGGACCTCCAAGATGAATTCTTTACTTCTAAAATATTCTAAGTTTCCTTGTGGAGGCTTTAAGGTATCTTATACATAGAATCATCATTTACAGTTAAGGATACTTAAACCTTGTTTTCCATTTGCATCTCATGGTTTTCCTTTCTCTTGTCATGCTTAGCTAAGGCTTTTTAAATATATATATAGTAGGAGTGGAAAGAGTGGACATTTTTTACTTTTTCAGACCATACTAGGGATGCCTTGAGTTATTCTCCATTCAGTATGAGTTGAAGTATGTATGTTTCTAAATATATTTATATATGATTTATTATATTGAGATTACTTTTCTACATCAGTGACTCTTTTTATCATAATGGCTTGCCAGATTGTCAAGACCTCTTCTCCTATTGAAAACAATTTCCATTGGTCTACAGGTATGATTTTATATATTGTAATATATATATATATTATATATAGTATGTCTATGGAATGAATTGTTTACTGACTTAAATAGTAAGACCATCCTATATCTTACTCATGATTGTTTTGTATGTGATTTGAAAAGTTTTCAAGTATTTACTTTTATAAAAAATCCGTTGTGTTCACTCTGAGACCCATAATCCTCTTTCCTACTTATTTATCTGGCTCAAGTATCAGAGTAATATTGAATCATGGGAGGATTTGAGGTAATTTATTTTTTATTTATGTATATTTGAGGATAACTGGTGTTAGCTCTTTGAAGATCTGGTAAAATTAAGCAGTGAATCCACTTTATGCTCAACTTTTTTTAATTGAGATATGTTTTTGTTACTGCTTCATCATATTTCTTGATATATGTCAGTTTAAAGAGTTTTACCATCTTGCTTTAATTTTAGTATCTCATATAACCGTAGAAAAACCCATTCAAAAATATCTGTTAATCAAGAAAAATATACAACACATTTAAGAAATATTTTTAAAGCCTTTCTGAATTCATTGGTATCTATTTTACGTTTCCTTTTCATCTGTAATTTTGCTAATTTGAGAGTTCCCTCTATTTCTTTTTGATTAGTCTTGTTAAGAGATTGATTATATCATTTTTCATTATTTTTTATTCAGTTATTATTATTATTATGTGGATGGAGTTGTCTTCCCCTGCATTCGTAAGTGCACCTGTGGGTGCAATGCCCATGGAGGCAAGAAGAAGTTCCAGATCCCCCTGGAACACGGATTACAGATAAGTTGTAGGAGCCTGTGGGTTCTGCACATAACCAATTTTCTGCATGAAGAGTCAGTGTTCCTAACCATGGAGACATCTCTCCAACCCTGATTTTCTTTTTTTTTTTTTTTTTTTTTCTTCATTGTTTTTTTTTGTTTTTTTGTTTGTTGTTTGTTGCTCTTGTTTCCTGAATTGATTCCCTGAATTAGATTATTCCTTCCCTGTATGACTGGGACTGGTTCTTCTCTTCTTGTAAGCCCCTAACATGCATCATTGTTTACTCTAATCTAATGTGTGCGTGTGTGTGTGTGGTGTGTGTGTGTGTGTCCCTGTCCATGTGTATGTGTGTCTGTGTTGTATGTGTATATAATGAAGTCAGGTGTCTTATAAAACAGCTTCTGCAACTTATTTTGCGAAGAAATTCTCTCACTAATCGGAGTCCTTAATTAGCCAGCAAGCTTGTGCAGCCACCCAATATTCCATTCAGCTCTGGCTCCTAGGATTATAGGTCTCAGCTATCACCTTACATTTTAAATTCTTTTTTTATTTAATAGATTGAATTTTTGTGTATTTTCATACATAACATCTCACTCTATCTAATCATCTTTTACCCTCTTCCCCATGGCCCACCCTCCCACCACCCCCCCCACTGAATTCCTACTCTAGGTCATTTGTGTTAATGCATATTGTATCAAGTTACGTTACCGATGTTCCTCAGTGAAAGGTCATCCACCATGTTCTGGTCAGCCTATCCAGAGCCCCTTGCTTAAGACGTCCCATACTTCCTCACGTAACAGTTTAATCTGGCCAATATTCTCAGCTGAGACTAGGTCTGCTTCACATTTCTCTATTCCATGCGTGGTTTGTTACCAAGGAGTTCTTTAACTATCTGGCTTCAGCAACTCGATGGGAAGTTTCTCTTGCTTGACACTGTGTTTTTTGTTATTTAGCCTTCAGCTGTACACATGGACTCATTGTAAGGATTATCATATGGTAATTTGTCATTGATTATTCAGTCTAATAAGATCCCTTGGTTCTTATACTGCTAGGGCATGTATTTAGCTCTTTCTCTCTCTCTCCATGTCTATCCTAACTCCTATGCCTTCCCCAGTTTAAAAGATGTGACTCTTCCCATCTTCTCTCTGACTCTATTCCCACTTGCTTGTGCTGCAAGTACTTTACCTACTGAGGCATGTCAGTTGACTTGGCAATTATTGTCTTTCACATCTTCCATTCTATCGTTCCATACTCCCCAGGCTTTAAGAGTTTCTGTTCATAAATCTGCTATAATTCTGAGATATTTGTCTTTAAAGTGATTTCACTTGTCTTTCCTGCAGCTTTTGCTTGTTTTCTAAATTTGGTGCTTTTAATATGATGTGGGGGAGGACTTTCCAATTCTTGTTCATGTGGTGATTTATATGCCTTCTGAACATAGATCTACCTATTTGTCTGGATTTTGCAATTTTTTTACCCCAGTTATTGAATTACTCTTGTGGATGGATTTTGACTCTCAACTTCTACCGGGCTTCTGATAAAACAATTTGATATTTTTTTAACAGTGTCCTTTCGGCATTGCTGTATTTATATTTTATTTATTATTTTCATGGTTTTTTAATGTAGAATGGCATTTTTCCAGGAGGGGGAGGAATTCATAATGTTTGACTATTTTTCTTCTTTTTTTTTTTTTTTGTCTTTGTAGCAAGGTCTCACGTAGGTCGATCCAGCTGTCTGGAAAATAACTTTGTACGACCAGGCTGGCGGCTGGCCTTGAACTTACAAAGATCCGCTTGCCTCTGCCTCCCAAGTGCTAGGATTAAAGGCATGCGCCACCACATCCAGCCAAATTTTATTTATTTATGTGTATGAATGTACTGTCTGCATGTAGGTTTGTGCACCCATGTCGTGCAATGCCACGGAGGTCAGAAGAGGGTGTTAGATTCCCCTGGAACTGGAGTTCTCCTGGAATTGGAGTTACAGACGGTTCTTAGCCACCATGTGGGTGCTGGGGATCGAACCTGGGTCCTCTGCAAGAGCAGTTGGTGCTCTTAACCGTTAGGCCATCACTCCAGCCCTGACATTTTTCATATTTCTTGTATCACTGCATTGAGACTTATGCATGTAAGGTTATTGCCTTGGCTGGATTTTATCAGCTTCATTTTTCCAGTCAAAAAGCATCTGCAATATTCATGTGGTGCTAGGTTGTAGTTTAGTTGCTTAGTTCAGAAGTGATACCTTCAGTACCCACAAGACACTCCACCGCAGAGATACATGCACAGCCATGTTTATTTCAGCTCTCTTCACAATAGCAAGGAGCTGGAACCAACCTAAATGCCCCTCAACTGACGAGTGGATAGAGAAAATGTGGTACATCTACACTCTGGATTTCTATGCAGTGGTAAAGAAAGATGACATCATGAGTTTTTCAGGTAAATGGATGGAGCTAGAAGATATCATGCTGAGTGAAGTAACACAGTCCCAGAAAAACAAATGACGAATGGTATCCCTCATCTGTGGATGCTAGCACCAATTAACCTAATTGTATGGCAAAGTGAGCAAGGTCAATGTGATCTGAAAACAACTGTGCTCTTATATTGTAGAAACCCTTAAAAAATAAACAAAGAAAAAAAGAAAAAAAGGTAAAAAAAAAAAGAAGTTATACCTTCAGTTCATGTGTTCAGCGTGCCTAATACAACCCATTATTGGAGTATTAGCTTTGGAAACAATTGCAAGTGATGAATAAGAGCACTATGCAAATGTCCTTTTAGATAATTAGTAATGGTGGTGTTTTTCATTTCAATAACTTTTGGAGGATAAGTAAGCAAAGATAATATGGTTGATACTAGCATACTACTAAGATCAGAAGTGAAAGGGATAAAAGGTAGGGTATGAATAAAGATTAATGTTAGCTCCAATGAAGAAAAAATAAAGATGTGGAACATATCAGGGAGGAAAGAGGTGAGCTACAGTTAGGTTCCATTCATTTAAAGATTATTAAAATTTTGGAAGTTTATACTTATTAAGTTAAAAGAAGAAAGGATGGGGAAGGAAATAAGAGAAGAAATACACATAAATGATTAAATATATGAGCTGGTTTTAGGAAGAACAGGAATGTGCAGTAGCGAAATTAGACAAAGCATGTATGAAATAAAAGAACATTACAAAGTACTTATGTAAGAGTGAAGATTAAAAATGAAGGGAAAAATTAACCAAATAAAATTTTCAACAGAAATAAGACAAAGTGTAATAATAGTAGATTCAATTTTTAAAATCACACCACTCAATATTTCTTCCTTGATGGGATGGGTTTTGAATTCTTTCTTCCATGTTAAGTCTCATGTAGTAAAAGACACTACATGAAATAGCTGCAATTTGTCATTCCAGTTGAAGTCTGAAAAACCTGATCTGGTCCATGTATGTTTTGCCCCAGTGGAGGAGGTTTGACCAATTACTTACGGATTGAGTTTCTGGTAGGCTGAGGTGAGATGAGCAGTGGAGTTCTCAGTTATCTTGATCCTGTCTGGTTTGGCAACACTATGTTGAGGAGAGCTTGGTAGGAGCCTTTGCCCTGGCTTCTAACAGACCCCCCTCCCCCCGCAGTATTGGTAGTAGGAATGCATCAGTTGCCATATCACATTTCAGCCCTTGAACCCAGCCAGAGCCAGCATGCCAGGAATAAAACTTTTTGTCAATTGCTTTACTTCCTAGGCCTCACCTGTGATTGCAAATCCAGTCCTTTGTTATCCACCTGCAACTACAAGGCCACCTACTGGGTGTGATGCAAAGAGCTTCCCTGTGGTTCCAGTGAACACACCAGAGCCAACTTAAGCAGCTGGGCCCCAGGTCACAGCTGCTCCAGGCTGCTTCCCCACAGAGACCTCACTAGGCTTTGTAAGTCCAAACACAGCTACCAAGCCTTGAAAGAACTGAAATTCCTGTGCACTCTCCTGTTTTCTTTCAAAGAATTACATCATGAAGTCTCTAATCAGCTATCTTACCTGGAAATGCCTATTTTTAATTTTTTGAAGAATTCCCATACTGTTTTTGAACATGGCTTCATTTCTATTACAGTGTGGAAGAAGTCTCCTTTTTCTACATTCTTACCAGCACTTTTTAAATCTTCTTTATATTACCATTCTTTTTTTTAATTTTATTTATTTTGTATGTGTATGAATGTACTGTCTGCATGTAGGTTTGTGCACCCGTGTCGTGCAATGCCTCGGAGGTCCAAAGAGAGCGTCGGATTCCCCTGGAACTGGAGTTACAGAAGGTTCTCAGCCGCCATGTGGGTGCTGGGGATTGAACCCAGGTCCTCTGCAAGAGCAGTCGGTGCTCTTAACCGCTAGGCTATCTCTCCAGCCTCTATATTACCATTCTTACAATAGTGAGGTATATCTGTTTTGACTGACATATCTCTGATTAGTAATATTGAGCATGTTTTCACCTTTCTGATGGTTCCTTGTATATCTTCTTTTGCGTCATGTTCCTTTCAACCTAATGGATTCTATTTTATTCACAAGAAACTAATGTGCCTACTGCAAAGATAGGACTCAAGTTAAATACCAAATGTTATATACTTTCAATGTACTGCGGTAAATGACTAAGTCTCACATACTCATGGCCTTCTTTGTATGAGTTTTATAATATTAGCTTGAAAAATTAACATACTTCTTTTCACTTTGAGGAAGTGCAGCTTCGTAAATGTATATATGGCATTAAGGTAATAATCAAGTACATGACAGGACTATTTTTTAAGTTTTTTACCATGAAGACATGTGATATTTAAAACTGATACTTTTATCAAGACAAAGAGTTTATTGCACTGGATTCATCCTAATATCCAATATGACCTAACCTCTGGTAGATCTTCCCTGGCCTTGGAATTCATTATAAACACCATGGGGACCCCACTGCTGGATACAATATTAAATGCAAAGTGTTAAAATTGATGTTAATGCTTATATCCTTTGATATCCCTGATCCTTATTATCTTCATATTTTAAGTATAGAACCACAATGAAGGGATTGACATGCATAATTTATGTTCTTTAAACCAATAGAACTTATCAGTCCTACTTAAAACCTTCCTAAGGTCCTTAGTGCCCCTTAAGAAAAAATATAAATATTTTTATCAGAGATATTAAGTCACCAAATTGTCTGACCCACATCCCCTTCTCCTTCTCCTTGTATACAACTATCTTTCTTACTTGCTATATGCTAGTTGCATTATTTTTCATCTTTCTAGAACATTATTTGTTCTTGTCTTGTAACTGCATTACCTGTATGTTATTCCTAGAAACCATCTCTTTGGTAGGTCTTCCATGGCTTCTTACCTTGAACTCTCACCCTCACCCCCACACACACTATAACACATTAACTTAATTCTATGCTTGTCATAGGTTCAGATCTAGAGTCCTCAGGTATCTGTCTATCTGGCTGTCTGTTTATCCACCTATCTCTATCTCTCTCTTTTATTTTATTTTTTTTTTTGGTCTTTTTGAGACAGGGTCTCCCTTTAGTCCCAGCTGGCCTGGAGCTTGCTATGTAGACCAGGCTGGCCTTGAACTCACAGAGATCTGCCTGTCTCTGCCTCCTGAGTGCTGGAATTAAAGTTATGCACCACCACACCCGGCCTAAGATGGTAGCTACCATATGGGTGCTGGGAATCAAACTCGGGTCCTCTGCAAGAGCAGTCAGTGCTCTTAACCACTGAGCCATCTTTCCAGCCCCTCCATCTATCTCTATCTATCTGTCTATCTATCTATCTATCTATCTATCTATCTATCTATCTATCTATCTATCATCTATCATCTATACATCAACCTCTTTAAATATTGCTGTCATTTTGCTAATTAGAAGGTAAGGTTTAGGAAGAGAGTTTTGTCTGTTTTTCCATATCTTATTGTACCTGTAACTATGCTGATCACTTTGTAAGTGTTCTATAAGTCATTAGTAAATGAATACACGAATGGATAAAAACAAATATGAGTGCATAGAAACTCTGCTGTCTGTCTGTTTTCTGAGGTTTTTTAGCAAAATTGAATACCACCTCCAAACCGGGGGTTAACAAGGGAGCCAAGGTAAATAAAAATAAGCACCATCTGCTTTGTTTCTTGTTTTGCATTGTTGGTTACTTTCTTCTGACTTTTACATTTAATTAGGAGATTCTTGACTCTGTTGTTTCTGCATTGCTGGTTACTTTCTTCTGACTTTTACATTTAATTAGGAGATTCTTGACTCTGTGTTGTTCCCTAACCCTAAATCCTTTCTTGTATGTTTTACTCAAATAACCAGGACCCTTTAGGAGAGAGGTTGCTTCACCTTTCTTAGTTGTTCTCAAAATTCCTAAAACATATCAAGTATCTGAACCCTACATCAGTGTGTTTTGCATTGGTTGACAGATTTCTCCAATGTTTTCTAATTTACATAGCTTTTTCCAAGGTACACCAGTATCTCATGAAACTCTTCCCTGACTGTGATTCTGCTAGGCTCACTTCATATTTGAGCAACGACTATCAGTGCCTACTCACACTCACTGGATCTCTGTATCTGATGAACTGGAGTTTTTACAGCTGAGGCTGGCTCTACTGATAATACATGGCCTTTATCAGATTTTTATTCTTTTAATATATATATTTATATGTTTGTGTTTAAAATTTTAAATTACTTTACAGTTCTGTACATAGACACTTTTGGATTCCTATTCTATGAATTAAAAAAGTCTTTACCTTGGAAAGCTCCTGTCCAGGACCACACTGCTGGCAGGTGGTACACCGTCCCCACTGGTCCCAATATTCATTTTCTTGACAAGTCATGATGAGAAGGCTGTGGGTACAGAAAAGAGTAACTACTACGTTAAAAGGAAGGGATTAGAAAATAGTATCTTCCATGACATTTGGCTTCTATATCTTCATAAGTAATCTATGGGTCTTAGTGACAGTTGTCAAGGAAGTCAACCCCAAATACCTAACATGTTCAGAGTGTAAGATTACAGCCCACCTAAGTCAGGGATTTCAGGAAGCCAACTGAGGCAGAAGTCCTGAGAAATAATTACCCTGGACTGTGCCCTTGCAATCTGAGAAAAGTTGCTGCAAAATTCTGCAATCATACCTCACCAGAGTCCAGACCCAGGCCTCAGTCCCTCTCAAGATGCTCCTACTGATACCAGTAACAGGTCCCAGTTTCCCTAGAGATGCTTCTACTGATACCATCCGCAGACCTATTCCCCCATCTTCTTGCTCCCACTCCTTTGTAAACTCACTCTCTTGTGTTCCTGGGACTAAAACTGTCATTTGGGGGGGGGGCATTCTAATGCTGGTTATCCTAATCCTGACAGAGGCAGACCACCTGCCATGCCTAAATTAAACCCGACTTCCTTCTCATAAGATTCTTCACATTTTCTCCTCTCTGCACAGAGTCTCCCCTCAAAATGAATCTAACACAGAGTCCTGACAATATGCCAAGAACTTCTAAATGCTTCCTACGTAATAACACATTGAATTCTAAAATAATAATGGATACTTTTTAATTTTTATTTTAATTGTATGTGTATGAGTGCTTTGCCTACACGAATGTAAGGGTACCATGGGAGTCCAGTTCCTGTGTAAATCAGAGGAGAGAATTGAATCCCCTGGAACTGGAGTTACAGATAGTTGTTGCCACCATGTATGCTCTGGGAAGTGAATCCGGGTCCTCTGCAAGAGGAGTCAGTACCCTTAGCCACTGAGCCATCTCTCCAGCCCCCAGATGTTTTCTTTGAAAATGTCATAGATGAGTATTGTTTTTACATCACTTCTACCCTTCTCTTTCTCCCTCTCAACTCTTTACATCTCCCCCACTCCCTCTCAAATTCATGACCTATTTTTAATAATCATCGTTTGGTCCATTTCTGAATGAAAAGCCACAGGCAAACAGTGGCTGCTCAGAGGAAGAATCCATTTTCTTCAGGGATATGCTCCCTGAGGAGGTTTCCCAATCCCAAGTGGGCAGCCTTAAACTTATGAGCAACATTAAGTGGACCCAGTAGGGTGTATGTATCATGGATTATTATTAATTCTATTTTACAGATGAGAAAATGAAGGCACAGGGATAAATTTTCAATTTTCAATACTAAGAGGTTTACTGGCAAAGACATTAAGAAAAACAGTTGAATTCTGTCTAGGAAGGGGTACAAAAAGCTGCGATCTGATTTATGACCAGCTCTTAAGCACTTACAAATCATTTAAACATTTACTATTGCTTTACTTACACAATATCTCTGTGTATTAAGCAATATTGAAACTGTAATATTTATTCTGTGGATGAAAAACTGTAACATGATTTTCCTTTGCCAGAGTGTCTGTGTGCCCTGAGTGACTCATTCTCTTTCAACTTATAATCTTGGATGAATCATTAATGGCTACAATTACTTAAACTGAGAAAAATGGACAGTATGTTCCTCATCTACACTAGATAGATTTTGAAAGGATTAAATGAGTTAATCCCTTTCAATCCATTATGAAGACTTTGAACAACTATACAAATAAGACAGAATTAAGTATGGAAATAGGTAGTCTTCTATAAAGACAAGTTTTCATGATAGTGGCTCAGTAATTTATATATGTTGCTTGACTCTGAAATAAAAGCATATTGAGATATTTATTGTCAAACCTAATCTTATACAATACCATTTTTCAGGTGATTTTCCAAAGTACTAAATGCCCTTCACATATACTTCAATCACAAGGACAGTGTGGCTATCAACCTTCCCCTCAAATGTCACCAAGTGATATGGGGTACAATGACCTCAGCAGTATTCTTGCTAATGTACAACTTTTCTCCAAATTAGTCATGCTATTCTTTGTCAGTCTGTTATCCAGTTGAATATGGCCTATGAAGTCCATTTTTGGAACAAAAGAAATATACTTTCTCCTATATTGTTTTGTCTCAAAGCTTTGGAGTCAATGGTCATGATCTCTCCTTGAAGAAAAAAAAATCATTAGTGGTCTCAAATCTCCTGACAAAGTAATTCAGTATCATGACAACAATGCCAGCATACAAAAACAAAACCCCAAATACTCAACTTTTCTATATGTTTTTTTTGCCCCCCAAACAGAAAAAAAATACATGGGTAAAGGCCAAAAATCAAACCTCTTTTTGAGATAAGCTATTAACACAGTCATCTGAAAACTTCAAGGCAGCTGCTGGTCTTTGAGGTGTGAGATACTGCTTTTGATTTCATTTCCAGAGCCCAATCTACCTACTAGACATCCAATTCCATGAAGCTTAACACATCTCTTTAAACCTGGTTTGAGATTTCTGTATAGCTATGCTTACTGCAAAATATACCTAGCACTACAGGGAATGAACACAGGGCTTCTTTTTCCCCTTTGTTGTCCAAATGATTATTCAAAACATAAATTACTCTTTCAATAGAAGTTTAACAACTGTTTTTTATAAAGAGAACAAAATCATGTGCACTGTGGACTGAAGAAATCTGGAGATATAGATAAGACTGACCAGTAAATACCCATAAAGTTATTTTCTTTGATCAGCAGTATCCTACTTCAGATGGAAAGAATAGGTATTAAGAAAATCAAGTACTATGAAATGTACCATGACCTCAGCAACATTCTCTTATAATGTGCCAGAGAGGATGTAGTTGAACCTCTACAATTTTAGATAAGTCAGTAATATACAGAAAGATACATAAATTTTCCAACAGAGACCTCTTAAGGCCCTGCACCTAGTACAGAATTAGTAATCCAATAGTGTCTGCTGTTTGTTACCTTGTGAAAAAGCTTACTTTCCTATACTTTGAGTAACTATACATGTGTCTAGCCAACATTATTTCTCTCTTCAATAATAACTTTCCAGACAAAGTGTTGTACCCACTGTCAAGACTTGGGTTTGAATAACAACTCTGTAATTTATTAGTCCTTAAAATAGTTTAATCTTTCATTCTATCAGTCATTTCTGTATTTTAATAATGCATAGTTTTGACTGTAATTTAGAGAATTAAATGAAATTGCATATGTTAAAGGATGTAGTACAGAGGTACATGCAAATGTTACAAGCTGGTAATTAACATATTCTGTTCTTTCCTAGTATAGCAGAGATTTCAGAAGAAGAGAGACAACATTCAGAGAAGTCTATGGTCACTTCTGAAATGGTCACTTATGGAAATGTCAAGGGGAAAGCATGCAAGATTCTCCACTGGCCCACTGTTTCTTGGGCATGTAAGACATGCCAAATAAAAAGGTGTCTCGAGAGCACTCTCCTCATTGGCTGCTGCCAGCAGTAATCTGAAGCAGGTTTCCTTTAATGGTTGTAGTATCTAGGTTACCTTGGCTATAATATTTAAGGTACCGTTGATTGAAATATTAGGTATGCAAGTACTTCACTTTGAAGACATGAGTGTAGAAACAAGAAATCCAAAGTAATACAATAATTACAATGCAGAGAAATTTGCACTTAAGGGCAAAAGGCAATGGTGCAAACAATGACTGGAGAGTTCACAGTATAAATGCTTGCTTAGTATTTTCCTTGTATATTAATACTTTAGAATGTTAACTGAGTGTATTTGAGCACAAAAAATTGCAAGAGATGGTATTTACAGTGCACTTGCACACTATGTTCACTTGATATAATGCTGAGAAAGATAATCTTAAGGCCAACTACAGTGAACTCGTGCTTTGCTTCTGCCTTTATAGAATTGCTCAAAGCTAGTAATTAGTGAGACACCTTGCCATTGCAATTTTCATTTACCCCAAATGTCTAAAAACCTGTCAGTTTTGTTAGCCACAGTTTGCCATTGTAATTTTCATCTGCTCAGTACTGCTAAAAATCTGTCAGTTTTGTTAGCCTAGTGGACACCATTCATGAAACATGATCTGCAACCTTCCATTTTTCATAATCTATAAATTGTTTTATACTTGACAATATATGCACTACAATCAGAAGTTAAATAAGCCAGTGAAGATTGTGCCAAAGAAGTTGAAGTCATTGAAGCCACTGTCCATACTTAAGGTTTCCCACAAATGAAGGGGAAATATATTCTATTTATATCATTACATTAGTGGAGAGAGAAGGGAAAAAAGGAGGTTTCAGGCATCTCTTGGATACATGGCAACTATTGGGGTTCTGCTTCTGCCAAAGTTGTCTACCCATTCAAAAATACTGTTCAGGCCACATCCCAAAATTCTGCCTACATCTTGCCTGATAGAAAAGGAAGAAAAGCATAGATAAAGAAAATAGATGCACAATAAACAAAGGCCAGATGCAGTGACAAAAAGCTTATGGTTTGTGACAACAAGTACTACCGTACTACCTGGTAAAGATGCAGAATCTTTTCACAGCCTTATCAGGTTTCTTTTACACCTTTTCCCAGTAATACCACCCTTTTCCTGAGGTAATTACAAGCCTAGTTTCTGTTACTCTGACTACTTGTCCCTGTCCTTTTTGTTTCATATAAATTCAAATCATGCAATTCATCATCTTTTTGCTTCTATCTTATGAGACATCAAAATTTATAATATACTTTTTTTTAGTCTTTTTGAGACAGGGTCTCCCTTTAGATGTAGGTGGCCTAGAGCTCACTCTGTAGAGCATGCTGGCCTTGAACTCACAGAGATCAGCCTGCCTCTGCCTCCCGAGTGCTGGAATTAAAGGTGTGTGTGCCTCTGCCTCCCGAGTGCTGGAATTAAAGGTGTGTGTGTAGAAACATTTGTGGGGCTGGAGAGATGGCTCAGCGGTTAAGAGCACTGACTGCTCTTGCAGAGGACCTGGGTTCAATTCCCAGCACCCACATGGCAGCTAAGAACCGTCTTTAATTCCAGTTTCTGGGGAATCCAGCACCCTCTTCTGACCTCCACAGCATTGCACGACCTACATGCAGACAGTACATTCATACACATAAGAAATAAAAAAAAATGTTAAACATTTGTTACCTTGAGTTAGGAAGTTTTTTCAAAGATATAGCAGCAAAAACACAGCAATGTATGGTAGAGCAGAAAGGATAGGTTGCACATAAGTTTGGAATGTAAAATTTAAAACATTACATGTGAAAAGACACTATTAAGAGACTAGGAAGGAGTCACATGTGTAGCTGGAATCAGCCAACTTGAAGCAGGAAACTGAGCAGCTGAGCAACTGGCAGGCCATCTAGCAAGCCTCTTTGGAAAATGAGAAGTTGGGCTGGAGAGAGGGCCTAGTGGTTAAGAGCACCGACTGCTCTTGCAGAGGACCTGGGTTCGATCCCCAGCACCCACATGGCTGCTAAGAACCATCTTTAACTCCAGTTCCAGGGGAATCTGACACCCTTTTCTGACTTCCACAGCATTGCAGGACACAAGCGCATAAACCTGAATGCAGACAATACATTCATACATATTAAAAAAAGGAAAAGTATCTCCCCTTTTTGATACAGGTCTGTCTTCTGAAACAAGTGTGTGCTTCCCTTGAAACCATGAACCACCAAGCAGTCAACATTTTCTTAAGTTCTTGGATAAACTGAGGGATCTTTTGTAGTCTGCTGAGGCACTCAGGCAGAATGTGAGTAAAAATAATTCACAGTTCAGTATGTCACTGCCTGAAAGAGCAAGGAAGAAAAATTCTGCCTTTGACCCCATCATGAATTGTCACACTGTATTGTTTCTTGTCTCATGGCTTAGTTTGCACAGAAACCTCTTAAGCATCCAGTGAATACATCTTCATATTCAAGGGTAGACGATCAATCAATAAATAAATAAATAAATAAAGCTGATTGTGATTGGACATGCCTTTGGTCCCAGTACTCAGGAGGCAGAGGCGTGGTGGGGGGGGTCTCTTTGAGATCCAGGGAGTTTAATGAGTTACAGGCCACCTGGGCCTATGGGGGGGCGGGTGTCTGTCTCAGTCACTCTCCCAAAACAAAACAAAACAAAAAGACTGTACATAAAGCAATGCCCAGTGTAGAAACGCATCACCTTGTTCTACTTCATTCTTCCCTGACATACATGCACTTTCTCACTCCTATGCCTTGGCTTTGAACATCCCAAATAAAACATGAGGAGTATATTTTTAAAAGAGAAACTGGGAAGGAAAGCAATTGTATTAGTCAGGGTTCTCTAAAGAAACAGAAGCAACAGGATGAATATATATAACTATATACAATTTATTGATTTGCTCACGTGACAGAGCTCAACAGTAGCGCCGAACTGGAGAGGCCGGGAATCCAGGGAACTGCTCAGTCCGCAAGGCTGGATGTCTCAGGAGTCCCAGTCTAGTGCTGAAGGCCCGAATGGATTCCAGGAGATCTGCCAGTCTCAGTACACGCTGGGATCCGAAAGGTTGATCACAGCAGCAAGACAAACTCACCAGATGAGTTAGAGGCAAGCCGCAGGAAGAAGGAAAAAGGGGCCAGCTCCCGCTGCCGTGGCCTTAAATACTGCCTGCCGGCAGAAGGTAACACCCACATTTGGGGTGGGCCATCCGGGTTGAGGTGGTCCAATCAGAAGACCCTTTTCTCTTATTTGTTCCTTAGTCCAGTCAAGTTGACACCCAGGATTAACCATGACAGCAATAAAACAAGCAAAGGGATGCTAAAAACTTTACCGGAAAACTCCTAGAAATGATTAAGAGTTTCAGTAAATTGGTAGGATACAAAATTAACCTAGAGAAATCATTAACCTTTCTTTACACCAACAACAAACAACTGGAGAAGGAATGCAAGAAGACCTTCTCACTCACAAG
This sequence comes from Rhizomys pruinosus, assembly GCA_009823505.1. NCBI lineage: Eukaryota > Metazoa > Chordata > Mammalia > Rodentia > Spalacidae > Rhizomys > Rhizomys pruinosus. Next base: position 41,074 of record VZQC01011962.1, on the reverse strand, counting down.
AGCCACAAAAACAATAAAAAACCTAGGAACAAACTTAACCAAAGACACTAAAGATGTCTACAACAAAATTTTAAACACCTAAAGAAGGAGATTGAAGAAGACATCAGAAGATGGAAAGACCTCCCATGCTCAAGGATTGGAAAAAATAATAGAGTAAAAATGTCCATTCTACTCAAATTAATATACTGATTCAATGCAATCCCAATTAAAATCACCAAGAGGTTCTTTACAGACTTGGGAAAAAATCCTTAAATTCATATGGAAAAGCAAAAGACCCCAAATAGCCAAAGCAGCCCTGAGCGAAAAGTACAACACAGGGAAATCACTATACCAGACTTCAAACTACACTACAGGGCTATAGTCATAAAAACAGCCTGATACTGGCACAGAAACAGACGTGTAGACTAATGGAAGAAAATTGAAGATTCAAACTTGAACACACACAATTTCAGCCCCCTTATATTTGACAAAGGGGCCAAGAAGACCCAATGCAGGAAAGAACATCTTCAGCAAATGGTGTTGGCAAAACTGGATCACCACTTGTCAAAGAATGAAACTAAACCCCTACCTGTCACCTTGTACAAAAAATCAACTCCAAATGGATCAAAAACCTGAATGTGAAACCCGAAACTCTGAACGTGATACAAGAAAACTTTGGCAGCAACCTACAAGACATAGGCAAAGGAAGAGACTTTCTAAATCAAACAGCAGCTGTGCAGGAAATAAGGTCAACAATTGACAAGTGGCATCTCATTAAACTCAAAACCATCAGAACGACCAAAAAACAAACAAACAAACAAAAAACCACCAATGAAGCAAAGAGAAAACCCACAGAGTGGGAGGAAATCTTCACCAGTGATACATCTGACAGAGCATTAACATCCAAAATATATAAACTACTCAAAAAACAAAGATGTAAGAAAACAAATGATCCATTCAAGAGATGGAGTAAAGAGCTGAACACAGACTTCACAAGTAAGGAAATAAAGATTGCTGAGAAACATATTAAAAAATGTTCAACATCATTAATAATTAAGGCAATGCAAATTAAAACCACTTGAAGATAGCATCTCAGTCCAGGCTCCTGAGCCTCTTTGCCCTGAATGAAAGGAAGGGATCTCATTCCCCACCAGTGATGGTCTCTCCTCCCTGACATTGCTGAAGGAGCCAAAGGCTTTCTTTTTTTTTTTTTTTGTTATTCGAGTTCCGTTGCCACTTTGTTTTTTTTTTTTTTTTGATGCTTTGTGTATTTCATACATCATTTTCCAATTCAGTTCAGGCATATATCCCCTTCCCTTCCCCCCACCCCACCCCTACCCATCCCAGATCATGCATTCTGCCATAAGTTTTCTGTATCTTTCTCTGCTTTTTTGTTTTGTTTTGTTTTCATTTTTTTAACAATAAGTGATAATTTGTGAGTACAAGCATCCTTCATGTAAAACCAATTTGCAAGCCGTTGTGCCCAAACCCACACAGCTCATGGGTCCCACCATCCAGCAGGGAGCCAAAGGCTTTCTAAGCCTTTCAATCTTGTGTTTGTATTTTAAGTTATTTATTCTGGAGCCACAGCTCCCATGCTTATGAGATGCTCAAGGAGAGTAAGAAAGAGAAGGGAATAAGGGCGCCATGGTTTGTAGCTTCTTGAAAGCCAGGCATCAGGACCTGGAGGAATCTTAAGTTTCCCTTAAGAACTGGTGCCTCTTCTAATCCTGATCCTTCTTGTTTACTCCACCTTGGAGAATGCCTCACCCATACATGGCCTTGACCTATGCAGTAAGGATTGTTCCCTGCAAAGTTTTGTTGGATGTGAATATAATAAAAGCTGCTTCTGTCTTTAAAAAAAAAGATATCATCTCACCCCGATAAGACTGGCTGAGATCACAAAAACAAAAGACACCAAATGCTGGAGAGAGAGGTTGTGGAGAAAGAGGAACACTCATCCACTGCTAGTGGTAATGTAAACTCCTACAACCATTATGGAAAGCAGTATGGACAACCATTAAAAAACTCAAAATGAGTCTACCACCTGTCCCTGTCATACTACTCCTGGATATAAACCACAAGACTCATCCTATCACAGAGATACATTCACATTTATGTTTATTGCAGCTCTCTTCACAATAGGAAAGAGCTGGAACCAACCCAAATTCCCCTCAACCAACCCAAATGCCCCTCAAGAAAACAAATGATACCAAGTGCTGGAGAGGTTGGGGGAAAGAGAAACACCCATCCCCTGCTGGTGGGAATGCAATGGAAAGCAGTGTGGAAAACCCTTGGAAGACTTGGAATGAAATTGCCACCTGACCCAGCCTTACCACTCCTGGGCATGTACCCACAAGACTCATCTTACCACAGAGATACATGCACAGCCATGTTTATTGCAGCTCTCTTCACAATAGTAAGGAGCTGGAACAAATCCAAGTGCCCCTCAACTGAGGAGTGGAGAGAGAAAACGTGGTACATCTACACAATGGAGTTCTATGCAGAGGTAAAGAAAGATAACATCATGAACTTTGAAGGTAAATGGATGGAGCTAGAAGATATCATGTTGAGTGAAGTAACAGTCCCAGAAAAACAAACAACAAATGGTATCCCTCATCTGTGGATGCTAGCACCAAATACCTAGTAGTAAGGCAAACTGGGCAATATTTTCTTTTATCTGAAAGCAACCATACCATTATCATGTGAATACCTTAATGTGATCTAGAATTAACATACCACTTGTTTTCAGACTTTGTAATTGTGGTATATGGGGGGAGGGTAAGTATGTATACTTTAGAGTAATATAAAATTAAAGGGGAAGATGTGAATTCCTAAATATGTTTTGGAATTAATATACAGTGTACTTTCAGATATCATAATTGTGGTATACGTGTGAAAAGAATATGTGCATATTTTGGAGCAATACAAATTTGAGGGAACAACAAAAGGACTGGGTCAAAGAACTGACTGAAATAGCAAATTTCAGTTCAAACAATAAACCTCTGCATAGAAAAACTTTAAAAAGACTGAACAAAAAAGGATGCAAGACCTGTATGGCAAAAATGCTTGAACTCAGGTAGGGTGGGAGGCAAGGAAAAGGGAATAAGTCTAAAATTGGACTGAGAAATGTGGTATGAATTGCACAAAACTTCAATAAAAAAACATCAAAAAAGAAAAAAAGAGACCAAAGTCAAGTGTAGAACCAAAAAATATGTTTTGATTTATTAAATGTTATTGATTTATTGAATTTTATTCTTTTTTGAGAATCCACAGCTTCATGGACTGAGAACCAATTGAATGTATATGTAAGGGACAAGCACAAGCAAAACAAGAAGGATCAGGACTAGAAGAGGCACCAGTTCTTAAGGGAAACTTAAGATTCCTCCAGGTCCTGGTGCCTGGCTTTCAAGGAGCTACAAACCATGGCGCCCTTATTCCCTTCTCTTTCTTACTCTCCTTGAGCATCTCATAAGCATGGGCGCTGTGGCTCCAGAATAAATAACTTAAAACACAACACAAGTTTGAAAGGCTTAGAAAGCCTTTGGCTCCTTCAGCAATGTCAGGGAGGAGAGACCATCACTGGTGGGGAATGATATCCCTTCCTTCCATTCAGGGCAAAGAGGCTCAGGAGCCTGGAGTGAGATGCTATCTTAAAGATGAAGCCAGGTAGTAACAAAAAAAGAGAAAGGCTAACCGTTATTGGAACTTGTTGGATGAATTTATTAAAATATCACTCTGAACTTCATTAATATGTTCAAATAATACATGTTAATCAAAATTAAAATATTATTTTAAAGCTAAAAATGAAAGATGATTCACAAGAAATATGAAATTTGCAAATCATGTAACTATAAATATTTGTACCTAGAATATACTGAGAATTTATGAGTCAAAGAATTAAAATGAGCTCAGTTTTTAATAAGACATTACTGAAAGTATATATACAAGTGACTAATGAGCAAGGTCAGTGCAAATTAAACCAGAATGAAATATCCCTATATATCCAGTAGGGTGGCTATAGATTTTTTTAGCAAGTGATATCAAAGATGTTAGCAAATAAGACTTTTTAAAATTTTTATTTATTTTTTATGTGCATGAATGTACTGTCTGCATGTAGGTTTGTGCACCCGTGTCTTGCAATGCCTCAGAGGTCTGAAGAGGCTGTCCAATTCCCCTGGAACTGGAGTTCTCCTGGAATTGGAGTTACAGATGGTTCTCAGCCGCCATGTGGGTGCTGGGGATCGAACCCGGGTCCTCTGCAAGAGCAGTCGGCGCTCTTAAAAACTAGGCCATCTCTCCAGCCCCCAGCAAATAAGACTTTTATGTGCTGTTGTTGGAGGGGTAAAAATGATGCAACATCTATAGAAAATTATCCATCTGTTCTTCAAAATGTCAAACATCATTATATGATTCATTCCAAACCTATGGCCCAAGAGATTAAAGCACATGTTCTTATAAAACCATGTACAAAAGTGGTCCTAGTAGCATTATTCATAGTAATAAAAAGAAATTTTCTTTTTTTTTAATTTATTTTTATTGATGCTTTGTGTATTTCATACATCATTTTCCAATTCAGTTCAGGCATATATCCCCTTCCCTTCCCCCCCACCCCACCCCTACCCATCGCGGATCGTGCATTCTGCTGTAAGTTTTCTGCATCTTTCTCTGCTTTTTTGTTTTGTTTTGTTTTCATTTTTTTAACAATAGGTGATAATTTAAATGCCAATCATCTGAGAAGTGGAGAAACAAAACTACAGCAAAATATGATTCATATAGAAAAACAGATTGGAGTCCATAATATATGCTAAAACATGTAATAAATCTTGAAAACATTATGCTTAAGGATAGAAGGCAGACACAAAAGAGTAACAATATGATTTCATTTACATGGAATATTCAGAATAGATAGAAAAACTAGGTTTAGTATTTCCCATGGATAGGGAAGAAGACACAGTGACTACACAATGCATGATGCAAATGGACTGAAATTAGATACTAAAGCTTTGTTAATATACTAAAAACCATTAACATGGATACTTTGAAAAGGACAATTGTTATTTTTCTTTATTACTTTGAAATATTCTATACTGTTCCAGTAGATATTGTCCAAGTTAGCCTCTCTCAAATTAAAGGAAAGATTAAAGCCTATGTAGAAATTCTTCAAATTGATTTGTTCATCCAACTTTTCTCCTAAACATAGTTGTTGACTGGTGTTTATATACACACAGACACACACATACACATTCTCAATTACACACAGGTAATGTTTTATTAACTGTGTTTATGTTCTATTAATTATATTTTATTAATATATTAACGTTTTACTAACTACGTTGTATACATATATTTGTCAAGTAGGAGTTCAGAGTGACAATGGCAAAGTGACTAGTACTTCTTTATTTTGCCTGTCTTTATCACATGAATACTCTCTGGGCCCATTCCCCATGTCTTGATTCCTCAGAAAGTAACCTAGAAGTCTATGAAGGGTGAAGCAATGATGTTAATATTGATAATAATCTCCACATTAGTTCATTGTGCCCTGAATAATTGATGCTGGCCAACTTTCTGCTGGATGTAAGGTACTCAGGCTGCTGCATATGCAGCTGCCTCTGATGATAGTTTGTGGCTCCTGGCCTTCTCAACTTGCACACATGCCTGTGTTGTGAAGCATGTTCTTTCTATCTAGGATGGGTAAGCAGGACAGAATGAGAAGTCTAAATTAAGAACTCAGGACTTTAGGATATTTGCTTTCCCTGGACAGTGCAAGAGTCCTAGGATTAAGAAGGGTGATGAAGACAGCAGCTGGCCCATCCCCTGCCCATTCCTCTCCGATGAACCCACACACCACTCATATCCACAAGATTTGCAAAAATCAAAGCAGTTGCTCAGCTTGGCCTTGAGAATAATCCTATCCTTGAAAATCAAGATTCTAGTCTGTGTAGTGCCTTCATCATTCAATTCCAGATGTTTGGCCTATAATCCAGATATTGCAGTAACCATTTGGTGCTCCATCTCACTTTTTTTCCTTTTCTTTCCTGGCCCAGATTCATACCTATCTCAGCTTTTTCTCATCCATATTATCAAACTTCTTATCTTCACTTTGGCTCACCCTTTGAGAATTTGTATTTCTTATTTTAGATCAGTATATCGAATTGTTTCCATTACAGCTGTGTCACAGACGGCATGTCTATATTCAATGTTAACTCAAGTTGCCCATTTGTACCATGAAGAGGCTGATCAAATTAAACACTTAGAGCAGTATTTTCCATTCCCAGTTGCATTTTATAAGTTCCAAAACATGTTTATATTTAGTCAAAGTATGACCTGAACTTCTTGTACTTATACAGTTTGCCCACAGATTCTCATATCCAGCTACTGTTGAAAATAGCATGGGTGTAAGGGTTCTTTAGAGTGTGAATTTTTGTTTTACTTGAGTATAACACATAGTCAAAAAAGGGATTTCCGTAGTTGAGGGCAATCTGATAGAGGAGTAACCTCCATTACCCATATTTTTTTTTCCTAAGAATAGGAGATAAAGAGCATGAAGGTGAAATGGTTCCTTTAAATCATGTTAGACTATGTTACTCTCAGTTCCTTAAGGGACTCCTCCTTTCACTCACAGGAAAACTTAAACACCTTTTAATGGCTGATGTGATCTTAGATAATCTGTCCTACCCCAACGTGCTCTCTTATGGCTTTAGCCCTATGCTCTCATATTCTTCCCTCTACTCTTTTAACTGTAGATAAACTGGCCTCACTGCTGTTCTGCAAATCAAGGAAAGCCTTCATATCTGTTTAAGCCAGCAATCTTCTCCTGAAGATACACATTTCACTCATTTTTAAAAATCTTCTTCAGCTCTGTTACTATAGCAACATTTTATTTATTTATTTATTTATTTATTTATTTATTTATTTATTTTTTATGTGTATGAATGTATTGTCTGCATGTAGGTCTGTGGAGTGCAATGGCACGGAGGTCAGAAGAGGGCGTCGGATTCCCCTGGAACTGGAGTTAAAAAGGGTTCGCAGCCGCCATGTGAGTGCTGGGGACCAAACTCAGGTCCTCTGCAAGAGCAGTCGGTGCTCCCAACTGCTAGGCCATCTCTCCAGCTCCTATACTAACATTTTATTGAGGTATCTCTGGACCTGAGTTGACACTGTGGCTCCCTAGTGCTTCTCTTTTCTTCTCTTGTTTCATTATTCTCCATAATAGTGAAGAACACACCATGTTTTTTCTTATTAACATATGGCTGTTCTTTCCCCAATTAGAATGAAAGCACCAGGAGATCTTGGTACCTGTTATGTTCACTTCTCCATCCAAGGGACCTAAAACAGTGTCTGTCACACAATAGGCACTAAATCCTTGTTGTCTGAGCAGAGAGTAAAAATCTACAGAATGACAGTGATCTTACAGTTAGTGAACAGTCTCATGCCAGTTAGTTTTATAGATCTTCACAATAACCTCCAGAGGAAGCAAAGAATTATTATCACCAATTTTTATAAAAACAAGACAACTGAGATTCAGTTGGAAAAGTCTCCCTTAAATTCACTTATTTATTAAGAAATGAAATCCAAAAGTTCATCATGCTGTCCAGTGCACTATTGTACTGGAATAGTGTAGGGAGCCTTCATTCATTTTTGGTGGTATTTTGGGTAGGCATAAGGCATATTCTGAACCTTAATATGATGTTTGCTTTAAATAATGACTTCAAAGGGTGACTGCCAAATCCTTTCTTTTTTTTTAATTTATTATATTTATTTTTGTTTGTGTATAAATGTACTGTCTGCATGCAAGTTTGTGCACCCGTGTCGTGCAATGCCGCGGAGTTCAGAAGAGGGTGTCGGATTCCCCTGGAACTGGAGTTCTCCTGGAATTGGAGTTTCAGACGGTTCTTGGCCGCCATGTGGGTGCTGGGGATCGAACCCGGGTCCTCTATAAGAGTGGTCGGTGCTCTTAACTGCTAGGACATCCCTCCAGCCCCGCCAAATCCTATCTGGTGTGGAGATGACTGGTAACAATGGAAATAGAAAAAAAAAAAAGTGACAGTAAAAGAAACAGGCCAAACAAATTGAAAGCCAGAAAGAATAAAAGAGCCAACAGAAGATTGTGTTAGTTACTGGTCCAGAAGCCAAGAGAATCCGAAAGTCATTAACAATGTGAAAGGTGAATTGCTGGATTAAAAGGTGGTACAGTATGAGAAATTGAACCATAAGGAAGAACATTTCAGTGGCCCTGACCAGCAGGACATTGGAAAGAGGAAAACACAGGTTGCTATTGGAAATGAGTCAAATACATAAAAAGTCCAGCTGATATAGCTTCTTGACCAAGTCTGCATATCAGAGGCATCTGGGGGACATTTTAGGAAATACCTACACCTAATACTAATTAAACAAAAATATCTAGAGGTTGAGAATTATTGTACTAGTTATACTAGTTAAGGGTTGCATAGGCTTAGATAAAGAATGCTAAAAACAAAACATTAAGGGAAAACCACATTTTAAGCCAGAAAGGGAGTAAAATCTATGAGAAACAAAGAAGAGGAATCCAGGGAAGAAATAACACACCCAAGAAAGGGTGGTGCACAATGAAGTATTAAGAAGTAAAGAGTGGGTTGGAGAGATGGCCTAACGGTTAAGATCACCAACTGCTCTTGCAGAGACCCGGATTCGATCCCCAACACCCACATGGAGGCTGAGAACCATCTTTAACTCCAGTTCCAGGGGATTCCAACACCCTCTTCTGACTTCTGTGGCATTGCAGGACATGGGATCACAGAGCTACATGGAGATAGTACATCCATACACATACAAAATAAATAAAATTTAAAAAAAAGAAGTAAGGAGTGAACGAGCATATGGGTACTAAGAGGGAAAGAAAGATTGGGGTGGATGGGAAATGTGCTATTTTGATTTTGTTTTATGAGTGTATGATAAAAGTAGGGTGTTATCAAGGGGGAGATGGAGAAAATGGTGTTGGTTTAACAGGAGATGGAAGAAGGAGGTTTATACAGTGGAAGAGAGAGGTGAGATAAATAAAGCTTAGGTGATGTGAAAAACTAGAGAGAAATGTACTTGTTCAGATGTCTACTGAAAAATACATAAACAATGCATGCATGACTGCATGTACCTGGCTGGAGGCTATATAACAAGAAACACAGTGCCAGAAAGGAGAAATTTCTCTTTGAGTTGTTGGTCACTGGAGTCTAAAAGGCTCTCAAAACAACACAGGCTATTGCCACAGCCCATCAACTCCCAGAACCCTATAGTTGAAGTCAAGACATACTTCAGACACAGAATTTGGAGTAGTTCAGCTAGAACTGGCCTACAAGACCCTCCCTTAAGACTAGCACTCATAGTATCAGAGGGTGCTATGCAAGCCACTAAGGGAGAAAATCAATCAATAGTCCAACTCAACTCCAAAGCCAAATAACCACAATGACTGGCACAGACAAAGATGTCTATTGGTATAGCAGTGGCACTTTTATCTTATAGGTAATCAACAGCTATCTAATTGGATTTAAGGCCAACTCAATGACATAAAACTCAAATGTGGTACTGTAAGCATAGCCAAATATACATGACTGTATAAAAACTTACGTCTGTTGCATCCCTGGATAAATGTAATTTTTTTCTATATGTGAAATCTGTGTCCTTATAGACAGATGGACTTCTAACCACTCACCAAAGAATCATTTTGCAACAGATGGAGAATGTTACAGAGTTCCACAACTGATCAAACACAGAGAATAATTGTCTGTGAGATGCACAGCCTTAAGTGGCACATCTACAATGGAACCTCTGCACCCTAGACTAACAACATAACAGAACAGGGGTAGAGAGAATATTAATGCATCTCTCAACTTGCACTAGCAAAGCTTCCTCATGCAACCAATGGAGATGAACAGAGATAGCCATACCTATCCAAAATGTAGAGAATAAGAGACTACAGAGTGTACATCCCTAGATGGGAATTCTATATTCGACCTATGCCACCCAGGGCTCAGGGACCATTGCAGAAGAGGGGAAAGAACTGTAAGAGCCAGGATTGGGAGATGACCACAAAGAAACAGGGTTTTCCAGGCTTCTAGGAACTTGCTTATATGAACCAAGAGCAATGGTGACAGTAATCACAAGACCCATGCAAAATTAAATCAGAACCCCCCCCCAAAAAAAAAAAACATAGATGTGGGGATCTCCGGAACACCTGGTACTAAAAGGGAGACCCTGTCTCAAAAATACCAAAAAAAAAGTATAAAACCAAGAAGCCCCAACATTATCTGAGAACTACTAATAACTGATCACAGCTAGATGAGAGAGAGTTGGACTTCTTTTAAAGAGTAAGAGACACACAGAGGGACATTTGAGGACACAAACTTGATTCAATAGGCCTTAACATAACATATATTGACAAAATTAATGAAATCTGGTGGGGAGGTATTGGGGATGCAGATAGGGGAGGGGAAAGGATCTAAATATGATCAAATATATTGTATGAAATGCACAAAAATTCAAGAAGTGTTTTAAAGTCAGCCACTGAGGTGGTTCAGCAGGAAAAAAGTACTTGCCAAGAAGGCCTCTCTTTAGTCCCTGGAACCTAAATGAAAACAAAGTAATTTTTGTGTTTTTAAGTTTGGTAAAATGTATTACTAGAATAGAAGTAATTCAGTGGCCACAGATGTTTACTATATATTTTTAGAAGGCTTTTTTTCATTTTCAGAGTGGCCGAAGAACATAAATTATTTATGATAACATCAGGAGAATAAAGGGAGCAGTGCAAAATTAAAGACTCACCTGTTTACTTTGTCCTTTATTTCAGTGCACAAAGCAAGAAGTAATGTCCCAATTGACCTAGGCAGACGAAAATAGTTCTTAGAAAGCAGTCATCACTGTTCAGACCAATTTAATAACCAGTAGAACTGAGCCACTGTTTCTTAACCAAAGACACATTAAACGAGAAAATTTCAGAACGTGTGCATGCTCACTTAGTTACTATAAAAAGCACAAACTTCTCAAAAAGACAAATACAAGTTAGAAGCCTATAAATTGAGTGGGAGAAAGGGTTAAAAATTCAAATACATGTAAATGTACAGATATAATTAATAAGTGAAGTTAAGGTCAGCCAATTTGGGCATGATTTTAAGGATAAAAGTCATTTTTATTTCTGCTAAAACAGTCATCTGTAAGTAGAAGCAAAGGCACAGAAACTACCCTGGCCTATGTTCAAGGGAAAAGATGAGATCAAGTATGTGAGAGTGCTCTGGAAACTCCAGAATGTGCCTCACATGTAAGGAGTTGCTATGATTGTTGTTTCTATCCCATACAAAGCAGAGAAGCAATAGATACTGGAGACCAGCCATAGGCCTCATCATCATTTGACCGATATTCAAAGTCTCAACTTTGATAGGTCATCACCCTAAGCATAAATGAGTTACTTATTTGTATATTGACCACCATAAGCCTCCATGAAATTATCCTGTGAACAAATATTAGTTACCCTACCAATACAGTATAAGTGGAGTTTCATTAACTTCCTAAGGAGGCTATTGGCCAAGTTGCCCTAGAAGGAGACTGAATTGATGATATAATTTCTTTGCATAGGTAAGCTGACTGGATATCATACAGTTCAGAAATCATGTTTTAATTTCTAATTTCTGTTAATAATGTTTTGTCTTGCATTATATTGTTTCTGCCTTGTTCAAGTTGCCAAGCAATCTGGAATAACTGAATCACACTGAATCTATCAGCCTCTTTTTCTCACAACATTACAAATTCTATTAAATGTGCCATCTCTCGCTTACAAGCCAGGGAATGAAATATAGGAATGGGGAAGAAAAATCAGGAGGCACATGTAAGCATAATCCAGGGGTAAAAACTTATGTCAGATTGGAAGAATGGACCCTTAATTTGAGGCTTGTTTGTAGAAGTTTTTATCACTTTATTGTTTGCTAAAATAGTTCTTTCCTTTTTAAAAACCATGCCCATGAAACAGGGAAGGGCAAGTGAGGAAGGAGAGGGACATGCATATATGAAAATATCACAGGGAAACTCGATGTTTTGTATAATAACTAAAACAATTAATTTTAAACAAGAAAATAAAATGAGGGGAAAATTAACCAAGAATAGGAAGAAAGTATAGGACTTGAAAGAATTGGTGATATAAGAAAATATATTTGAGGGGCTGGAGAGATGGCCTAGCGGTTAAGAGCGCCAACCGCTCTTACAGAGGACCCGGGTTCGATCCCCAGCACCCACATGGCGGCCGAAAACCATCTGAAACTCCAATTCCAGGAGAACTCCAGTTCCAGGGGAATCAGAAACCCTCTTCTGAACTCCGCAGCATTGAACGACAAGGGTGCACAAACTTGCATCCAGGCAGTACATTCATACACATACAGAAATAAATAAAATTAATTAAAAAATTAAAACAAAGAAAATATATTTGATAAAAATAAACCTATGATCTCATATATAAGTATTCATTTGTGAAATAATTTTCAGTTACTGACAATCTCACACAAAAGGTCATATTAGCTTCACCTTTCTGTTAGCAGAAAAATACCACTCAGCTCTATATGAACTCCTTTAGCAACAGTAACTCAGTACCCACACAACAATACACTTCCATTACAGTTTATGTTTTTTTGTTTGTCAATTGGTTAAAACTTTAAGCTAAGAGCAATTGAGATCATACAGGCAAATAATTCAACAAGAATTCATGAGGATAACCTTGCTCCATTCTATTATGATCCAAATAGGAAAACTGAAACAATGAGAAAGAATACAACTTTCTTCAAAGTTACATGGTTGTCCAGGACTAAAATCTGAGTCTCTGTTCAGTGTCTGATGCCTAGTCTATTTTCTTTATACAAAGGAGCAGGCCTAGCTTCATGACTTACTGCCTACTAACTGTACTACCAAGTCTCTAGCTTTGTTGTTTCTCACTCTCAGAACATAATAGTGGTAAACACTCAACTGGAAAATTTCCAGTGGTTGAACTGGGTCAGGGAAAAGTGGCTCATGGAAGCGAAGTAGTACTGCCCACTCTTTTGGGCTTATTCACATTGGTGACTAACAACCTCCTGGAACTAATGATATCTTACTGTTTGATTCCATCGTACTTTACATGGAAATCCTTTCACTTTTTAGCGTGGGATGATACATCTTGAGGATACACAAGAGAGAAAGACACAGTAACTGTAAGCTTTCCAGAGTGGATTTCTGGTCACCCAAACATCAGTTAACTGTTGTCTATGCTAGTAACTCTGTTAGTATTTACTCACAAGAAAAAAAAAAAAAAAACAGAGCTGGATGAACAATGCTAATAATCTGTGGAAGAGCATGTCTAATGAGATACACTGACAGTATATACATTTAACACTAATGCAAGACAGATAATAACCATCCTCAAATCTCCCATTAGTATCTATTAATAATGGTCCTGTCACTGTATAAACTGATGGTGAAACTGACCTGTACTCTTCCCATTAAGCCACTTAGGTGAGAAAACCTGGGTGGAGACAGTCTTCTGAAAGAAAGAGAAGAAAAAATAGTTTCTGCTTCAAAATTAAGCATTAGGTATGAATAATGTTTCCATAATATGCCTTACTCTCCTCATAAGGCATCTAAGTAGAGCAGATCAAGAAGACATCTGAAGGAGGGCTGTGTGACTTGCCATATAGGTTGCTAGGCAGAGTTATTTGCTTCTCTTCTGGGTCTAGGGACTTTCTCACTAGTTTCTCTTAATGTGAAATTTCAAAGAAAAAATAACTATTAAAAGGCAATTAGATGGTCATCCTCATGTCTTCTTTTTAGTGCTTGAGCTAACCAGCCACCACTTTCTATTCAAACAGCTGTGGAAAATGAGAACAAAATGTGAACTTGAAATATGAAAAACTGTGGCTCACTGTTATGGGTCATACATGTACTAACTAAATTAACTCTGACAAGTTACATTTTTCTCTGAGTTTTTTTTTTTATCTAGTTGGAGTGAAGAAATATTACAATTAGCTGAAATACATAATATAAAGGAATTTGTCACATTCTCCCACCAAGTTTCTTTTGCAACTATCACCATCTGGGGGTGGGGGGGGAGTGTTACCATTCCAAATGGTATAGTTTAAAACCTCAAGCTCTTACTTGTACAAACACCATGCCACATGAGAAATGGCAGGAACTGAGCTATTTTATCTAGAAACACAAAATGGAGAGAAACCTGGTGTCCAGACTTCAGGTCTCCGAAGGACTATCACAAAACATAAAGAATAATTTGCTGTGCAAAGTTTCAGACATTATCTGAGTACAAGTCAATGAAATACTAAATTCCACTGAACAAAAGCCAAAACTTTTCACAACCAAGAATTCCCACATAGACAGTTAAGGGGCTTTTTCAGAGAGCAGTGAAAACTTTTACTCTGAAAGCCTCTAGTCAGCCACAGACTAGAAGGATGTTTTTAGGTGGAGTCAATTATTGTAAAAGAAAGATATGATTCAGAAAATCCCATTATATGTCAAACATTGGGCTGGATCCTTTACAAGGCTCATCTTTTTGAACCCTCCCAACAAGTGCCTCGCTGTTATGGCTCATACATATACTGACTAAATGATCTCTGGCAAGCTTTTGTTTCCAGGAAAAAGAAGGCTAAGAGAAGTTTCTCACTGGTCTTACTAGTAATTTTATAGATAAGAAGAACAGCTCTTCATTGCCTCAGACCAGTTAGTACTGATGTAAAATGGAAATACTGAACACATAATGCATATAGACATGGGACTCAAAAGCAGCTGTTTCTTTTTTTTTTTTTTATACAATCCACATCAATTGATTTCTTTTTTTACATTTTTATTGATGTTTTATGTATTTCATACAACATTTTTCATTTCTGTTCAGGTATATTCCCCTATCACTTCCTCCCACCCCACCCCATCCCATCCCAGATCATGCATTCTGCCCTAACTGTCCTGTATCTTCATCTCAGTCTTTTTTATGCTTAGAAATTCACATTTTCCTCCGTTAATTTCATATTATTCTAAAATATGGATACATATTTAGTAATTACAGAGTCTGAAAATAATTGGTGGGTGGATTCTAGAGCCCATTGAGAGATTCGCATTATAACAACGTAGTTAAAAGCAGCTGTTTCTAACTCTTTTGTACCATCCACAGAACTGAGATGAGAATGTATACTTTATTAACTTATAAGCTAACCTCAAGAGATACAACTCTTTTCCCCCTTTTAATACATATATATTTTTTCATCAACTTCAAATTTCTTTAGAGTTTGTGATGCTTTGATAAATGCATTGCCTCCTTTATGTTCTCCTAGACAACCCCTCAGTTTCAGAACCTTGTCCATTCTCTGCATGAACATTTTACACTTCTTTTGTTTTCCTCTTCTAATCCAGCCAACACACATTTGACTGATTATGCTTCATAAAGTATAGATCTGACCTTTACTTCAGTTCAGAAACTCACCATGTTTATCTAATAATCTGCCAAGTCAAACAGAAACATAAGAACCCAAATTCTTTAATAGTTTACCATTAAGCAAACTTTCACTTTTCCATAACTGTACTCTACAATCTAGCTCAACTTCTTCCTTTCACATGTTCTGAGCTTCCTTGCCTTCAAACACTTGTTCATGTTCTCTGCTTAAAATCCCTTCTCCCCTCTGTCCACCTGTTGAAATCCTATCTGCACTGCATCATCTATCTTAAATAATAACAGTTACCATTTATCAAGTGCTTATTTTGGGTCAACTACTGTGCTAAGCGTGTGCAAGTATTTTATAAGATTATCTCATTTAATCCTCACAATAACTCAATGAGGTTGGTACTATTATTATCTCCACTTTCACCTGAAGTAAACTGAAGCTCAGAGAGGGAGCTGTAATTCTTTTTGTCCAAGGTCACACAGTTGATAGTTTGTGAGATGAGATCTGAACCTAAATAGTCTTAATTTGTAGCACTGAAAGATGATACCCTTTCAAAAACTGTCAGCTGGACATTGGGCACATGCTTGTAATCCCAGCACTCAGTCCCTGGAAGCAGGGGGATCAGGAATTCATGGTCATTCTCATCTACACAGGGAGTTTCAGTTCAGCCAATCTATATGAAGCTCTATTTTGAAAAAAAAAATCATCAAATTCTATAAAAGAAAAACATTTTTTTTCTGGTACATGTTGATCTGGTTTAGAGAATTTTGATTGTAAGTTTAAAGCTCATCTTGTGCAAAACTACTTGTATTCCTATACTAAGGATGAGTCTAATAGGCCCCACAGGCTCAGTACCTTGTACTTGGTGATACAAAGTAGGTTCGCAGGAGGCATGTTAAGTTGAATGGAAGGTATGCTGGGGTTCAGGGGACAGGAGATATTTAGAGGAGATATTCCATACTTTGCTATGTCCCACTACCCTACATGACACTGGCCATAGCTGCCAAAGCTTGTCCAAATCAGATCCAGCAGCCTGTTTTCCCAGGCTGGTCTCTGGCCATCGCTTCTCCTCCCCACACCCTGCCAGTTCGTGCAGCTGTCTGGGCCTTGGCCAGTGTTTGGGGGTGAGGCTGGATCAAAATATCACTGCCCTGGGCTCAGCTTCCAGCAGCAAGTGGTCAAATGAAACTCAGTCGCACTGGCGAGGGATTGGATTGAAAGCCCCCACACAGTGCCAAAGTGCTCTTGACACAGGTCCTGACTTGCCCGGGCACCACGTGGGTGGGCTAGCAGTTCAGCTTCCAGCAGGATGCTCAGCATATCCAATCCTTTTGCCTCCTCCTCCCCTCCGCTAACTCCTAGCCTCCTTCTCTTCCTTATCTCTGGATCCCAGATGCACAAGGTTATCTGACAAGTACGGGCATGTTCCCAGTGGCCATCAGGCTCCAGTAAAAATCTGCACAGGCGGGAACTAACAACTCTCAAGACTGTAAGGCTATCAGCCCATGTTTCTGACATCTCAGAGAGTGCTCACCGAACATTAATGAATGGAGTGACTGATGGCCACGAAATACCTTCCCCGACTTTGTAGCACGCTAACAGGGACATTTGATATGATCCAATAGACATCTCTAGGTATAACAGGTCCCAGCTGTTTTACCACGCTGGAAGGTGATCCCACACTTACCCTGTCAGATCAATGGATGGATATTACAACGGGATTCCGGGAACAAACTCACCTCAACACAGACCAGACACCCCTGCTCAGCAACTGCCCCTCAGCTACCAGACTGCATACCGCTCTCTCAGATGAAATCCACTGCCCTCAATGTTCTGCTGCACTCATTTCACTTCCACATGGAGCAACAACAGATCAAACCCACCCTGTTTCTTTCATTTATGCATGCTCCCACCCTTTATGAGGCATGCAGGACAACTATTGGACAACTTGACGTGTCTAGGTGTGGTTATGCAAATAAATCCCGCCCCTGGGAGGGACACAGTGAGGCTGGAGGGTAAACAATGGCCCGGTCTCTTAAGGTTTAAGTGGCCAAAGCTCCAGGGATGGAAGAGGGGGCGAGAGTGGGAAGAGCCTGGGCCTGTCGGAAGGAAGGGAGGGAGGGAGGGGAGGAGAGGAGGCAGCTAAATGAAGCCCAGCTTTTAAAAGTTCTGTGCATGACTTAGCAGGTTTGGAGTCCCACACGGAAAACAAATGTTGGAAAAGTTAGTAAGATTCTCAGACACATGGAAAAGCCACTTCCCAGTTCTGGCTCTGCACATTTACACTCCTACATTCAAAAGAGTAAGATTTTGACAGGAGACCTGAAGCTGGGATAAGACCACTAAACATTAAGGAAAACTGGACTCGACATTGCTGAGTTTAAGCCAACCTCTATCTTCCATTGGGTTTCTGGGTCTCTGATTATATGTGGTATTATTATATCTGGTATTTACACATATATATGCATATCATATATGGAAAATCTTTAACTGCCCTTCCAAGAATGACACTTTGGGAGTTTATGGTTCTGTGATTTCACAGTCAGTAGTAAATGAAGTCCTGGAATGATGTCCTTGACTTTGAAGAACTGGCAGAGTTGGTGAGAAGATTGTAAAACAGACAGGGCATGCTCACAGAAGAAAACAGAGTATAAAATGAAGGGCTGAGCTAGAGCTGCTTGGGGAGGCGGGAAGAAAGAATAAAAAGTAAAGAAAGAGTATACAATCAAGGATGAAAAATGATCTTCAATGGATTAGAAGGGCTCAGAAAAGGGGAGGAGAAAATAGTAATTATGGACAAGGAGAAATGCAAGCTTGAGGAGAGAACCAAACAATATACTGTGATCAAACTGAGGAGTCTTACCTAGCTTGGACAGAGATCATACAACACCTGTTCAGGGTAGTCTTGCTCAGGACAGAGGCTGAAAATCCTTTGAAGGAAAATAGCTGAATCGGCATGTAAGAGATTTTTTTTTTTTTTGGTTGTAAATTTCTTATATTAACTCCATTTCTGTTTCCCACTGAGAGCTGCTACCAGAATATGATCATATGATAGCCCACTACTGTAAATACAAGGCCCAAGTTGGAATCCCAAGTCTGGGAGCTGTGTTACTTAATTGAGCAAATTACTTAAAAAGACTGTGTGTTACTATCCTAGCTTACAAAAATCAGGACAATAATAATCTTTGTCTTGCAGGATTATCTTAATAATCCTGAGTTTATATACAAAATAGCGATACTATGCATAATTTTAGAAAAATGGTTACAATGTAGTCCATATACTCCTCCCATTGTTAGTTTCAAGATCAGAAAAATTGAAAATTTATCAATAGGATTGAAACACAGAGTTTTCCATTTGTATCCCAGAAAGGATAGTACCCCACCTCCCACCTCCCTCTTTTTTTTTTTTTTTTTTTTCGGTTTTTATGTTTTGACCCTATCCTATTTAGTGATTGCCTAGTTTGTTATGACACATTACCCATAAACCAGGGGCCAAGGGCGTAAACGTCTTTCATTAAATTTACCACATTAAACTTGTTTTTCTCTATGATGTGTATGCTACTTATTTGGGAGGAAAAATTTTAAGTTTATTTCCTTTTAAATTGTCCTACACGTAAAGAAAATGTCTTTATATGTGTATGTTTGTGTTATTCAGAAAAAATACTATATAGCCATTGTATACCTTAACCCAGTACAAATTATAAATAAAACCAATTAACATTTTAATATTCCCAATTAGTTTCAGTTGTATTAACATTTCCACCAAAACCTACACCTAAATTTAACTAATTAAACAATTCACTAAGCTTAAAATATACTATACTTGGTGAATAAAGACTGGGCAGAGTTGAGTACCGCTAAATAAATTTTACCCAATAACACTTGCTCTTTAAGCTATATGATGGACTAAACTTCTACTGTATTTGGTAAGTAAGAGTTTAAAGCTAATTCCTTTAAATTGCCACAAGTAAAAGAAAGTGTTACAACTGTGAATGTGATGTGTATTTCAGAAAAAATAGAGAGCCAACCCAATACAAACTATAAATAAAACAAACTAGCATTTTATATTCCCAGTTAGTTCAAAGGTCAGTATCAGCTCCTCCTTTTTTTTTTTTTTTTTTTTTTGCACAAAGATTCCTTCATATAAAACCAATTGCAAAGCAGTTGTGCCCCCAGCCAACACAGCCCAAGGCCCCACTATCCAGCTGGAGAGTTTGAATGTTCAATCAATTGATCAAATGAAGTGTCCAGACTCATATTGGTCATTAGTTTTACCATTCCCCCTATCGCAGCCCCTACATATACCACTCTCCCCTTCCAACAGATTGTTCCTCAGGCTTAGAGATGGGGCACAGTGGACAAGAAGCACAACAGTTCTATCTTGTCTGGAGATGTCGTTTTGGACTCTAATCATTCTTCTGTTTCCTTTCATGAGCTGACCGATTGCCCAGGGACAGGCTCTCAATCCTGCTAATGAAGCCATAAGCGATTAGATATATATGTATTTAAAACATTGCTAGTTACTATGTAGGTTACTTTGGTATAGACACAGATGTTTGGATGGTGTTGTTAATCCTGGATTACTTTTTTTTTTTTCCGCTGAGAGAGAAGGACAAGGCCCTGTTACTGTTATGAAGACGTCACTTGCTAGCGTACAACTGGCCCATCTGAAAAGGCTAGAAGGATCATTACCAAAGGCCACTGAAAGTCCAATACAGCAAAAATATTGGTCTCCCTGAACAAGCAAGACTCCTCATTACAAATATCAGCTACAACCTCAACAGCCGGAGATACTGTGCAAAGTGGCCACCAAGTGGTCTGGTCCGTATATTATATATATATATTAGTATAATATATATATAATATCTATATATATTATATATATTTTATATCCCCAATCTATTTGGCTATTAGCTCTCTCCATGGAGGAATAACTCACTGGTAATGCCACAAGCTTTTGTCCTCGGGTGGCTTGGCTTGGGCGTATGTTTGAGCCACAGTAAGAACTGTCACCTCTTTATAGAGAAACACAGAATTTGTGAGATTAGCATACATCCAAGCATACTTGTCTATGCTCATAGTTTAGACTTGACATATCAGTGGTGCTGCTGTAAATGCCTGACTTCCAATGTTAGTCGTGTTGTGCTTTGTTAATATAGGACTTATTAAAAAGGGTATCACTGGGCAAGCTGTCAATCCATGAACGAAACAGACTGAACAGACTGGAGTCCAAAATGACAACTCCAAAGAAATTAGACTGTTTTCTTCTCACCCACTTGTGCCCCTTTCCCAAAGCCCAGGGAACAAACTGTGGAAGAGGAGGCATGGTAGATTGTAAGGGCTGTGGAGAGATAGGGGTGAATCATGAGACTACACGAATATAGTCTGGACTCCTGATTGATCAACATGTCTGTGCATACAAGCTTCTCCAACTGGTCTATGGGAACCTTGGGTTGTTCAAAATATGGACATAGATACTTGCAAAATGCACCAATTACCTGATTGTATGACATAATGAGTGACGTCAATGCTATCTGCAAACAACTGTGTCATTGTATTGTAGTATCCCTTAAAAAAATTAATTAATTAAAAAAAAAGACCAAAAACAAAAAGAAAAAAAAAACAATGTAGTCCATATACAAGTTTATATTGGATATAAAAATAAGTACACTTTGGGGCATTCTGATGACATTTGCAAGATTAAAATAACTGGTTAAAGGCCTATCAAATTTAATATGCATCCTTAAAAAATGGTCCATCCCTTGGGGTCTGGGTAACCTACCAGTCATCACAACAATAAGGAAAATTGACTCTCCCTGTCCCAGCATACATTAATTGCCTATAGATTGTCAGCTAAGTCTGGGGTTTCCTGCCCACCTCCCACTTCTATGCTGGGCCCCTGTCTGGTTTAGGGTGGACAGGTCTTATGCATGCTTTCATAGATGCTGTGGGGCCATATGTGCAACTACCATGTATTGTCTAGTGTTCTAGTTTCCTTTCAATTTCTGTAACAAAACACTGACAAAAATCAACTTAGGGAGTAAAGAATTTATTTGTCTTACCTCTCTCAGGTCACTGGTCACACTTCAATACTTAGGGATCACAAGGCAGGAACTCAGGGCAAGAATCTGGAGGCAGGAGCTGATGTACAGGCCATGGAGCAACCCTGCTTACTGGCTTACTCCCCTGGCCCATGCCCAATCTGCTTTCTTGTACAGTACACCCAGGGGTGACACCAAACATAGTGAGCTGGGCCCTCCCACATCTCTCAACAATTAAGAAAATACTCCACAGACGTGGCCATAGCAAGTCCAGTGGAGCCAATTCCCCAATTGAGGGTCCCTCAACCCAGTTGTGTCAAGTTGACACTAAAGCTATCTAGAACATCCAGACAACACAGTTTCCTTATGTTTATGTACAACTTCTGGCTCTTACAATCTTTCTGCCTAATCTTCTGCAATGTCACTAAGCCTTGGGAGGAAAGGGTGTGATATAAGTGTTCCATTTATGGCTGATCATGTCAAAGACACTTGTTCTCTGCACAGTGACGTTTCTTGGGTCCCTCTCTTAATCACTATCTGTTGTAAGAAAAACCTCTCATGAGAGTTGAGAAATGCACTAATCTATTTGTATAACAAGCCATTAGGAGTCAGTTACTATTATGTCTACTTAGAATGTTAGGAGTAGCTTCTCCCCTATGGCCTGGAACCTGTGTAGCCATAGGTTCTTGGCCCTGATAACAGTGTTAGTTATGGGCTCCAACTTGTGAAGTAGGCCTTAAATATAATTAGATAGTAATTATTTAGTGCTATAATATTTGTTGCCACTATTGCACCAGTGGGCATATTTTGCCAAACCAGTTATTACTGTAGCTCACAGGGCTCACAGCTGGGTAAGAATGGAGATTATTTATCTCTGCCAGTAACATGCCTGACACCTTCTGTGCTATGAGAGCTAGCCAGCAGAGATGTAGCTTCCAGGTCAGTAGCAGCTTGGTTTCTCCTTTATTCTGTGACTCATGTATGTAGTGTCTTACTATACAGTTGTAGTGGGTAAGCAGGTATACTGCAAATAGCCAGTATTGTTGGAGGATAGATCTATGTGACCTCTCTGGCCTAAAGCTGCAAAAGAGGGAGTCCATTCCTAGCATTGTGCTTTACACTTCCTGGCTCACAACGTCGATTAAAGTCAATGAACCCCTGTTATAGGGTATCTGCATTTTAAGCTCCTTTTATATTGTATAGAACCATATATATATATATATATATATATATATATAATAGATAGATAAATAATGAATATTTCAAAATATGTCCAATATTTCCAATATTGTCTTACTGTTCACAATAAAAACCATCATTAATTATAATCTTTAGTAGATTATAATTTATTCTACTTCATGTGACTTCCACCAAACTTCGAGATGTCTCTGAGTTTGTCTCCTACTATTATTTATCATTATATTCAACCATCCCAGTATCTGTCCTATAGTTCCCTTAATACTCAGCGTGATATCATACAGTGGTCTTTGGGCTTGATGGTCTTTTAGGTTCTACAGTTCTTTCCGTAGCTGTCATCACAGTTCCATCTTTCACTTTCTCCAGATCTCCATTCAAATACCATCAGAACATTGCAGAATACCCTAATATAAACTAATTTAATTGCCTCTGCATTTTTGGAATCCACTGTTTAAGGGAGCTTTTCCTCAGCACTAGTTATAAATACCTGAGGTACAGTGTAGCAATGAGTTAAAGTTCTCAACTATAAGGTCTCTATTCTTGCCACAGGAGCAAAGAAAATTGAGGTTGGGCCATCTTATTCATTGTCTGTTAGTCAGCCTATGACCTCTGTGTAAATAAAAGGCTTTGGCTTTCTGGATAAGAAAGCTGGGGAGTAAGAGCATTACCTGTAACTTTGTGATATTTCAAATTTCAGCTGTTACAAAATTGTTCATTATTATTTTATACATCCTTAATCATGTTGCCTGTTAAAAGCCCAAAACTACTGTTTCAGACTCACTCCCTTTAGTCAAGCACCAAATTCAACTCACAAGCTCCTGAATTATTGGTTCTAGTTTTACTGAGAACATAAAAGAGCATTGACCACTCCTTCTTCAAGCTCATATTTGTCTCTCATTGGAAGCTTCTCGCTCTCTCAGAATAATCTTTATTCATTCCTCCTGTCTGCTTTTCATTTTTTTTTTCATGTATCTTTTCAGTAATTTTTGTTCTGGATCCTTCTCTTAACTTTTACCTTTCTACTTGGAACCAAGACTCTGGAAAACATTTAGTGTATCTTTGTTATTCTATGATCACCTTTATTTCTTTTTTACGTTTGTGGTTTTCAAACAGTGTCTTGCTATATCACTCAAGCAGACCTGGAACTTCTGATACCTTACCCACAGCCTCCTTAGAACTGGTTTTAAGCATGTACACCATTGTATCTGGCTCTTCACTTTTGATTTCACTATATTTTGCTCCATTATATATGATTCCTTATATTATCAGTCCTCCTGCCTTCACAGGAAACTCCACTATTTTCCTCATTTCTCCCTTAGAAACACCTATTTCCTACTATTTTCTTTTTCTTGGGCTCCTTCTTTCCCTTTACCTCCATGGTTTCTTTTTATTTTCCTGGCTTCTGCAGTTAAATAAAGATATATACTCACATATATAAGATCAGATCCACAAATGAGAGGGAACATATTTTTGCTGGTTTTTCCAAGTCTGTGTTACATCACATAGTATAACAGTTTCTAATTTTATCCATTTCCTGCAAATTTCATCCTTCTTTACTGCTGAGGAAAATTTCATTGTCTAAATGTACCATATATTCATTATCTATTTGTCAGTTGAGGGACATTTATGTTTCCACTTCTTAGATATTGTGAAAAGAGCAGCAACAAACACGACTACACAAGTATCTCTATAGTAGAATGAATCTTTTGGGTACATGGTAAGGAGTGGTAAAACCAGATCATATGGTAGATTTGATTTATTTTTCCATAACAGTTGCAACAGTTTGCAATCTCACCAAAAGTGAGTAAGTATTCCCCCCTCGCCCAACCTCATGAGCATTTGGTGTCATTTATTTTCCCTTCATCATAGCCAACCTGACTGGGATAAGATGTAATCTTAAAGTGGTTTTGATTCGCATTTTCTAAGTGCTAAAAATGTTGAAACAATTTTAAGGTATTTATTGGCCATTTTTATTTCTACTTTTGAAAACTCTCCATTCAGCTGCATAGTACATCATTAAATTAGATCATGTGTTTTCTTGATATGCTTTGTTCTTTATATGCTCTGGAAATTAATTCTCTTTCAAATGTGTAGCTAGTGAAGATTTTCTCACACTCTGTGGTTTTATCTATTTTTCATGATGAAACACAGTTTAATTCTTTTTTAAAAAATATTTATTAAAGTAGTAAATACACTTAGGTGACAAATGTGGGGAATGCCCATACCAGCTCATTTACATCAGTGTCTAGTTTTCTATACAACCCAGGGTCCCAAAGCCCAATTGAAGAGATTTGTTCAGACAAAAAATAAAGTCCAGTCAGTTTTTGCTGTAATCTCACGATTCATCTCCCTCTTTGGCCTTTACAATCTGGCACTCTCACTTCTTCCATGAGATTCTCTGGGCTTTAGAAGGGAGGGTGAGAGAGAATGAGAAATAGAAAATCCAGGTTTTTTTTTTTTTTTTTTTGCTTCTTCCCCATCTCTTTCCCCCTTTCCCCTTTTCCCCTCTCTTCCCTTTCTGAGGTTACACATCAAATTCTTGGAACTGCCTATGTTCTGTTTATGTCAGACTGGTGAGTCATCTAGCAGTCCCCTTTTAATTCTAGTAATTAAAGACAAATAGCAACACATATTAAAATTATAACAAGTTATTCTATGGGTACAGATACATGCTTGGAGGTATCTTGGTTGGGGCATTATAACCCTTTGACCAAGAGATGCTAATAACTTTCCAATTTGGTAGATACAGTCCCCTGACATTAGTAGGCACCCAGGCTACAGTGTCAGTAATGTGCCATACCCCACCAGAGAGGGGGCCATAGATGAAATTGAGATATTTTTTTCTTTCCTCGTGTACATTTATCAGGCTGCCACTATTGCACTACATCTTCTTTGGCATGTAAAAGTATAGCACAAAAAGTCCATTGTGAAGCTTCATGACCTTTTCTTTCCAGGTTTGGATAGTGCTTTCTAACACCATGGAGGTTAGCTGTTGATTTGTGGTGCAGGATCTCAACATAATTTTTTCATGCCTATATCATGCCATATCTTCAATAGGGTCTGACTGAGATTTTTTATGTGCACCTGAAGTTATAGGCAAATAGCCTTTGCTTTGGAGGCTTTTCAGCCTCCCTGGCCAACAGCTCCTGGCAGAGCAGCGCAGAACCTGCACTGAAGACATTATAACCCACCAATGCTTCTGTATTTTGAGTAGCCTCTCCTGTTTCCCAGACCCCTAAATCATGTTTCCAGAAGGGAGGAGTTGTATCACATTCGTATAAACAGGAACAAAGCTGAAGGGGTTTACCAGCCCCTTCGGACTGTCTCTCTCTGGACTTCATACCACTGGTTCAAGGAGGTAGAATCCAGCCCTTCCCAAGCCAAAAAAATCTTGTTACATAAAAAAAATGTCAGAATTAACACTTGTATAATTAAGAGAAACATGAAAAACATTTGTGTCCCTTTAATCTAATAGTTGTTACTGGGACTTCAGTACAAGTCAGGGGTGGGTTGAAATTTAATAAGAATTCAGTATCACTGATTAACTTAAGCATATAACTATTTTCTATTCTGGAGATAGACAGAATTTTAATCTTATACAGGGGGCTATTATTTGATACTATGAAACTAAATAACATGTCCTGGAGAGAATTGCCCCTGTTATTATAATTTATGATATGTTCAATAATTATACATATATATTGAGAGAGATATAGATGGAACAATTATTCTGAATATACCACTATAACGTATAAACTTTGAAATATCCTTGCAAGACTTAGGATAGGTTCTAGATGACCAAATCTCTCCAGATGATCAGAGATATTTTACATACATTTGGAAAAAGCCTGTCTTTTCACTCCAAAGGTATTTTACTTAGTGGCCAAATGTCTTACATATACATAGAGAAGATTTGTGTCCATTTGATATAATAGCTTCAACTGGGACTCCAGTACAAGTCAGTGGTGGGAAATGTCTTACATATAAAATATAGGTAAATTCCAAAGTGCGTAGCTCCAGGGGGGCAGAAATAATCGTTATTTTGAGTTACCTGCTATCCTTGAGGATCAAAACCCCTACTGTGGTTTATCAGTCTTAGTGTAGATGGCCATTTAGTTGTCAGTGAGCAGGTTACCAAAAAGTTTACCTCAAGTTTCAAAGGGGTGTAACCAATAAGTAAGGAGAAGGCATAGGAGGTTGTAGTACATTGAAATGATGATATGTGTTTGTGATTATATTACTTGACATATCATATTTTTAGTTGATATGTTTCTCTGTGTATTTTTGTTCAGTTGACCTATCTAATGGACGGAGTCGGGTATTAAAGTCCCCTGCTACTAGTGTGCTAGAATCAATCTGTGCTTTAAACTCTTGTAGAATTGTGTTTATAAAGTTTGGTGCAGCTGATTTTGGTGTGTATAAAATTAAGGATTATGATAACATCTTGGTTAATTATTTCTTTGATAATACTTCAATGAGTGTCTTCATCATGGTGGGTCTCTTATAGGGAACAACAATAAATGGGTTTTGTTTCTTCATCTCTTCTACCAGTCACATGATTGGATAATTCAGTCCATTAATTTTTAGAGTTATTGATGAGAATTATATTAGTTCAAATCGTTTTGATTTCTAGTGCATTTTAACTATGTTTATATTTCCATAGTATTAGTATCATTTATTTTCTGGTGCTGGTTGATCACGGTCATCCCTACCCTTGACTCTTTGTATTGCTTTGAATATTCTCTGAAGGGACGGCTTTCTGTACAGGAATTCTTTCAACTTATTTATGTCATCGAACATTTTCCTCTCTCCATCAATTATTTATAATAGACATTTTTGCTGGATATAGTATTCTGGGTTGACATCTATAGTCCTTTAGACCTGGGAATACTTTAGACCAAGCTCTTCTGGCTTTCTTTGTTTATAATGAATAGTAACCTGTAATTCTAATAGGTTTTCTCTTATAAATAACTTGTTGTTTGCCTTTGCCGCCCTGAGTATCTTCTCTTTGCTTTGAATATCTAGTGTCTTGAATATGATATGGTGTGGGGAATCTCCTTTCTGGCTCTGTCTACTTGGTATTCTATATGCATCTTGTATTAGTACAGGTAGCTCTTTCTTTAAGTTGGGAAGGTTTTCCTCTAAAATCCTGTTGAAAATCTGGGCAGTACTACTATCCTGTGAATTTTCTTCCTCTCCTATCCCTATAATTTGAAAATTTGGTATTTTCATAGTGTCCCAGAGTTCCTAGTTACTCCATTCTTGTGTTTTGTTATTTTTATTTTTTTGGTCTTTTTCGAGACAGGGTCTCCCTGTAGTATTCTTGTGTTTTTTTTTTTTAAACATTTAATAATCTTTATTTGATTTATCCAGTTATTCCATATTGTCTTCTTATCTTGATATTCTATTTTCTATTTCATCCATTCTGTTTCTGAGAGTTTCTCCCATCCTTTCCAAGTGGTATGTGGATTGTCGCATTTCTTTTTTCATTTCAACTTGAATTTTTCTTCAGTGTTTCTATATCTTTTGTAATTTCATTCTGCAGTTTATCCTTGTCCTCTTTTAATTTGTCCCTATCTTTTTTTAAGTCCCTGACTTCCTTATTTATGTGGTCTTTAAATTCTTTCAACTACTTAATTTCTTTAATCATGTTTATAATTGTTCTTTTAAGATCTTTATCCTGAGTTATATCTAAGGAGTCTTCACTATAGGGTTCTTGATTTAGGTGTTTCCTTGTTGAGCTAAGACTCATCTTGGTTATGTTCTTCAGGTGTTTTTGTTTACTTCTTAACTTGTGTACAGGTGTGGATAGTTTAAGCTCTAAAATCTGACCTCTAAAATCTGACTGTACAGACCAGCACTCCTCATCCAACCATTAAATAGTTCCCCCAATGACTGAAGCTTGGCAATACCCAAAGCAGCTTGAACCCCACAGGCCTGAAGAACCTGCACCCCGAGGGCCCCAGGCACTCCCTGTCTTGTGAGCGGGAAGGTCGCAAAACCTCCACTGCTGTGCAGTCAGAGTCCCCCACACTAAAGCTGGGGAGCCCCAGTTACCCACCCAGTGAGCTGCTTTCAGAGAACCACCTCACACCACCCGTGGTCTACCCACTGGTCCCCCAGAGCCAGCCGTCAAGGTCTGCATCTGGGTCCAGTGGGAGGAAGGCTCAGCCAACATGTGAATTGTTCCTGCTGTTTCCCAATGCCCTTGGGTGATATCTGTAGGACCAAATTGCACTCACCAAGGACCCAGCTGCCCTAGGACCACCTCTGACGCTTCCCAGTGCTCTTGAGGGCCCCTAAGTCCCCCTCCCCCAGCCTTGTTTTAGCTGTTCAGAATGCACCCACTGCCCTGGGAGCTGCCACCATGCTCCCCTAGGGTTTTTCTTTTCAAAGACAGTAGATTAATTGATTCTTTGCATTATTTACTTTTATTCTATTTCATTTATTTCTGTTGTGATTTTAAAAATTATTGAATTTTGTATGGGTTACATACATATTTTTTCTCTTTTTTTGTATTTTTGAAACAGGGTTCTCCCTTTAGTCCCAGCTGGCCTGGAGCTCTCTATGTAGACCAGGCTGGCTTTGAAATCACAGAGATCCATCTGCCTCTGCCTCCCGAGTGGTAGGATTAAAGACATGTGCCACCATGCCTGGCATCATACATAATTTTTCTTTCTTTTTTTCTTTTTTTTTGTCATGGTTCTGCAATTTAATTATTTTCTTGGGGAAAAGAAATAATTCTAACATTTTAGGGCAACAAAATTTAGCATAACTGGATTTAGCAAGCAAACCATTATATTTCTTTTTCTTGATTTTTTTATTGATGCTTTGTGTATGAGAAAGATGCAGGACAGTTATGGCAGAATGCATGATCTGGGATGGGCTGGGGTGGGGTCGGGGGGAAGGGAAAGGGAAATATGCCTGAGCTGAATTGGAAAATGATGTATGAAATACATCATTTTTCAATTCATTTTAATTGTCTTCATATCCGTTCTTCATTGGCACCCTCCTGAAGCCCTCAAACCCCTCCCTGCTCCCAATAATTCACACCTTCTGTCATTTGTGCTAGGGTCCATTGTCCCAAACTAATCTCCCTGCCCACTCCTCCGTGCCAGTTCATTCCCTGAACTCTAATCATCCTGTCTGGGTTCGATTTCCTAAAGAAAGCCAGGTCTTCCTCACCTCACCACCATCAGCTGCCAATAATTCTTCAGCCAAGGTTGGGCTGTACTACCCATTTTTGCAGTTCTGTGCTGGGTTTTGTCCAGCTGAGCTTGCGTGGGTCTTCTGGATGCTGATACCAATGCTGTACAATCATATGAACAGGATTCATTTTCATTTGGTCTTGCACCATCTTCCCAGCTCTTACAATCTTTCCGCCCCCTTCACCATGTTCCCTGAGCCCTGAATATAGGCAACCTATCCATTGAACAACTCTGTAGATTCCTGATCTCCATGGTTTGACCATTCATGCCTTTTTGAGTTCCTGGCTTCCTGTTGCATGGGGGAGGTTTCTTGATGAAAGTTAAGAGGTAATGAATGCCTTCTTGGGTCTGTGTTCTATGTTGTATTGGGCTTATATATAGAGGTTGCATTGTAGATGGTCACAGACCGTGTGTGTGTGTGTGTGTGTGTGTGTGTGTGTGTGTGTGTGTGCAGTTGTGGACTCTGTACTATTCTCCATCTAGTGTGAAAATGCCTAACTAATTGGACCTAAAGCAAACTCAGTGGTAGGAAACTCATGTGTAGTAGTTTAAACATAGGGGGATGGACACAACTGGAGAGTCCTAGATCTTAGAAAAATCCCTAAGTTGTACACATCCCTAGGGTAAGGCAACATCTTACTAACTACAAAAGATATATCCTTATATTTGCAGACAAATATCCCATACACCACTCAAAAAAAGAAGCTTCTTCTGCTGATTTTTATGATTTTTATTCTCCTCTGCTAGGTTTGCATTTGAATTGTTGATTTCCCAAATTCTTGAGATATACAATTAACTTATTTGTGTGTGCTCGTTTTGTTTTTTAATGCAGATGCTTAGAGCTATGAATTTGCTTATTAGGAGTGCTTTAAACATGAGCCAGTGTTTTGTTATTTTATCATCTTCATTTAGTTCCTAGAATAATTTATCTTTCATTTGATTTATTCTTTGATCCATTCAAAGTATTTGTTTCATCTCTATTATTGCCTGTAGTTCCCAGAGTGTCTGCCATTGACTTTTTTTTTATTGATGCTTTGCACATTTCATACATCATTTTCCAATTCAGTTCAGGCATATTTCCCTTTCCCTTCCCCCCTACCCCCACCCCATCCCAGAACATGCATTTTGCCATAACTGTCCTGCATCTTTCTCTCAGTTTTTTTTTTTCATTTTTTAGCTATAAG
The DNA here is from genome assembly GCA_009823505.1 of Rhizomys pruinosus. Classification (NCBI taxonomy): domain Eukaryota; kingdom Metazoa; phylum Chordata; class Mammalia; order Rodentia; family Spalacidae; genus Rhizomys; species Rhizomys pruinosus. The sequence continues at coordinate 10,034 of VZQC01011962.1, read as the reverse complement.
TGATGATCCATGAGTACAAGCATCCTTCATATGAAACCAATTTGCAGGCTGTTGTGCCCAAACCCCCACAGCCCCACCATCCAGCGGGGCGTGAGGGATTGTATGTTCAATCAAGTTGATCAAATGAGTGTCCAGACTACATTGCTTTAGTTTCACCATTCACCCCAATCGCAGCGCTTACATTCTACCATGCCCCCTCTTCCGCAGATTGTTCCCTAGGCTTAGAAAAGGGGCACAGGTGGATGAGAAGCAAAACAGTCCACTCTCCCTGGAGCTGTTGTCTTGGACTCTGGTCAATTCTGGCTGTTTGCTTTCATGGGCTGACAGTTTGTCCAGGAATAACCTTTCAATCCTACTAATGAAGCACGAGCAATTAGATATATAGGTATTTAAACAGCACTAATAGTTATGGTTGGTTACTAACCAAAGAGTGTTACCAAAGGCCACTCAACCAATAAAGCAAATACGGGTCTCCCTGAGTCAAGCAAGATTCCACCGTCAGCACCAGCTACACCTCACCTAACCTGGAAATACTGTGCAGCAGAGGCAGCCATATGCCTGTATATCCCAAACCTAATTGGCTATTGGCTCTCTCCTTGGAGGAATACCCCGTGGCTGATGCCACAAGCTTACATCCTCTACAGTCTAGGAGATGTTATAAGCCACAGTAAGACCCTGTCATATTTAACAGGAAAAAATGTAATTCATGGATTAACATATCATCCAAACATATGTGCCTGCCATTGATTTTAAGATTTATTGCATTGTAGTCTGACAGAATACACAGAATTATTTCAATTTGGGGGTATTTTGAGGTTTGTTTTGTGCCCCAGCATGTGTTCTATTTTAGAGAAACTTTCTTGGATTACTGAGCAGAATGTGTATTCGTTGGTGCTTAGGTGGAATATCCTGGATATGTTTGTTAGGTCCATTTCATGTAAGATATGATTTAATTCAGATATTTTTCTGCTTAGTTTTTGGCCAGATATCCTTTCTATTTGAGAATGTAGGATATTGATGTCACTTATTATTAAACTGTGGCTAATTTGTGTATTGAAATCTAATAGTGCTGTTTATATGAAACTATGTGCATCAGACAGAGTCGAGTGCATGTACAATCTTGATTGTTATGTCCTCTTGGTCAAATGTTCTGTGCATTAGAATGTAATGACATTAATCTTCTGATTAACTCTAACTTGAAATCTATTTTGTCATATATTATAATTGCATCATCTTCTTGTTTCTTAGAACCATTTGCTTGGAATATTTTTCCATACTTTCACCCTAAGGTGGTGTCTATACATAGTGGTAAGGTGATTTTTCTGCAGACGAAAAAAATAAATGGATGTTTCCTTTTTATCATTTTTAAATTTTATTATTTTATAGAGTTTTGTACTTTTCCTTTTTTTATACCTATGATTCCTAAAATAGAAACAAAATACTCTTCACCATCTTCACAGACACTTATAAACTATCTGCACTTTTCTCCTTTGCTATATCCTTTTAGTAAAAGATTTATTTTAATAATTTTTTAATTAAATATTTTTATTTATTTGACCAATAAGTACACATAGGCAATAAACATAAGAAGTGTCCATATAAACCCAATAATTTGGAGGCTGGAGAGATGGCCTAGTGGTTAAGAGCGCGGAACCACTCTTGCAGAGGACCCGGGTTCGATCCCCAGCACCCACATGACGGCCGAGAACCGTCCAAAACTCCAGTTCCAGGAGAACTCCAGTTCCAGCGGAATCCAACACCCTCTTCTGACCTCTGCGGCATTGCACAACATGGGTGCACAAACCTGCATGCAGACAGTACATTCATACACATACAGAAATAAATAAAATTTAAGAAATTAAAAAAAACCAATAAGTTAACATCTGAGCTCAGTTTTTGTACAACCCAGGGTCTCCAAGTCCAGCTGAAGAGGTTTCCTTACACAGACATGTTTATCAAATTAAAAAAAGAGAAAAATTAAAAATTCGGTCAGTTTTTGCTGTGATCTCACAATTCACACCCCACCCCACCCCCGCCCCCTTGGACCTTACAATCTTACATGCCAATCTCTTCCTCGAGAGTCTCTGGTCTTTGAAGCGGAAGGTGAAAGGAGTGAGAGATAGAAGATCCATTATTTTTTTCTGAGGCGTCTCATCAAACTCTTGGGACTGTTCGAGTTCTGTTTGTAATGGACCAGTGGGTTGTTTAGCAGTCTCCTTTTATTTTTTTATTTATTATTTTTTTATGTGTGGGTGTACTGTCTGTATGTAGGTTGGTGTACCTGTGTCATGCAATGCCGCAGAGGTCAGAAGAGGGCGTCGGATTCCCCTGGAACTGGAGTCAAAGATGATTCTTAGCTACCATGTAGGTGCTGGGAATCAAACCCCGGTCCTCTGCAAGAGTAGTCGGTGCTCTTAACCTCTGAGTCATCTCTCCAGCCCCAGCAGTCTCCTTTTAATTCTAGTAATAATCCACAAATAGTAACAAATATTAAAGATTAAAACAAATTGCTCTATGGATACAGACACAAACGCTTGGCTAATATTTTGTTTAAGGCATTATAACTCTTTGACAAAGGGATGACAATAGCTTTCTTTTTTTTAAATTTTTTTTTAAATTTATTTCTGTATGTGTATCAATCAATGTACTGTCTGCATGCAGGTTTGTGCACCCGTGTCGTGCAATGCCGCGGAGGTCAGAAGAGGGTCTCGGATTCCCCTGGAGCTGGAGTTCTCCTGGAATTGGAGTTTCAGATGGTTCTCGGCCGCCATGTGGGTGCTGGGGATCGAACCCGGGTCCTCTGTAAGAGCGGTCGGCGCTCTTAACCGCTAGGCCATCTCTCCAGCCCGACAATAGCTTTCTAATGTAGTCAACAGAGCCTCCTCACATGCAAATCACATCAAAAAGGTTATTCACCATGATCAAGTAGATTTTATTCCAGAGATGCAGGGATGGTTCAACATATGTAAATGAATTTATGTCATAAACTATGTAAATGGACTAAAAGATAAAAACCACATGATATTCTCAATTAATGCAGAGAAGGCTTTTGATAAAATATGACATGACTTTATGTTTAAAGTCCTAGAGGGAAATGGACTGGAGGGAACATTCCTCCACATAATTAAAGCTATATGCAACAAACCCACAGCCAACATCATGTTAAATGGAGAAATACTAAAAGCATTCCCCTTAAAGTCAAGAACCAGACAAGGTTGCCCACTATCTCCCCTCCTTTTTAAATATAGCACTTGAAACTCTTGCTTGACCAATAAGACAAGAGAAGGAGATTAAAGGTATACTAATTGAAAGAGAGGAAGTCAAACTATCCCCTTTTGTAGAGATCCCCAAAATTCCACTAGAAAACTCCTAGAAATGACTAACAGTTTCAGTAAAGTTGCAGGCTACAAAATTAATCTACAAAAATAGCCTTCCTATATGCCAATAACAAGCAATTGGAGAAGGATTACATGGAAACCATACCATTTTCAATGGCCTCAGAAAAATAAATTATCTCAAAATAAACTTGACAAAAGATACTAAAAATCTTTACAATGCAAACTTTAAATCTTTGAATAAGATTGAGGAAGACATCAGAAGATTGAAGGATCTCCCATGTTCATGGATTGGAAAAATTAATATAGTAAAAATGACCATCCTTCCCAAATCAATATACATATTCAGTGCAATCCCAAACAAAATCCCCATGACTTTTTTCACAGAATTAGAAAAAAATGCTAAAATTCATAAGGAGAAACAAAAGATCTCTGAAAGCCAAAGCAACCCTGAGCAAAGAGTAATAATGCAGGGAGAATTATTATACCAGATCTTCATCTCTACTACAGAGCTATAGTTCTAAAAACAGCATGGCACTGGCATAAAAAATAGACCCATAGATTAATAGAATAAAATCAAAGACCCAAACTTGAGTACATAAAATTTCAGCCACCTCATATTTGACAAAGGAGTCAAAAACACTTAATGGAGGAAGGGTAGCATCTTCAACAAGTGTTGCTGTCAAAGCTGGATCACCACTTATAGAAGAATGAAACTAAACCCCTGCTTTCACCTTGCACAAAAGTCAAGTCTAAATGGATCAAAGACCTCATTGTGTTTTTCATATAATAGATGTTAATCAAATTTAGACTGCCTCCCATATCCATGCTCCCCCATACTGTGTGCCAGATTTCAGGTATCCTGTCATATAAGTTAAATCCTATCTAGTAAGTCTTCTCTAGTCAAGCATTAGTTCCCAGATGTCCCTCAGTGCAAATTTATCCACTGGAAAAGATTTACTTTCCCTTGCCGGGCAATAATCAGTTTCTAATAGTTCCTTGCATAATTTTGGGACTTGCTGCCATTTCCCCAGTTCTCTGCTGGGATTTTCTCTGATTGAGTCAGCATGGATCTTGTGCATGCTGTTACCATTGTTACAATTTCATGTGAGGAATATCCCAGAGGGCTGAAAGTCTCTGTTTTCTTATGTTTTTGTACCACATCTGACTCTTACATTCCCTCTCCCTCTTCCCCAATGTTCCCTGACCCATACGTGGGTGACGTTGAGTATAGGAGACATATTCAGGGACACTCAATTTGAATTTGCAGTCTTTTATTCTCTAAAACTTTCCAGTTGTGGCCTTCTTCATCTTTCCTTACTGCAAAGTAGAGCTCCATTTCGCAAATGTACCACATTTTAATTATCCATGTGTCAGTTCAGGGGCACTTAGGTTGTTCCAATTTCTTAGCTATTAAGAAATGAGCAGCAACAGACATATGTACAAGTATTTCTACATTAGAGTGAATCCTCTTTGTTCGTGTCCTTAGCCCATCTTTTTATTGGGTTATTCATTTTATTGTTTCCTTTATTGTTTTTCTTTAGTTCTTTGTATATTATGGATGTCAACCCTTTGTCAGATGTGTACCTGGTGAATACATTCTCCCACTCAGTGGGTTTCTTCTTCACTTCCTTGGTTGTTTCTCTTGCTGCACAGAAGCTTTCTAGTTTAATGAGGTCCTACTTCTTGATTGAGCTTAATGCATGAGCAACTGATGTCTGATTTGGAAAAATCCCTTCTCATACCTATATCTTTTAGGTTACTACCTATGTTTTCTTCTGGAGGTTTCAGAGCTTCAGGTTTCATATTGAGGTCATTGATCCATTTGGAGTTGACTTTCGTGTGGGATGAAATGTAAGGGTCCAATTTCGTTCTTTGACAGCACCATTTGTTGAAGATGCTGTTTTTCTTCCATTGTGTGTTCTTGGCACCTTTAGCATATATCAAGGGGCTGAAATTGCATGCACATACCTTTGAGTATTATATTATTTTCTAGTGATCTAAGTGTTTGTTTTTGTGCCACATAATGCTGATTTTACTATAGCTCTGTAATATAGTTTGAAATCTAGTATGTATCCTCCCAGCTTTGCTCCTTTTCTCCAAGATTTCTTTGGCTGTGTGGGGTCTTTTATGATTCCATATGAATTTTAGGATACGTTTTTCCACCTCTTTGAAGAATGTCATGGGAAATTTAACTGGCTTTGCATTCAATCTTACTGCTACTAAGTTTGTCATTTTAAGAATATCAGTTCAGCTGGGCTTGGTGGCACACGCCTTTAATCCTAGCACTTGGGAGGCAGAGGTAGGCAGATCTTTGTGAGTTCAAGGCCAGCTTGGTCTACAGAGTGAGTTCCAGGACAGCTGGGGCTACAGGGGAGACCCTGTCTCAAAAAGACCAAAAAAAAAAAAAAAAAAAAGACAGAAAAGAATATCTGTTCTAAAAACAGATCAGAGAGGTAAAAGCCTGACGATCCAGAACATACAGAAGAGCAAGGAGCAGTTCCAACTACGGATCAGAGGCAAAAGGAACCTACCTCCAGTTAGATATATTTTCCTAGATTATTTTTACGCTATTATGAATAGGAAGATTTCCAGGGCTCCTCCAGTGGGGTTGTCATGGGTATATAAACAAGCTACAAATTTTTCAAAATTGATTTTGTAACCTGCCATTTTACTGAATGTATTGATCATTTCTAGCAGTTTTGGGTGGAATTTTTGGGATCTATTACATATAATATCTTATCATCAGCAAATAGTCATAAGTTACCTCATTTTATTTTCCAATTATGTGCGCTTTTTTTTTTAAATTAGGTTAAGTTGGATGCTTGTGCATTTCATACATTTTTCCAATTCAGATTTCAGGCGTGTGCCCTTTCCCCCGCCCCCCCACCCCCACCCATCCATCATAGGATTTTGCCATAACGGTCCTGCATCTGTCTCTCAAGTGTTTTTTTTTTTTTCCTTTTAGCTATAAAGTGATAATCCATGAGTACACAAGCGTCCTTCATGCAAAACCGATCGGCAGGGGCTGTTGGTGCCCAAACAAAACACCTACATCCCCACCATCCAGTGGGGTGACAGGTTGTTTGTTCAATCAAGTTGATCAAATGAGTGTCCAGACACTACATTGCTGTAGTTTCACCTTTCACCCCCAATCGCAGCCCTTACATTCTAGCCCACGCCACCCACCGTCTCCCAGGTGTTCCCTAGTCTTGGAAAAAGGGGCACAGGTGGATGAGAGGGTAAAACAGTCCACTCTCTCTGGAGCGGTTGACTTGGACTCTGGTCAATTCTGGCTGTTTTCCTTTCATGGGCTGACAGTTTGTCCAGGAATAAGGCCGTTTCGATCCTGGCCTGGCCCGTTTAGGCAGTCGCCTCGCCTGCGACCCCATTAGTGCTTTTTAATCCTTCACGGAGCCAGCCTGATTGCTCTAAGAAGCTTTTCAAGGATATATGTAAAAAGATTGGAGAAAGGGGAACAGTCTTGTCTGGTTCCTGATTTTAGTGTGAATAATCTTATTCCCATATTTCGGCATTTAGAATGAATGTTATCTGCAGTTGAATTATGGTGAAGTAGGTCTCCCCAGTAAAATTTCATGGTCGGATTTTAAAAATGAGGGCATGTTGGATTTCCCTCCCCGTTCTTTCATGCATCTATAGGATAACCATGTGATTTTTTCTCTAAAATTACATTTATATAAATTATTTACATTATATGACGTATATATCAGTAAACATGTTTTAGATCTATATTCTAACCTATCTAGAATCTATATCTATATGCATATCTATATCTGTATACCTATATCTATATCTAATATAGATCTATATCTATATATCTGATATCTATATATCTATATCTATATCTATCTATCTATCTATCTATATATATATTAGTATATATTATATATAATAATTTTGAACTGTCCCTTCATTTCCAGAATAAAGCCAACTTGATCATGGTGAATGATCTTTTTGATATGTGTCTATATATGATTTGTGAGTATTTTATGAAAAACTTTGTATCTAAGTTCCTTAAGTGTATGGGTCTATAGTTTTCTTTTTTGTTGTGTGTTTACTTTGTTTTTGTATTAGAGTGATACTGGCTACATAGGAGGATTTTGGGGTTTCTTCCTTTGTTTCTGTCTTTTTGAATGATTTAAGAAAAATTAGTGGTAGAACTTCTTTGAATGACTGACAGAATTCTGCTGTGAATCCATCTGGGTCTGGGCTTCTTTTAGTAGACAGATTTTGTATTGCTGTTTCAATTTCCCTATTTGTCATAGGTCTATTTAAGCTGTTGACCTCTTCTTGATTTAACTTTGGTGGTTTCCATGAAATTCATCCATTTCTTTTAGATTTTCAAATTTAGTAGAGTATAGGTTTTTATAGTATCCCTTTATAATGTTCTGGATTTATTGGTGTCTGCTGTGCTGTTTCCACTTTCATCTCTGATTTTATTAATTTGGATTTGCTTTCTTCTGGTTAACTGGGATAAGGGTCTGTTTATCTTGTTTAGCTTTTCAAAGAACCATCTCATAGATGCATTGATTTTTGGTATTGTTTTTGTTGTTTCTAGTTCATTAATTCCTGCTCTGAGTTTTGTTATTTCTTCTCTTCTGTTAGGGTTGAGGAAATTTTGTGTACCAGAGTCTGGTCCTTATATGTTCATGACTATAGTATCTTCTTAGTCAGTTGTTTAGAATGAAGTCACCATGTTTATCTCTACTGATTAGTTTGGTGAAATCTATTTTGTCAGATATGAGAATTGCAACATGTAGTTGCTTCTTAGTGCCATTTGCTAATTTTTCCATCCTTTCACCTTGTGCTGGATAGCTTTAGTGTCAATTTGACACACCTGGGTTGAGGGAGCCTCAATTGAGGAATTGGCTCCATTGGATTGGCCTGTGGCCACATCTGTGGAGTATATTGTCTTGATTGTCAAGCAGTGTGGGAGGGCCCAGCCCACAATGAGTGGTGCCACCCTGGGCAGGTTGTTGTGTACTGTATAAGAAGGCGGGCTGGGCATGGGCAGGGGAGCGAGCCAGTGAACAGCATTCCTCCATGACCTGTGCTTCAGCTCCTGCCTCCAGGTTTGTGCCCTGAGTTCCTGCTTTGGGCTCCCAAGTGATGAACTGTGACCCAGGAGATGTAAGCTGAATAAACCCTTTCCTCCCCAAGTTGGTGTCAGAGTGTTTTGTCACAGCAATGGAAGACAAACTAGAACACACCTTAAGGTAGTTCCTTTCTTTGAAGGTGAGATAAGTTTCTTGAAGACAAAATAAAAGGTGGATTTGTTTCTTTTTTATTCTTAATTTTTTATTGAACTTTTGTGCATTTCATACAACATTTCTTAATCAAATTTAGACCCATGCCCCCTTCCATGCTCTCCCACCCCATCAGAGCTTGTACATTCTTCCATACATGCCTTGCATCTTTTTCTCAGTCTACTTTAAATTTTTTCGATCCAGAAGTTTACTGTTTTGGGCAGAAGCTTACTGTTTCAGTCAGTTCTTTCAACAAGTCTTTTTTGTTGTTGCTCTCTTTAATTTTATATTACTCCAAAATATGCATTTGTACACTCCACACATATACCAAAATTATGGTGTCTGAAAATAAACTACAGGTTAATTCCAAAACATGTTCAGGGATTCACCTTTTTTATTCTTTTGTTTTAATTGAACTTTTGTACATTTCATACAACATTTCTTAATAAAATTTAGACTCATTACCCCTTCTATACCCCCACCAACCCACCAGACATCGTGCATTCTGCCATACATGTCTTGCATCTTTTTCTCAGTCCTTTTAAAAAATATTTCAATGTAGAAATTTTCTTTTTAAGGCAGTTCTTTGAACAAGTCTTTTGTTGTTGTTCTTGTTATTGTTCCCAGGGATTCACCTTTTAATAGTAGAATTGCATGTAGGTAAAAAGAGATATTGCTTTATAATCCTAAATTACATAGCAAGTTGATGTATGTTATAATATACATTTTTATAGTAACATCAGGTATTATATTTACTAAAAAAAGAAAGAAATACTGTTTTCCTTAATAAATAAGGATTTAGTGCTGGGATCCACAAATGAGGGACACCATACTTCATTTGTCTTTCTGGGACTTAGCATAATGGCCTCTAGTTCTGTCCATTTACCAGCAAATTTCATGATGTTGTCTTCCTTTACCACTGCATAGAACTCTACTTGTGTAGATGTACCACATTTTCTTTATTCATCACTTGAGGGACACTTGGGTTGCTTCCAGCTTTTCGCTACTGTGGATAGAGTTGCAATAAACATAGATGAGCAGGTATCTCTGAGATAGGATGAGTCTTGTGGATATAAACCCAGGACTGGTATGACCGGATCAGGTGGTAGGTTCATTTTGAGTCTTTTAAGAGCTCTCCACACTGCTTTCCATAGGGGTTGGATAAGTTTGCATTCTCACCAGCAGTAAATGAGTGTTCCCCTTTCTCCACAACCTCCATAACATTTTGTATCTTTTGTTTTCTTGATCATAGTCAGTCTCACTGGGGTAAGATGAAACCTTAAAGTGATTTTAATTTGCATTTCCTTAAATATTAGTGACATTGAACACTTTACAAGATATTTTTCAACCCTCTTTACTTCTTCATTTGTGAAGTCTCTGTTCAGCTCTTTACTACATCTTTTCATTGGGTCATTTGTTTTCTGATTTGTTT
>VZQC01011956.1:95112-160475 GCA_009823505.1 Rhizomys pruinosus | reverse complement strand
GTATATGCTGTCTATAAGAAACCCAGCTCAATTTCAATGATAGGCACCAACTTAAGGTGAAGGGATGGCAGAAAGTATTCCAGCAAATGGTACCAAAAAGAAGCAGTGTGGCCTAGGCTGAATATCAGACCAAAATAGACTTCAAGCAAAAGAAATCAAAAGAGCAAAGAGGCCCATTAAATCTTTATTAAAAGAACAATGGCCGCTGGAAGGGGCACCAATAGGAAATAGATAGGCACCAAACACGTGCAACAAACTTATAAAGACAATTCTTCAGGATTCCAAGGCACCAGATAACCCAGCACACTAATATAGGGGACTTCAATACCCCATTTAAGTCCCCTTCGACCGGTAACAGACAAAGGATAAAAACAGAGAGACTCCGCATAATGACACAATACACCAAATGTACCTCCACAGACATCTATCGAATTTCACCCAAACACCAGAGAATACACTTTACTCAGACCTCAGGGAACATTCTCCAAAATAGACCATGCACTGACTGTCGGACACAAGGGATAAAAAAACTTCAACAAATATAAAAAGATTTAAATAATCTCATGGCGGCATTCTATCAGCCCACCATGCAATAAAAACTCAATATCAACACCAAAATAAACCCCACCATCCTACAAGAGCACATGGAACTAAACAACACTCTCCTGGATAATTCATCGCCGTGGGTCAAGGCGGAAATAAAGAAAGAAATAAAAACATTCCTGGAACCTGATGACAATGATAAACAACACAACAAATCTCTGGGACATTAAAATGCAAAGTCATAAGAGGGGGAATTTTATAGCCCTGGGTGCCCACTTTAGAAAAACAGAAAGAACACCAGTGAATGACCTAACACTGCAGCTCTAAAAATACTTGCGAAACAACAACAAATGAACCCTAAAACGGAGGCAGACAAGAGGAAATAACCAAAATCAGGAGCAGAGATCATGCCTATAGAACAAAGAAAAACCATTACAAAAAATCAATGAATCCAAAAGCTGGTCTTTTGAGAGACTAAACAAGCTAGACAGACCTTCTAGCCCAGAGTTACAAAAGAAAGAGGGGAAACCAACTCCAAAATCAAACAGGAATCAGAGATGAAAGGTTGGGGGGAAACATCACAAACAGGACAATGAAAAAAATCCCGACAATCCTAGGGGACTACTGCAAATAACTTGATTACTCCTACTAAGTTTGAAAACTCAGAAGAAATGGATGAATATATCTGAAATCCTGGGATCACCAAAGCTCAACAAGAAGAGATTGACAGGCTAACCAGACCAATAGTACAGGAAGAAATCGACGATGTAATAAGTAGCCCCCAACCAAAAAATGCCCAGGCCCGGATGGTTCCACGGCAGAATGTTATAACTATTTCGAACAAGACATCAAACATCATTTACTACTTCAATTGTTTAGAAGGCTACAAACGAGGGACTTCTCCCAGAAACCCTCTATGAGGCCAGCATTACGCTACTACCAAAACCAGGGAAAGATAAACTAAAAAGGAGAACTAGGACCCATCTCCCTAATGGAACACAGATGCCAAAATTCTAACGGATTCTGGCAAATAGCATACAGGGATACTCACATCAAGAAAATCATTCCACCATGACCCAAGTTGGATTCATACCAGAGATGGCAGCGATAGTTCAACATATGAAAAATCCAATAAAACATCCATCCACATATCAATGGACTGAAGGACAAAAACACACCATCATCTAAATTGATCGGAAGAAGCCTTTGACCAAAATCCAGCATCCTTTCATGTTTAAAGTCTCCTGGAGGGAATTGGCCTAGAGGGCTCATTCCTCAAATGTAATCAAAGCCATATAAAAACCCACCGCCCAATATCATCCTAAATGGGAATGACAGAAGCATTCCGCTTGAAGGTTAGGAACTCGGCAAGGCTGCCCCCTGTCACCACTCCTCTTTTCAATATAGTGCTCGAAACCTTTGCTAGGCAATAGGCAAGCAAGAAAAGGAAATTAAGGAGTTCTAACTGGAAAAAAGGAAGTAAAACAACCCCTTTTTGCTGATGATACAAAATAAATCTAGAAAAAAAAAAAAAAAAAAAAAAAACTCCACCAGAAAACTTCCTAGAAATGATTAAGAAGCTTTTGGTAAAGTGGCAGGAAGGAACAAAATAAATCTAGAACAAATCATGTAGACTTTCTTTACACCAAACAACAAGCAATTGAAGAAGGACCCACAAGTAGACATTTCATCTCACAATAGCCTCAAAAACTAAAAAATACCTAGGAATAAAACCTAACCAAAGACACCGAGGATCTCTAAACAAAAATTTAAACCCCTGAAAAAGGAAATGAGGAAGACATCAGAAGATAAAAAAAAAAAAAAAACCTCCCATGCTCATGGATGGAGAAAATGAAATTCATAGTTTAAAAAGGGCGCCTACCCAAAACTAGTGTACAGATGTAAGGCAAGCCCAATTCAAAATCCCCAAGAGTTTCTTCACAGTTGCAAAAAAAAATCATCAATTTCCATTTGGAAAAACAACCGACCCCGAATAGCCAACGCAATCCTGAGTTGAAAAGAGCAATACAGGGGTGGATCGCTATACCAGACAACAAACTTTAGACTTCAACAGGGGCTATAGTCATAAAAACGCTTGGTACTGGCACAAAAAACAGACCAGTTGACCACATGGAATACAACGAAGATCAACCCTGAGCTCATACACTTTCTAGCCACCTCATATTGACATGGGGGCAGAATCCACAATGGAGGAAAGACAGCATTCTTCTTGTAGAAGAATGAAATTAAAAAAAAAAACTTGATCACCACTTGTAGAGAATGAAAATAAACCCTAACCTATCATTCACCTTGTACAAGGTCAACTCCAGATGGACCAAAGACTCCAACGTGAAACCAAAAACTCTGAAACTGCTAGAACACATAGGCAATATGTTTCAAGATGTAGGCATAGGAAACTACTTTTTAATTCAGACAGCAGCTGTGTAGGATTTAAATGGGACCTCATTAAACTCACACGCTTCTGTACATCAAAAGAAGCAATAAAGGAATAGTTGAGGAGACGCCCCCCATGGAGTGGGAGGGAACTTTCACCTGTGATATATCTGACAAAGCATAAATTTCCAGAGTTATACAAGCTTACTCAACAAAACAAAGAAGAAAGAAAACAAAATGAATCCTCCAAAAGTTGGAGCAAAGATCTGAATTAGAGATTCAAGAGAGGGAATTAGAGATGGTGAGAAACATTAAGAATGTTCAACCTCTCTGATAATTAAGGAAATGCAAATTATTAAAACCACTTTGAGATATCACCTTACTCCAATAAGACTGGCTAGATAGGGAACACGATGTTTTGTTACCAAAATGATGAGCGATGTTGCGGGTAAAGGGGAACACTCATCCTTGTGGTGGGACTGTAAAAACAGTACAGGCATATGGAAAACCCGTGTGAAGAACCCTAAAGACTCAAAATGAGCTTTCATTGACCCAGTCATACCACACTGGGGTTATATAACCACAAGGATCACAACTTACTGCAAAGTACATGCAAGCCTAGTATTGCAGTTCTGGTCACAATAGCAAAAAAGCTGGAAACCAGCAGGTGCCCCTTCAACTGACGTTTGGATAGAGAAAATGTGGTCATGTATACAATGGAGTTCTAAAGATGACATCATGAACTAAAGAAAGATGACATCAGAACTTTGCAGGTAAAGGGCTGGAACTAGAAGACATCATGTTTTAAGTGACGTATGTAGTAACATAGTCCCAGAAAAAAAAAATACAAAGGACAATGGTGTCCATAATATGTGGATGCTAGTACAAAAAACCAAAAAAAAAAAAAAAAAAAAAAAAAAAAAAAAAAAAAAAAAGAACAAAACCAGAAAGACTGCATCAGCAAATGGACTGAAATGGTGAAATTGGGACGGGGGGAATGGGTGGAGAGGGACACGGATGTATACTCAATCAAGTGGCCATATTTACTTGATGTGAGTTCAGCAAGTACTCAGTTCCACTCGACCACTGTCTACAGGATACATGGTGTTTAGGACTTAGTTAAAAGTAAATATGTGTATATATTAAACACCATTGGTTTACAGACTCTGATAAAAACTGGTTTACTGCATTGAATAAAGGTAGATATAATTTGCTGTTGTACACATTTGTTTTATAAAAATCTATAGCAGCAATAATTTTGGGATTGCACATACAAATGTTCTCTATATTTCTCTGTATTGTACAGTATCCCTTTGTAGCAATTCTCTTTCAGTGTTTAAGACAAAAATTAAAGTTTGTTCCCAAGTTAATCATATCTAGTCACCCAAAAAATACATGCGGTGGCATTGATCGAAATCTGTCTTTTCTTCCACCCTCCGTTCTGTCTAATCCCCCTGTTTCTTGTATTACTTCATGTCGTTAAAACCACCAAACAGTTGGGTGTACATTCCCTACATCAACTTCTAGCAACCTCCTTTCAATTCAAATCTTCAAAACTAACTACGGGAAGAAAAGATTTGTTTGTTCCAACATGGACAAAGTCACCAACTTAATGGCTGAGAAAAGAAAAGATAGAAAAGTTACTAGCTTTATCTCCTTTTTCTGCATTGAGTAAGAATGTCCAAAAAGTGGCACTGAAAAAGTTTGGACCCGTAGAACACTGAAAGGAAAGAAAAGCCTCAGATTGCCTAAACGTCGAATCCCTCTGTGGATCATACATGTAACAACTATCTATAATGAGTCCTACTGAAACTTATACCTTCTAGGTGCAACAACGGTTTTGATATGACTTTCTTGCCTTCTCCCCCCCCCATAGAACAAGGGAGAATATATGACGATGATGATGTCATTTTCCACCTGTAAATTGGAGACAGGACAACTATTATAGAGGTACTCCCTTATAAAACCGGTAAAAATGCCTTCTTTAATTGCTAATAGACATAAGAACTGTGAAAGGATTATACTCTGTTCAGAACCACATATAATACTCTAAGTCCTTGGGCTATGCACTTAGGCAAAATGTATTAATACAGCAGAGCTCTGACTCAGCAATGGATTGTTCTACAGGGGGATGTTGGGCCAGGGGATCAAGGCCCCACAAAAGGTTAAGGGCTCCTTGCCTCTTTAAGTTGGTGATACCTGCAGAGGAGGGAGGAGAGGCGCTAAAGGCCCTGCTGTCGAAGACCGTACGTTAACATGGGAGGGATGTCTTGAGACCGCACATGCAAGGGTACAGATTGCCTCTGGAATACCAGACAGAGAGTGTCCCAAAAAGGCCAATAAACCAATAAAGCAAATAGGGTCTCCTGAGTCAAGCAAGACTCCACCAATAGCACCCAGCTCCACTTCACCTGCCTGGAAATCCTGTGCAACAGAGGCAGAGGCAGCCAGTGCCGTATATCCCAAATCTAAATGGCTGTTGGCTCTCTCCTTGGAGGAATAACCCATGGCTGATGCACACGCCTACATCCTCTACAGTTAGGAGATGTATACGCCACAGTAAGACCCTGTTCTATTTATCAGGGGGTGTGGTTTAAAAATGTAATTCAGAATTAACATATCTCCAAAACATAATTGTGTCTATGCCAAAGTAATACCACAACCTATTCGTGCTGCTTATTTTCAAATCTACTATATCTAATTGCTTGTGCTTTATTAGTCGGATCGAAAGGTTATCAGGAACAAACTGGCAGCCCATGAAGGAACCCTAGCGAATTGACCAGGAATCCAAACGGGTCCCCCACAGCTCCAGAGAGAGAGGACAGTCTTACTTCTCATTCCACCTGTGCCCCTTTTCTACGGCTCTAGGAAAAAACAATCTGCGAAGCGGGGGGGGGTCGTGGTAGTTTGAATGTAAAGGCTGCGTTGGGGTGAACGGTGATGTGAAACAACTACAGCGCTTTAGTCTGGACACTCATTTGATCACTTTATTGAACAAAAAAACCTGTCAAACCTCCACTGAATGGTGGGGGACTGCTGGGGGTTTGGGGCACAAACCAATCTTGTAGATTGGTTTGCACCGAAGGAGCTTGTACTCATGGATTAATCACTTATAGCTAAAAAATGAAAAAAACAAAAAACCTGAAAGATGCAGAAAAAAAAAAAAAAAAAAAAAAAAAAAAAAATGGGGTGGGGGTGGGGGGGAAGGGAAAGGGAAATATCACAACAAAAAATTAAAAATAAAAAAAAAAAAAAAAAAAAAAAAAAAAAAAAAATAAAATAATTAAAAAAAAAAATCATGAACTTATTTTGCCCAAAAAATAAATATAAGTTTGTTTTTTTTTTTTGAAAAAAAAACACCCTTCAGAGTAGAGAAGGCTGGGTTCTCTGACTGTAAAGACTGCCTGTAATTAGTAACAGGCAAAAAAACCCTAAGGCTCTTTTTGTCCCTATGTAACTTCCTACTAAATTCATGTAAACTGAGACAGTAGCAAGTCTTTTCCCTTCCCTCAGTATCTGAAACACGTGAATGCCTTTGAGAACTACTAGTTGAAGTTCCTGTGAAGCCACAGACAGAAAACCACGATGCTCTAAAAAGGCAAGAGGATTTATAACAGAAGTGACACAAGACCATTTTGATAAAAAAATATTCTGTGCCTAAGAAATTATAGAGAACTTAATGAGCGTGCACCTTCATGGGAAGTGAGTGACAGAACTGAGGATTTGTTGTAAAGTTTGACAATTTATCAGAACTTGAATATTTCATTTACTCATTTATTGACTCATGTATTTAGGTGATAAGATTGAACCCAGGGCCTTGTTCATGCAAAGTACATGCTCTAATGCTGATGGCTACATTCCTATATCCCTAGCCCTGGAATGTGAGTTTTCACTTTCATATGATAACACTTTGAAAAATGATTTCTCTAATAGTGCTTTGGTATACATAAAAACAAAACATAGGTCTGAGGGTAGCTTAGTCCTGCATTTAGTCTCTAGTCTCTGTCTCGTCTCTGTCTCTGTCTCTGTCCTCCTCTCTCTCTCTCTCTCTCTCTCTCTGTCTCTCTCTCTCTCCTCCAGAATCTTAAGAGGAACTGGGATATTATAACCTCAAACGGGTGAATGAACTAGAGTTGAGAGATGGCACACCCTGATATATAAGCACCACATAACAAAGAATGCAGTCACTGTGAGCTCAGTGACAAAATCAGCCATCTCTGCACTGCGTGACTTTGTTTTTGAAAGGCAGGGTCTCCTATAGCTGAAGCTAGCCTCAAACTCCCTGTGTAACACAGGATAATCTTGGATTCTTAGACCTTAGAAACTTCTGCCTTCATCTCACAAGTGCTAGATTACAGGTTTGAACCACCATTCCTGGTTTCTAGGTATATGAAGGGATCAATCAACCAAACTCAGGCTGGTGCATGCTAGGCAAACACTCTACCAGTTGAGCTACATTCCCAGTTCCAGTCTTTGTATTTGAAAAGTAAAATAAAAATGGCTATGAGCTGACTATTCACCGCTTCTAAAGTCATTACTGTTAACTCTCCAAACAGAATGGACAAATAAGTTAATGTCCTCCCTCTTCCTGCCTGCCCACCTGCCCACCCATTCAATAACAGCACTGCTTTCAGCGTGGAGATCCAGAGATAAACAAGACGGCCAGTCACGCTGCACACAACCAAGAGTGAGGACTGAACCTCAGGGAGCAGAACAGCGTGACCCTGGCTGCACCTGTAGCCGGCAGAGCTGGACTCACGTCCGGGTGAGTTTCCAGAACAAGACAGCATATTTATTACCAAATGTAAAATAGTGCCCAAGGGAATTTAAAACATTTACTTTTCTAAGACACATTTTCATTTGGATAATATAATTTCATCTAATTTAAGAAAATATACCCATAAGTAGAAAAGTGTCCCGCAGCACTGCATGACACGGCTGCACAAACCTACGTGCAGACAGTACATTCATACACATAATAAATAAATAAATAAATATTTTATTTATTATTTTTATTTTACATGAATGAATGTATTGCCTGCATGTGTATAAGTGCACCCATGCCATGCAATGCCTGAGGTCAGAAGAGGGTTTCAGATTCCCTGGAACTGGACTTGTGGATGGTTGTTAGCTGCCATGTCGGGCACTGGGAATTGAATCCAGGTCCTCTGCAAGAGCAGCCAGTCCTCCAGCCTCCTCAGTCCACCTTCTACTTTATAATTCAATACTCTGCTGAGTATTGAAAAAGAAGAAGAGAAGGATAGGAAGATGCCGAGAGTCAAGTTGGGTGTATGGGGGGGGTGAGAACAGAATTTTATATACCCACTGTGTTTATAATATGATCAAATAGTTTAGATCTTTCAGAACAAACAAAAAGCCAGTCTATAATATTTTCTGCATAGAAAAGCAGTGAATTTTCTATTCTTATCTTAATAGCTTTTATAAGGAAAGTCTCCTGAAAGGTCCTGCTGGGTTCCCACTCTTCCTGGACCCAAGTAAACTGTACGCCAACCACATATTAATGCTTATGTGACAGCCATGCCTCAGCCCCAGATCTCTCCAGGAATGCCAACCTCAAATTGCTTGCTGCTCTCTAGCAGGAGAAGAAAAATACATTCTCCTGGATGAGTCAGCCAGTTACATAAGCTCAGTGAAGATGTGTTATCAGGCCAACATCTGCAGAGTCCACACAGCTATCCCAGATGTAAGAAGTACATGGGCCCATTGCAAAATAATTTAATCCACTTTATCCATGGGGCACAACCACTCCTCCTGACATTAAAGGGAAAACTACAATTGCAAAACATAGGTCTTCCCCATACTAAAACTAAAAAAGTGAGTAATCAAATTACTTTTTAATGATCATCTTTTAATTTTACAAGAGAAATAAGCTTACACACACACACACACACACACACACACACTCACACTTCAGAGTACAGCAGAGCATCATCAGGGAGAGGTGAGAGGCAGGACAGTGTGAAGGCAAAGTTCGACCATAGGAAATGAAGACCAAGAAAGCTTTCACTGTGTCGATGAGCAATAAAGTGACAAACAGGGTAGGGGGGATGACAGAGCTGGACCACGTCTGATTTAGGCTGCCAGATGACAAAGGAGCAATGGCTGTCACCCAACCTTACTGATGAAGTCAGGTTCCTTGGACTAGACACTGTGGCATGTGGAATCACACTCGATCCTTTCCTATTTCCTAAACAGAATCATGATTCTTCTCACCTGGGAAGGTCTTAGTGGCTCAACTGCCACTGCCACAAAGTTACATGTATTTGTCTATTTTGTCTTGCTTTATATCTCATTTTATTTTACAGACAGGATCTCGTTATGGAGCCCAGGCTGGCTTTGAACTCACAACTCCCTTGCCTCTGCCTCCTGAGTGCTGGGATTACAGGCATGCACCATCAGTACACAGCTCCTCCATTTCTTCTCCCAGAATTAATGCTAGTTATTTTCATCCCGAATGTTTGACTCCAATATCTCAGCATATTTTAAAAGGAACATTTTTCCTTCCTTTGGAAATATCCTAATTGTGGCCAAGAGGGCTTATCAAATAAAAGTTCCACAAAGGTGATTAACAGAATTTGAATCTGAGTTGATCTAGTTTTCAGTTGTGTTTTTCTAGCTGGGTATGTTACTGTACTTACTAGATTGTTTGCTCTGGGAGAACAATGATGAAGAGATCTTAATTCAGAAATAAAGGTAAAGATTATAAAACCACCTTGTGGCTCCTGTAACAGAGGAGCTGCAATCTGAGTTTCTGAGCCTTGTTTGTGGTTCTTTGGAATTTATTCCCCAAGAATTCCCTGACTGCTGATGGAGGCAGCTCTGACTGCAGACGACAGCAGCAGCTGGGGACTCTCTGAAGCACCTTTTGCTCTGGCTATGGGGAGAACCCACAGAGCTGTGTGGATGGAGGCACACAGGGGTTGGAAGGAAACACTGTGCTGTTGGCTGAAGAGAAAGCAGCTCTCCAGCATCCAGTTAACCCTAAAAACGACAGGGAAGAAGCCGTGTTTACTGTAGAGACAGTGCTGAGTATCAGGAGAAGCTTTCTCAGCTGCTGTCTTGCTCCACTGTTTTGTGTCACCTGAGCAAATGAGGGAGATTAAATTAGCTGTCATAACGACTGCACCATGTTTAATGAAGTTCAGACTGAGAGAACATCGTTATAAAATAGAATTCTAAGCCTAACACATTAACAGCGCTTAATGAACCAAAACTGGGCAAAAAAGCACTTGCAATTACATGACTGTGGTGGTTTGAATGAGAATGTCCCCACTGGGCTCCAATGATTCCGACACTTTGTCCCCAGTTGGTGGCACTGTTATGGGAGGTCTTGGAAGGTGTGGCCATGCTGGAGGAAGTTCGTCACTGGGGGCGGACTCACAGAGTTCAAAAAGCCTTGCCAGTCTCCAGACACTTGATGCTTCCTGCGCCTGCCTGCAGATGTGGGCACCTCCTGCCACCTTGCTTCCAGCCATGATGGACTCTAATTCCCCTGGAACCGTCAACTGTAAGCTCAAATAAACTCTTCCTTTTATAAGTTTCCTCTATTACAGCAATAGAAAAGTGACTAATATAATGACTCTGGGATGACGCTGCTGGTTATCGCCTTCATTAGCATCCGTCACTCCCCAAGCCACTCGCAGAGCCTAGCCCCTGCCCTCACAGCATTAGACCTGGCAATGGATCGACTTGTCTGTCTCTAATGCTTTAGAGTAGCAGAACAGAAAACCCCTTGAAAAAGGAGCAGGTATTTCAAAAGCAAGTAGAGAAATTGCTCCAAGCTGTGGTCTGGATCTTGAAGGTCCACAAAGGTCCATGTCCTATTAAAGGATGCTGCTGATGGGAGGTGGTGGAACCTTAGTGACAGGCTTTGCAGGTACTGGGGATGTGCTCTTGCAGGGGACCAGAGGATCTTGGGCCCGGCCTTTCTCTCTTTTGCCTCCTCACTGGCAAGCAGACTCTGCTTTGCTTTTCCAATCACGATGCATCGCTTCAACAGACCCAGGTCACAGGGCCCAAGGACCACAGACTGCAACTTCCCAAACGCCAGCCCAGACTTTTTGTTTTAAGAAGCTGATTAACTAAGGTACTTCGTCATAGTGACAGAGAGCTGGCAGACACATTGGTGTTCTGATGAACTTTCATGAAGGTCAGCAAATGATCCAAAGCTCTAGAAAACAACAGAAGTTTTCCGGGGCTGGAGAGATGGCTCAGCAGTTAAGAGCACTGGCTGCTCTTGCAGAGGACCTGGGTTTGGTTCTCAGCATCGACATGGCAGGTAACAACTGTTCGTAACTCCAGTTCCAGGGGATTTGACACCCTCTTCTGACCTTTGTTGGCACTGGAGGACATGGGTGCACTCACACACATGCAGGTAACACACTCATACATATGAAACAACCCAAAATAAAAACAAAACAAAACAAATATCAACAGAAGGTTTCTACGTGGGTGGACAGATCAGAGGCCAAGTCCCCATCTCTAAAGGCACAGAATGTGTATTTTTTAGGTCTCCTGAGTTGGAATCCTCTGTTAGTAGCTCAGGCAACCCCATTTCCATCTGCTGGTGGAATCTCCTGGGATGCTGAGGAGCTCATGGCTAGGGAACCCTAGATAGGTGGTTTCCCAACACTGAAGCTGGGGTGGGAGGGGCGGTGCCATGGGGAAAGGCAAGGTCCCATGTGCAAACAGAGCCTCCTTTAAACTTACTTCTCTCTGGGTCTCATCATCCACCTGATGCTCAGGTTCCAACTGTGAAAAACAGCAGTGGCTTCTCCCTCCTCTCCTATCCACATCCAATCCATCACAGTCCAGTCACACAATATGCTGTCTACCCCAGAGCCATTCCCTCCCCTCTCCCTACATCTTAGTCGGAGCCACCAACATTCATGGGGAAGAAAACACACAAATGTCTGAGTGAGAGTAGACACACACACTGAGGAACTGAGAGAGCATCGCTGAGGATGAGAGAGAGAGAGAGAGAGAGAGAGAGAGAGAGAGAGAGAGAGAGAATATGAATAAACACTGAGGTGAGACCTGGAAGGGTCCTGATCATAAATTTCCAAACCATGTTAAAGATTTACACATAGCCACTAACATGAAAGAAGAAGAAGAAGAAGAAAACAAAACAAAACAAAACAAAACCAAAAAAACCAAGGCTCAAGATGTTTCAGGAGACACTGGCAAGTAAAACACTAACACACTGACATACGCTGACGGTGCCAACAAAGGTGATTGTTAAGGAGATACTAGGTGAAATATGTGGGTGAAATGGTGGCTGACAAGACTTAGGAATGACCAGCTGACAGTTCTGCAAGATCCTGTCCTTTCTTGCTGTTTTTCCTAATAACCACGATTCTGCCCTTCTGGGCAGCTTTCCTGAGGAGCTCACAGTGGGTCCTGGGCTTCTCTCGTCCCTCGCTGCCTATTTGTACCTCATCCCTCAGCGATGCTCTCTCAGTTCCTCAGTGTGTGTGTCTACTCTCACTCAGACATTTGTGTGTTTTCTTCCCCATGAATGTTGGTGGCTCCGACTAAGATGTAGGGAGAGGGGAGGGAATGGCTCTGGGGTAGACAGCATATTGTGTGACTGGACTGTGATGGATTGGATGTGGATAGGAGAGGAGGGAGAAGCCACTGCTGTTTTTCACAGTTGGAACCTGAGCATCAGGTGGATGATGAGACCCAGAGAGAAGTAAGTTTAAAGGAGGCTCTGTTTGCACATGGGACCTTGCCTTTCCCCATGGCACCGCCCCTCCCACCCCAGCTTCAGTGTTGGGAAACCACCTATCTAGGGTTCCCTAGCCATGAGCTCCTCAGCATCCCAGGAGATTCCACCAGCAGATGGAAATGGGGTTGCCTGAGCTACTAACAGAGGATTCCAACTCAGGAGACCTAAAAAATACACATTCTGTGCCTTTAGAGATGGGGACTTGGCCTCTGATCTGTCCACCCACGTAGAAACCTTCTGTTGATATTTGTTTTGTTTTGTTTTTTTATTTTGGGTTTTTCATATGTATGAGTTGTGTTCCTGCATGTGTGTGAGTGCACCATGTCCTCCATGCAACAAAGGTCAGAAGAGGGTGTCAATCCCCTGGAACTGGAGTTACGACAGTTGTAACCTGCCATGTCGATGCTGAGAACCAACCCAGGTCTCTGCAAGAGCAGGCAGTGCTCTTAAATGCTGAGCCCATCTCTCCAGCACCGGAAAACTTCTGTTGTTTTCTAGAGCTTTGGATCATTTGCTGACCTTCATGAAAGTTCATCAGAACACCAATGTGTCTGCCAGCTTTCTGTCACTATGACAAAGTACCTTAGTTAATCAGCTTCTTAAAACAAAAAGTCTGGGCTGGCGTTTGGGAAGTTGCAGTCCTTGGGCCCTGTGACCTGGGTCTGTTGAAGCGATGCATCGTGATTGGAAAACAAAGCAGAGTCTGCTTGCCAGTGAGGAGGCAAAAGAGAGAAAGGCCGGGCCCAAGATCCTCTGGTCCCCTGCAAGAGCACATCCCCAGTACCTGCAAAGCCTGTCACTAAGGTTCCACCACCTCCCATCTGCTAGCAGCATCCTTTAATAGGACATGGACCTTTGTGGACCTTCAAGATCCAGACCACAGCTTGGCGCAATTTCTCTACTTGCTTTTGAAATACCTGCTCCTTTTTCAAGGGGTTTTCTGTTCTGCTACTCTAAAGCATTAGAGACAGACAAGTCGATCCATTGCCAGGTCTAATGCTGTGAGGGCAGGGGCTAGGCTCTGCGAGTGGCTTGGGGAGTGACGGATGCTAATGAAGGCGATAACCAGCAGCGTCATCCCAGAGTCATTATATTAGTCACTTTTCTATTGCTGTGAAAAACCACAAGCAATCTTATAAAAGGAAGAGTTTTTTGAAGCTTACAGTGGACGGTTCCGGGGAATTAGAGTCCATCATGGCTGGAAAGCAAGGTGGCAGGAGGTGCCCACATCTGCAGGCAGGCGCAGGAAGCATCAAGTGTCTGGAGACTGGCAAGGCTTTTGAACTCTGTAAGCCGCCCCCATGAGCTTCCTCCAGCATGGCCACACCTTCCAAGACTCCCAAACAGCACCACAAATGGGACAAGGTCCAACATTGAGCCCATGGGGGATTCATTCAAACACCACAGTCATGTAATTGCAAGTGCTTTTGCGCCAGTATTGGTTCATTGGAAGCGCTGCTTAGAGTGTGGGGATCTAGGCTTAGAAAGTTCTGTTTTATAACTGAGTGTTACTCACGTCAGGTCTGAACTCATTAAAATGTCTATCTTGACGGTGCAGTCGTTATGACAGCTAATTTAATCTCCCTCATTTGCTCAGGTGACACAAAACAGTGGAGCAAGACAGCAGCTGAGAAAGCTTCTCCTGATACTCAGCACTGTCTCTACAGTAAACACGGCTTCTTCCCTGTCGTTTTTAGGGTTAACTGGATGCTGGAGAGCTGCTTTCTCTTCAGCCAACAGCACAGTGTTTCCTTCCAACCCCTGCGTGCCTCCTTCCACACAGCTCTGTGGGTTCTCCCCATAGCCAGAGCAAAAGGTGCTTCAGAGAGTCCCCAGCTGCTGCTGTCGTCTGCAGTCAGAGCTGCCTCCATCAGCAGTCAGGGAATTCTTGGGGAATAAATTCCAAAGAACCACAAACAAGGCTCAGAAACTCAGATTGCAGCTCCTCTGTTACAGGAGCCACAATGGTGGTTTTATAATTTTTACCTTTATTTCTGAATTAAGATCTCTTCATCATTGTTCTCCCAGAGCAAACAATCTAGTAAGTACAGTAACATACCCAGCTAGAAAAACACAACTGAAAACTAGATCAACTCAGATTCAAATTCTGTTATCACCTTTGTGGAACTTTTATTTGATGAATCTTGGCCACACATTAGGATATTTTCACCAGGGGAAAAATGTTCTTTACAAATATCTCGAGATATTGGAGTCAAACATTCGGGATGAAATAACTTAGCATTAATTCTGGGAGAAGAAATGGAGAGCTGTGTACTGATGGTGCATGCCTGTAATCCCAGCACTCAGGAGGCAGAGGCAAGGGAGTTGTGAGTTCAAAGCCAGCCTGGCTCCATACGAGATCCTGTCTGTAAAATAAAATGAGATATAAAGCAAACAAAANGAGAGAGAGAGAGAGAGAGAGAGAGAGAGAATATGAATAAACACTGAGGTGAGACCTGGAAGGGTCCTGATCATAAATTTCCAAACCATGTTAAAGATTTACACATAGCCACTAACATGAAAGAAGAAGAAGAAGAAGAAAACAAAACAAAACAAAACAAAACCAAAAAAACCAAGGCTCAAGATGTTTCAGGAGACACTGGTAAGTAAAACACTAACACACTGACATACACTGACGGTGCCAACAAAGGTGATTGTTAAGGAGATACTAGGTGAAATATGTGGGTGAAATGGTGGCTGACAAGACTTAGGAATGACCAGCTGACAGTTCTGCAAGATCCTGTCCTTTCTTGCTGTTTTTCCTAATAACCACGATTCTGCCCTTCTGGGCAGCTTTCCTGAGGAGCTCACAGTGGGTCCTGGGCTTCTCTCGTCCCTCGCTGCCTATTTGTACGTAATGATCCTGGTGGCTGTGTGTTCTGTCTCACGGGGCTCAAGCCCGAGGAGCTCTGCAGCCCACGTGTTTGGATGCTTATTCCTGGTTGGCATGGTGATGATCTCTGCTACCAGGCACACAGGAAGTCTTCCTTTGGGATCAGCTATTAGTGGACCTGCCTCTCATAAAAGCTGTTTTCCCATGTACCTCTCAAGAACACAGCTCTTATTTTGTTTGAGACAAAAATCTCTCTATAGTACCAGCTCGTCTTCACTGTGTTAGACCAGGCTGGCCTCGATCTTACAGAGCTCCACCTGCCTCTGCTTCCTGAGTGCTGGGATTCAAGGTGTGTGCCACCATACCCAGCTTGAAATATTATTTTTAATGGATGAACTATATTATAGTTTGGATACAAAGTGATACCTTACATGCCAATGTATATAGTACATAAACACACTGGAATGTAGAAAACCAAGCTAATGAACACACCCATCACTTCATTCATGTATCATTTTTGGTGAGACACTGCAATTTATTCTTAGACATTCTGAAGTGTGGGATAGCTTAGGTTTGACTGGAGTCAGCTGCCCTGCAGTAGATCTTAAAAATTAAACCTTCGCTCACTGAAACTTCATACTGTTTGGTTAACATCTTCCCATTCTCTCCCTTCTACAACAACTCTGGTAAAGTCCAGCTTTTTTAGGTCACATGAGTGAGCTCACACAGTATTTGTCTTGGCATGATGCATGATGTCATTCAGGTCCATCCATGTTGTCACAAATGATGAGATTTCCTTCTACTTTAAGGCTGAATGGTATACTATTGTATATATGTATATATGTATATATATACATATATACAATAGTATACCACTTACATCAATTCCATATTTCACCTATTGTGAATAAAGCCGAAATAAGCTCCACCCTTAACAGTAGTGACTTTACTCCATTGGAGTCCTATGCAGAAGTGCTAAATGGCATGGTAGTTCTGCTTTTTTTTTTTTTTTTGAGGTCTTCCAAACTATTTCCCACGATGGCTGTGCTGATTTACACTCCCAGTTATCATGTCCTATCCTGTCGGACAGGACATCTTATGAACACCCAAACAGCTGAGACGTCTGTAAGTTACCCAAAAACCTCAGAGAGATTTTAAAGAAATAGTTGTTTTTGAGACAGGGTTTCCCTGTAGCCACAGATGGCCTGGAACTTATCTACCTGCCTCTGCCTCCTGAGTGCTGGAATTAAAGGCATGTATCACTACAGCTAGCTAAGAAAAGATTAGATTTTGATCAGGGGAATCCAAGAAGCTGAAACTGCCCTGACACAGACAAAATGGCACTGCCCTCCCACTGTGGAGAACGAAATGGCACCACAAGGCACTGCTTAGGTTTGGGGCATTCTCAATGGTAATTTGCCTTGAAGAAAAATGATAATGCACAGAAATATGTTATCAAGCAGCACTCAATATATAACTACTTGAGTTACTGTTGGAAATAAGAGAAAAAATTAACAAGATTAACCTACTGGGAGTTCCTACCAAGTTCTATAAGGAGAGCAAACTGGAGGACTGAGCATGCTCGGCCACCAGGGCGGCCCCTGGAGGGGACTCACCATTATCTTGTCACTGTCAATGATGGTGTTCAGCCTGTGAGCGATGGTCAGCACCGTACACTGGGCAAACTTCTCCCGAATTTTTTGTTGTATTAATTCATCAGTTCTGGAATCACAGATGTTAAATTTAATTCAGTAAATATGGGGACAAAGGGAAAGTAGACTTTAAAAAGATCATATGACAGTTAATAATGTTTAAAAAATTGGGGGGAGCTCACTATGGAGTTCAGGCTGGCCTGAACCCCAGATCCTTCTGCCTATGGTTTCTGAGTGCCGGGATTACAGACATACACTACCACAATTGGCTAAATCAGTATTTTAAGATGTGACCTTCCTCTTAAAAAAAGCAAAGTGTGAAAAGTCAATTTAGAAGCAATGTGAATGATTTTCTCCTCTAAACTGAAACCGAAGAGACATTTAGGATTCTACCTTACCCAGGAGGCCTAAAACACACGTTTAGTATAGTTTATCTGAAATGTGTGGGAACACAAGGGTTTTGGATTCTGAACTTTGGAGGATTTGTGCATAGATAATGAGATATGCACACAGGTTGAAAGTAATTTTATATAACATTTAATTCTGTTCATGAAACAGTGTATTAGGCATCAGGGACCGGGCACACTTAGAAGTTCCTTAGTATCGGAAGTCCTTCCTGTTGAGCACATTTAGAACTCGGACTTGATGCCACATCCACCTCATCTCTGTACCTTGGATCCACATTTGCTGTCGCTTCATCAATGATCAATATCCGGTTTTTCTTGAGAATCGCCCTGGCAAGGCACACTAACTGTCTCTGTCCAACACTAAAATTGGATCCAGATTCTGCTAATTCAGTGTCCATTTTACCAGGAAGATCTTCGATGGCTTCTTTAAGTTGTACCTACAGATACAGATAGAAGAATGATATTTCCTAAATAAATTATTGGATGAATCTTTTAGCTATTAGAACTCTGAGATTCGTTTTTCTATAAGCCTGTTATAAGAGAAAAGTCTGACTTAAGAAAACAAACTTAATGGGACTTGTTTGCTCCCTGTCACCACTGATAAAAACTGCTGGTGCTGGGTCATGAGCTAACATTGCTGGTGCAAATTTCAGTAAAGAATATACAGGCCATGTCTTAAATTCTTACTGGCAAGTGCATCTACTCTGTGGCTGCCACTGCTTTTGCCACCTCCTGAAAGACATGAGACACAGCTTTTTAACCCTCCAGTATGGACTGAAGACTCATGTCTCTCCAAGAATCCTCCAAACCTTCAATGCCAGATGGGGACTACTGAGATACCCAGCTTGTGGACTGAGCAGCTACGGGGATTTCAGCCTCATCAGAGTATAGACTGCCATTGTTGGACTACCCGGGCTGTATCACCGAGGCCAGTACAGGAAGATCAAAACAGGACATGTGCTTACTGGACTTCATTTGGCGGACCATGGGAGGGAAAGACCCCAGTGTGGAGCACAAGGGCAGGATTGATGGTTGTTTAGGCTTGCCAAGGAGGAACCTCCAAACACTTCCTTAAGGAAAACATGATACCTTTTAGCAAAAAAACCCCAAAATCCTCCAATTCAGGTGATATGTGTATGTATGTATATATTTATGTGTGTATATATATATATATATATATAAAACTATGTATATATATATGTGTGTATATATATATAAAACTATGTGTATATATATATATGTATATATATTGAAGCAATACAAGTTAGAGAGAACAACAACAACAAAAGAACTAGTAAAAAAAAAAAAAACTCTGGAAAGGCTCAGAAAAAGATGTATGGCAGAGTGCAGGAACTCAGGTGGGATGGGGGCATGGAAAGGGAAGTGACTTTAAATTCAATTGAGGAGAAATGATGTATGATGTATGGGAAAAGTTTAATAACAACAAAAAAATTTTAAAAAAGAACATACAGACCAGGAAAATGGAAAGGAACTGTGGAGATAAAGGGGAAGAAGGAGACCAGGAGAGGAGTATGGGAGACAGGTGCTGTCAGGGGAAATGAGGACTTTAACTGGGGAGAAAGATGTATGCCAAGAAACACAGTGCCGGACAGGAGAAATCTCCCTTCAGATTGCTGGTCAGGATGGTCCAGGAGACTCCCAAAGTAACATGGGTTGGCGCCACAGCCCTTGATGTCCTCACAGAACTTGAAGGTAAGACCCTATTGTTAAAGGACATACTCCAGACACAAGACTTGGGGGTGATGGAGCCAGAACTGACCTGGAAGCCTCCTCCCTGAAGACTAGCTCTCAGCTCCAGAGGGTGCTATGCAAGCTGCTAAGGGAGAAACTCATCAGTGCTCCAACACAGTGGATGGCGACCACAAGGAAATGTCCAGGCTTCTGGGAATGTGCTCATATGAACTTAAAGCAATGGTGACAGCATGCACAGGCCCATGCAAACTCAAACCAGTTAAAAACCCTGCACAGAGCTGAGGAAGTAGGTCAGAAGCTTCCTGGGAAGGTCTGCACCCAGCGTAGCTATAGAGACAGAACCTGGCTTCCAACAGCCTTTCCCAGCCTATGCATTCTACCCTTCTCTGAGGCCCCCAAGACCATGTCCGATGAGTGCAGAATTTCATACAAATGGTGGGGAGTAGTAGCTGGAAACTCAGCTCCTGTGACCCTCTCCACCCACTCCTTCTAGGAGGAAGGTCAGCAGTCCACAGGTTCAGTCAAGATTGGCTCTTGCCACTGCCTGTAAGCCCTCACTCATGCTCTATGAGTAAGCTTAATAAACTAATTGGTTCTCCAGGATCAACTTTGGAGACTCAAACTTTGGTGTCACTAGGACCTTGTGAGGAGTATGAAGACCACTGTAATGCTTTCCCTTCCCTTCTAAGGGAGCAATTCTCACAACAGGGATGTAGGACATTTAGAAGTCAGAGAATCTGTGCTCTGCTAAAAAACAAGTAAAACAGTATATCTGGCTGAGCTCAGTTTAGGAAGAAAGTTAAAACAAGAGTTACATTACTTTAGATCATCATCATCATCATCAATAATGATAATATATACACGTTAAGTGTGTCCACATCAACAATGTTTTCCAGGGTGCAGAACAAAGCTAATTAACCCAATCAGCTTGCCTCCCCCACTTCTCTGAGATTATATAAACATGCACACGTACAATGATGCTGACAGATCAAACACAAGTCCATTTTCAAGGTACCTCTTCTAAGGCATTCCAGAGTTCCTCATCCGTGTGCTCATTAAAGGGATCCAGGTTTTTCCTCATTGTTCCAGTGAACAGAACAGGCTCCTAAGGGCCCAAAAGAGCAAATGTCATTACTGTGACCTCTTTTCATCTTATTCTAACTTTCAGAATAGAAATGAAATGAAAACAAAACACCAAAATCACTACCATCATTAATTCTGAGGTTATACAGATTGGTTTACAAAATGACCTCTCGGGGCTGGAGAGATGGCCTAGCGGTTAAGAGCGCTGACCGCTCTTACAGAGGACCCGGGTTCGATCCCCAGCACCCACATGGCGGCTGAGAACCGTCTGAAGCTCCAATTCCAGGAGAACTCCAGTTCCAGGGGAATCCGACGCCCTCTTCTGACCTCCGCGGCATTGCACGACACGGGTGCACAGACCTACATGCAGACAGTACACTCATACACAAAGAAAAATAAATAAAAATTAAAAAAAAAATGACCTCTCTATTAATCTCCCATCATATAAAGTATGCTCCAAAACATCTTCCAGACCACTGAACACCAACAAAAGAAATGGTGGCAGTGTGCCATCTTAAGAAGACAATGAAGGAAAAGTGAATCTGGTTGCTAAAAACATTTTTTCTGGTAATATCTGCTGGAACAGGAAATACAAGGATATAAGCTAAATAACTTTACAACGACAGAATTACAGAAATCAACTGTCAATTCTGATAGGAAAACATCAATAAACATTAGGTGAAGTCTGTGCTTTAAATGAAAATGGTTAAATATTCATCCACTAATAAAATAGTCTTCTGGGATTGGAACTCTCTCTGCACGCCAAATGGGAGGTTCCATTCTTTGGTCAATGAGGATGTCACCTAATGGGACCAGTGACACTCTATTCATAAAGAGATGGTCTCTGATGTTGCATCAACCAATCCCCAAATTATCTTTTCTGTTCTACAGAGTTGCCTGTCTCACTGAACGTCATTACTGAGTACAAGGGCAAGGTAACCAGAAACCCATTGTGAAGAACGTTGTATAGTAACGAAATTTTAATTGAAACAGCTTTTCCTATTCATCTGCTTCAGAAGAAGCCTACAATCAAACCGCTCTTGAAACACGGAACTCCTTTGAGAAGGTTATAACAATACAGGCCACAGGACAGGAGCAGTGCAGAAGAGCCCAGCTGACTGCTTCAGAGAGAGTGGAGAATTGTGAAGTGCATGGATGTGGGAGTGGAGAAGCCGCGGCTCTTCCTCAGGCCCTGGGGAACTGCTCCAGAGACCCCAGCAAGCCATCTCACCTAGATTTGGGGCAGGTCCTCTAATACCTGACAGAGACTGAGAGGAAGACTTTCCTGTAGCCACGGAGACTGATGCTGCATTCACTTCTTAGTTTTAGGCTGTCGACGGAGAAATGGACACAAAGGCCAAGGGCACACCTCTCCCCATATACATATGCCTCAGCAAAATTCAAAAACTAAGACACTAAAATAGCACTGTATCTGCACAAAGTTGACTGAGTTGACATAGAACTGTTGTAACTGACTACTGAACTGAACCAAAAACAAATAAAACAAATAAAAAACAAAAACCAAGGGCCTCATTTAAGATCAAAGACTACACAGTCATCTGCACAATGGGGATGTCCTGTCAAGAGAATAAACGCCATTCCGCTGACTTCAAGTTTCCCTCCCTCTCCTGCCCCCCCTCCCCAATAACTTCTTTTCTCCTTGTGCACACGAGGTCCACAGAGGCCATGTGGCTGGTGGGCAGCTGTCAGCCATCCTTCCTTTCTGATGCTCCAGTCATCATGAGCTACAAGGATACAAAGCTTAGCACTGTTTTATGAGTGCATTCTCTGGAGATGATACACAGAGCATTTGCACAAAAGGAGGGTGGGGACTCATGGAACAGAACCAGAACCGAGTGATGTCAAGATGTGTTTAGCTTTTGCTCAGATGTGCTTCCAAAACATTCCCGGTAGAGCCAAGAATCATCTTTGCTCTTCTTTATTTAGAGTTTTTTTTTTTTTTTTTTTGGTCTTTTTTTAAGACAGGGTCTCCCTTTAGTCCCAGTTGGCCTGGAGCTCACCATGTAGACCAGGCTGGCCTTGAACTCACAGAGATCCACCTGCCTAGTGCTGGGATTAAAGGCGTGTGCCACCACGCCCGGCTAGAGTTCTTTTATGTACACAAGCATACGCCAGTTCTTATTAAGCAGCATTAGAAGTAACAGAGGGCACATTTCTAGATCCTTTCATCGAAGGATGTGAAAGTGCTTTACAGACATGCCTGTGAGGTTGGTAAAATAATGTCCTCTGGCCCATTTCTGAGATGGTACAGCCAAAAGATTCAACTCAGGAATTTAAACTCATTTCTACTGCAAAGAGGGAGGAAACCTTATATGATGGATGATGATCCTTGTCCTTTTTCCTGAAAGGGTTGTCTTTTATCTTTAAAAAAACTTGTCAGAAAGTATCCACAACATGAAATCACCCCTTAATCGGTTAATATTTTTCTTTTATTACATTTATTTATTATTTTTATTTGTGTGTGTGCGTGCACACTTTTGTGCTGTAGTGTGTTTGTGTAGATCAGAGAACAACTTGTAGGAATCAGTTCTCATTCTTCACCATGTGGCAATGGGGTCGAGCTCAGGTCATCGGCTCGACAGCAAGCACCTTTATTCACTGAGCCTTCTTGTTGGCCCTTCCCATCCTAAAGCTTATGGTGTTGTGGTATGAAGTGCGCATGTTTGATTTCAGTGACCATCTCCAATCACAGGGCTTTCTTTTTAACCTTATAAAATTGAATCTCTGTACCTATTAAAACTACTTCCCATACCTCCCTTCCCTCAGCCCTAGATGGACACATTCTTCTCCCTGTCTCCATGAATCTGGCTATTCTAAGTACCTCACATGAATGGAACTATTCATCATTTGTCATTTTGTGAATGGCTGGTTTCAAGTAGCACAATGTTTTTCAGAGTTTACCCATGCTGGAGCACACACATCAGAATTTCCTTCCTTTTTAATGTTGAAGAACTTCCCATTGTTTGTAGAAACCACGTTTTGTTTTTAGCTAGTCATCTGTTGATGGACACTTGGGTGGCTTCCACTTCTTGACTATTGTGAATAATGCTATTAATGTGATATTAGTAATGAAATAACATTTCCTCAAGATCCCGCTTTCTATTCTTTTGGATATGTATTCTGAAGTAGAATTACTAGACAACATGGAGCTCTATGTTCAGTCCTGTGAGGAGCCTCTATGCTGTTTCTACAGTGGTTGTACCATTGTACATCCCCATCAGCAGAGCACAGAGGTTCCAGTTCTTCCACATCCTTACTACATGGGGTGGTGTCTCATCATGGACTCTAAGCAGATGCTTCAAGTAACTTCTACTCTTTTAGATGTCAGGGGTGGACAATAGTAGCTGTACTTGGCCATAGTATGGGAGCCCCACATTCTTCTCTCGGGGTGTCAGGTGCTATGTACTTCATAATAAACAAACATTTGGAGGCCATTACAGTAACACGCTCAGAAAGCACAGCTGCCAAACACTTTTTCCTGTCTCCTCTCCAAATTTCTCATCTCAGGAATAAGAGTGCATGATGTGTGCATGTGTGCATGGGGTGTGTGTGTGTGTGTGTGTGTGTGTGTGTGTGTAACACGCCAAAGCAGAAACTCCAAGCATCAAGCCTGGAGCTGAATACATGCAAGTGTCAAAGCTGAAGGCAGGATGGAGCCAGGAGTCTCACAACTGCGGCCCTGGCCTGTGGGGACAGGCCCGGTGCAGCCTGCTGCTGTCGACCTAGAGGACAGTAATTACTCAATAAAGACTTTCTGAATTGATGCTGAATAGAACCAAAAGCAACCAAACCAAAAGCTTCTAGGGTAAGTAAGCCAATCTCTGGGACACTCTCTGAAGTCTTCCATTATGAAACAAAAACACAGAACACAAAAATCAGCCCAGGGGGAGATAGCAGCTCAAACTTCCACCACCAGGGCAGCCAGGTACTGGGGCTGTGTGAGGCACTCTGCCTGCACTGACGAATTTAGTCTCCATGATGGTTTTCAGAGGTGATACCACTGCCTGCCTGGTAAGGAGAAAATGGCAGGCAGCTAAAGTTCCTCATTGAGATACCTACAACCCCATGGAAGGTCCGGGCAGAATGACGTAGTCATCAGTGGATAAACCTGTGGCACTGAAAAGCTGGATCCAGAAATAAATATAGGGAAATTCATATTCTCTCTCTCTAAAAATACCCATTGAAAATATCTATTAAATTATGCCCTATTGGCTACAGGATCAATCCTTTCATCCAATTAAAAAACAAGCAATAAAATTAAGAGCAATTAAACCTCAGCACCCTTGTGAAAGGAACGTGTGCGGACGCTCTCACTTGCATACCTGAGGTATGATTGACATTTTCTTCCTTAAATCGTGGAGTCCAATTTCACTTGTCAAGATCTTATCAATCCAAATTTTACCTTCAGGTTCTGACAATCTGAAAAGGGCTGAGATGAGGGAACTTTTTCCAGCTCCTGTTCTCCCCACAATTCCAACCTAGAAAAAAAGAGATGTGGAGGGGGGGGATTAAACATTAACCGTATGCGCTCAGCCTCGGGGAATTCATTTGGATGGTGAATCACGCACGGAGCTTTCTACTTGTGTGCTGTCTAAAAATTCCTCAATGTCAGCTCAGCTAATATGTAAAGTCAGGCAGTTCTTTATGGTGGGGGCTGTCCTGGCCCTATGGGACGTTTATCAGTATCTTTGGACTGTCCTCTCCAGGTGGCAGAAGTAGTCCCCAAACTATGACACCCTAAAAAAGTGAGGCCTTGACCAATGTCCTCTGGGGGGCACCCCTGGGCGAGACCCATGGACCCACAGGAATCAAAAGAATGGCAGAGCCGAGCCAGTGGCTTCCTCACAGGGGCCGAGAACACAGTTTTTACAGGAGCTCCACTTCTAAGGTCTGGGGTATGCTGAACCTTGAGAGTTGCTTGTAATTTCACAGAGGTGTTAACAAGTCATGTCCAAAGTGTTAAACACAAACAAGCAGGATTTTTCCTGGTGTTCTATCATTTAAGATAAATTAATCTTTGGCATAGAAACTAAATCACTTGTGGATATTAACTTTGGTTATGTTGTGTCTCAAAAAAAGCAAATACCTTCAAATTCTAAAATGCAGGTCTCCACATCTTAAAAGACAGTAACCAGGATCCAAAATGTGCAGGAGGAGATCAACAACAGCACCACAGATGGCACTGGCTGCTTACCTGGGCCTTTCATCTGAGCAGTTCAAAAGGCATTTGACAACCCAATTAATAATTACAACTGCCTCTTGGGAAAGATTTGTGGGAAGAATCATTGCTCTTATTAAAGTCAGAGCAGAGAGAAATGGGGTGCACTGACAATAAGATCAAAGAATCAATATGACACTGGTGCAATGCTGGTCGGGGATGAAACTGCAATGTAAAAACTCACTTTAGGAGTTCATGCTTAAACCCGTGAGCAGAAAACTGGCCTTTTCTCCAGTGAGCTTGCTCAACGCTAACAGCACCCAAAGAGATGACGTCACCTTTACCTTTTCTCCAGTGAGCTTGCTCAATGCTAACAGTGCCCAAAGAGATGATGTCATCTTTATTAAAAATCTGGAGTCAATGAAGTGCATAAGACACGCTGTCTACCATGTTTTTTTTTTTTTTTTTCTTTTTGGTCTTTTTGAGACAGGGTCTCCCTGTAGCCCCAGCTGGCCTGGAACTCACTATGTAGACCAGGTTGGCCTTGAACTCACAGAGGAACTGAATTCTAGTCACAGTGGTTATATCCTGGGAATTTTACATGTTATTTGAAAACTTTTAATTAAAACTAATAATTGTGTTTCAGAAAATAACCAAGAGCTGTAAGTAAACTGGTTTTATCTAAGTTTATTTTCTTTTTAAGATCTATTTTTTTTAATTATTTATTTTTTAAATTGTATTTATTTTTGTATGTGTATGAATGTACTGTCTGCATGTAGGTTTGTGTACCCGTTTTGTGCAATGCTGCAGAGGTCAGAAGAGGGTGTCGGATTCCCCTGGAACTGGAGTTCTCCTGGAATTGGAGTTACAGACGGTTCTCAGCCGCCATGTAGGTGCTGGGGATCGAACCCAGGTCCTCTGCAAGAGCAGTCGGTGCTCTTAACCGCTAGACTATCTCTCCAGCCCCCAATATCTATTTATTTTTATTTTTTGTGTATGTATGAGTGCCTACATGAGATGTGGACCACATGAATGCCTGGTGTCTGCAGAGCCCAGAAGAGGTGTCGAATCCCCTGGAACTGGAGTTACAGGCAGTTGTGACCTGCCGTGTGGGTCCTGGAACTGAGTCTTCCACAAGAGCAGGCAGTGCTCTTCACCACTGAGCCATCTCTCCAGCCCCTTATCTAGGTTTCTGAAACCTCTACAGACACCACCTACCTTGAGAAATGCTAACTGATATTTTCCCCTGGGCTGGTCTTTGCACACAGTGTACCTTTATATACACAGGTGGCTCACCTGTGTTTCTCTAGTCTCTGGGTGTTCTATTACGTAAACCAGCCACAGGTGAAGACAGAGGTCAATCCATGTTCATGAGAACACTCAGCCAATCACATTTACCTGATACCTGGGAGACTGATCCACTGGGGAAACTCAAACCACTGTAGACGATGTGGGAATGGCGGGATGTATCCCTAAAAGGCAGGGGATGCTGCGGGCTGCCTGTGACCACAGAACTGTGAGCTCCAAAAACAAGTGAGGAAAACTGAGGGGAAAAAAAAAAAGATTCCTCTCTATCAATGTTGTTAAACTGTCGTCAAAAGACCTTCATGGGTAATTGATGGGTTCAGCCATGTTCATAGCTAGCCTGCGCTTGGAGTGTGCGCTGGACACACCTACAAAAAAGGCAAGATAGACTGAGGAAAGAGAATCTCGGGAAGGCTAAGATGGGAGGGGCTGGAATGGAGGCTGGAACAGGAGAAAATCATTTTATCTAGCAACACAGGGAGTGAGAGTAAAGGAAGGAACTGGACACAGGAGCCTGGGTGACCAGGAGCCAGGGTGGCCAGGAGCCTGGGTGACCAGCAGCCAGGGTGACCAGGAGCCTGGGTGACCAGCAGCCAGGGTGACCAGGAGCCTGGGTGACCAGGAGCCTGGGTGACCAGGAGCCAGGGTGACCAGGAGCCTGTGTGACCAGGAGCCAGGGTGACCAGGAGCCTGGGTGACCAGGAGCCAGGATGACCCAGGAGCCAGGGTGGCTTTCTGGATGGAATTATGAATTACTGCATCAGATACAGTATCTGAACCAGGTTACATCCCAGTCCTGGTACCCAGGGTCCATCAGCCTCTTTGATGCAGTTAACTGCATGAAAAAAGACATGCTGCTTTCCTTTTAAAACAATAAAAAATGATTTTTGGCCAGGTGTGGTGGCGCACACCTTTAATCCTAGCACTCAGGAGGCAGAGGCAGGCAGATCTTTGCGAGTTCAAGGCCAGCCTGGTCTACAGAGGGAGTTCCAGGATAGCTGTGGCTACAGGGAGACCCTGTCTCGACAAAACCAAAAAATAAATAAATAAATAAATAATTTTTGATAAAATTCAAAAGGATTATGTAATTCAGAATAAATGAAAATGTTAATAAGTGGAAGTTACTTATTTTTCAAAAAGGGAAGTACTAGTTTTCACATTCCATGGTCCAGTTCTGAGAAAGACTTATTTCATCGTCACTGGAATAATTTGGATCCACAAAGGAATAGCAAGTCTCCTGGGCGGATCTACTAGGAAGACAACAAGCAGTTGTGGCCCTGAATCTTTAGCTGAAATCACAGAAGCAAGACAGCTTAAACAAACCTTTTCTCTGGATTTGATGAGTGCCTTCAGCTCCTTCAGCACCAGAGGCCCGTCTAAGCTGTAGCTGAAGTTCACGTTATCAAAGATGATCACGCCATCGTGGGGCCAGCCTGGGTGTGGGCTTTTCTGGTACTCCCAAGGGGCTTCTTTTTCAAGGTCTGTGTATTCAATCACCCTCTCGACAGAAATCATCTGAAAGAAACAAGGCACGCACTAGAGTCAGGAAAGAGGGGCTTGCTGATGGGTGCAGGTTCTTCATGTACACGCAGCCCAGGCAAGGGTCACTGGGGTCTTTACTTCTACTAAGATGGCTGAGGATCTTGATGACTTACAGTCTTGTTCCTCATCTCTCACAGTCTGGCTCATGGACGGTCCCTTCAACCTTATAACACAAGCAAGAGGAAGGGCCGGAGAGATGGCTGTGTGGGTAAAGTGCCTGCTGTGTAAGCATGGAGACCTAAGTTTAGATGCCAGCACCTATGTAAACAAACAAACAAACAAACAAGCACCCATGGTGGCATCTGAAACCCCACCGCTAGCGAAAGGGGAGACAGACAAAACTTGGGGGCTCCTGGCTAGCTAGTCTAGCTAAAATGGTGAGTTCCAAGTTCAGTGAGAGATCCTACCTCAAAATACAAGATGGAGAGAGAGGGAGGAAGAAGGCGAATGGCACCTGACATCAACCTCTGGCCTCCACGCAGGCATGTGCCCATGTGACACACATATGGATAGACATGCATGGACAGACACATACATGCACATGCACACACACACACACACACACACACACCAGAAAAGAGGATTTTGTAAAACAAAGTATTCAGGGTTGGAGAGATGGCTCAGTGGTTAAGAGCACTGCCTGCTCTTGCAGAGGACCCAGGTTTGATTCCCAACACCCACATGGTGGCTGACAACCATTGGTAACTCCAATTCCAGGGGCTCTGACGCCCTCTTCTAATGTCTGCAGGTACTGCACAATATAGGTTCACCTACCTATATGCAGGCAATACACTCACACATATAAAAAATAAAAATAATACAATATTTTTAAAAACCTAGGTATTCATGCCCTCTAATCAATAATCTCTTGCTACAGAATGGCCACTTGCTATATATCAGAGTTAATTCACATTTCATCAAATCTCATTAATCATTCTACTGTAAGAGAAGGGAGAAATGGAAATGTCTTGTTACTGTTTCTCCCCCTTAGGCAGAAGGAGTAACAATTTGAACAAGTAATTCTCTTTGCTTAACCCTTCCACAGCCATGGCCGGGCGGGGGCTTGCCCTCATAGCAATGAACAGCAGCAACTCCAGGGCCTCCTGCCTCCTGCCCCACACCCGGGAGAAGAGATGCCACAGCTGATGTGAGGGGGACAGCCGAGTGGGGAGAGCTATTAATTAAACAAACAACCTCAAAACACTGAATTCCTCCTTTACCAAGAACAAAGCATTACCCATTAAGAAACAAAAATAAACAGGCCTCTAGGAAATA
Organism: Rhizomys pruinosus; assembly: GCA_009823505.1. Lineage (NCBI taxonomy): Eukaryota > Metazoa > Chordata > Mammalia > Rodentia > Spalacidae > Rhizomys > Rhizomys pruinosus. The sequence goes on along the minus strand of VZQC01011956.1, from coordinate 130,798 downwards.
AGCTTACATCCTCTCTAGATTTCAGAACTTCCCTCCTACAGAGGCATTTGTTACATTTGAAGAAGCTTGTGATGACTCTAAAACCTGCTGACATAGCACACATGAGACGGAGAAAAAGATGTATATATTTTATTTTACATTAACATTAAACAGATGGAGGCAGGATCTGAAAAAACTCCATTAGTTATGATGTAAAAATAACAGTTTTAATATTTTACATAAGAATTGCTTTTATGGCATTTAATGGTAAAGGAGACTTTTAAAAGGCTGAGAAATTTTAGATAAACATTACCATATTCTCCACTTCTGCACTTTGTTTCACAGCCCAATGGAACATCCCCATGAGGGTGAGGGCATAGGACAAGGCCAAGCCAACCTGCCCAGCATCCAAAGCTTTGTGAGGAGAAAGGAGAGAACAGTCAGTCTCACCCGTAACCTGAGCCCCTGCCAGCCACTTAACCAAGAGGTCGCAACAGGCTGCACATAACAACAGCAACATCATTATACTTCACCCTCTATGAATTCAGAAAGATTATTAGATGAGCTTATTAATCTCAGTACTATCGCACATCTGAAACACAACATTACACCTGCAAGGTAGAATGTCATTATTCAGACTCATCATATTATGGTTTAAAGAGTGTTATATAATCCCATTTTCTGCATCCCTTTACAACCACAGATGGAAACCACTGAAAGCAAGATATGTTGTAGGAACTGTGAAATAGCATTCCCATGACTTTAAACATATGTTTGGTAAATTGTGCTGTAACCTTGAGCATGTGTGCCTGGACGGCCTGTCTCATGAGGAAGTTTATGAGGAAGGCTTGCTGAGGAGTTCTCTCCGGAATGCCGCTTCTCCCTGGGTTTCTCAGGAGACACTGTTCTCCCAGGAAGGCATATTGGGGCTGGGATGCTCTCTTGCTCATGTTTCACTACTACTACTACTACGACGACTACATTCTGGCCACTGTATTATTCATTGTTCTACAAGTATTCGTCTGTGACTCTAATGAGTATGAGTATAAAAGCAGAGCTCTCTGTGTCTTTAGTGCTCATGTGCGGATGAAGAAATAAAGCAAAGACACAAAACTGCACGGGCCCCCTGGTTCCTTTTTTTCAGGGCCGTGTAATCTTCTCAGGTCCTGTGGCCATTGATGGCCACAATATGTTCTAATGCTTTTGAAAGCAAAATAAGACTTTCATTGTTCTATTAATAAACATTGCAATTGAGCGATGTCACTGTAGAGGGAATTAGGCATGGCAAATTCATGCCACACATGCCAACGACCTGCTCGCCTGGTGCCCACTGACTGGGTGGACAGTGCTCTTTCCTGCTGTGAATCTTTTCCAGCTGTGTGCACAGGTACATCAGCAATCCAAGAAGACCCAGTGTCGAGACCTAGAACCCTAGGCTGCACCTAACACTCACTTAACATGAAACTTGGTTCTCATCGCTGACTACCAGAAGAAATGCTCAGCATGAGATCTGCACAGACCTCAGCCCACTCCAACAAAGGTAAAAGGACCCATCAAGACCCTCTCCATGGGTCACAGTGCAGGATTCTTTCCACACTGACACGCAGTAAACACTTTAATACACTTCATTAGAACCAAGCAGAATGCGCCACTAGACAAGGCGGCAAGAGTTTAATTTAATAACTGTGAACACAGCTATAAATTGTAATCATACCATAAATGGTTATTCACATCTGAACTTACTTTTTGCCAGAATTAGGGACCCATAGGCAGCAATGATGACAAAAATGGCACAGATGGCATCCAGGCGCACGGCAAACCATCTCGATGTAGTCAAAAACAAGAACCAAGCCTCTGGATTTGTGAACCACAACAAACACGACCAGTAAGTACAAAAGCCGTAAAAACTTCAGTGAATGTGACAGGCAATGAGATGTTTATGCAGAGTAGGGCAGCAAGGTCGCACACTGGAAAGTTCTAGAAAGCTAGGGAATACAAAGCAATGTACGACACATACCCAAAACAGTACAGAGACTGCAAGAAAATGAATTGAAAGACACTAACTACTAAGAGACAATATGCAGACGCACAATTATAACAAGAACACAAGATGGTCTTCTGAGTATATTTCTTGCAGTACTGACTATAGCACAAAGTTCCCCAGCTCACAGGGTGAGTGCTTCCAGCCGGCCTGCAGCAGGAGCACAGCTCTCAATTTGCTTCCAGCGCTCTCCTTACTTAAAGGCTCTGTAAGTGTTGGGGTGGGGGATTATGGCTTAGGGGCTGTATCTGAATGACTAGCATGTGGACAGAGTTACATGCAGTTTTTTAAGTGTCATTTTGCCATCAAAATATAACAAAGACAGGACAGATTTTACAGATTTGAGAGAAATTCTGAAACTTCTAAGTGGAAAGAATCCTCACTGATACAAAGAATAACATATACCAAGTAGCTGGCAATATGGTCATTAGGGAACTTGATTTCCGCAGCCATGTTGGTCATCCTGTATCTTTCAATGGAATGGTTAGCAATCTATGGCCCAGGGACCAAGCAGGGTCTAGCACTTGTTTTCTTGGGAACAGACAGCATTATGCTGACAGACTGTCAGTCCTTGCTTCCACAGCACAGTGGGGCAACAGAGGGCTCTAGGCTGGGAGTACTTGCTAGGTGGCCTTTTTCAAAAAGTGTCTCCTGACCCCTGGCATAAAGGGACAGAGACCACTGGGCACAGAAGTGGAAGGACCATGCAAGCCAGCCAGGGTAAAGCGAGATGTATGGAGAGATCCGTAGGGGATCCTAAGAGCAGACGGATTTGCTACGGTGGGACGTGGGGTTGTGTCTAGGAACAAGCAGAGGCGGCTGGCCACCAAAGCCACTTAGCCAAAGGGTTCAAGCCTGCAGGAGGAGAAACTGCCAGCCTTTGAAAGCACTTCCAGAAGTGTGCAGACCTGAATGCAAGTCCTGGTGGGCATCAAACAGCTCCTGACACCTTTCTTCAGCTTTATACGCCCGGATGGTCCAGAGTCCCTGGAGGGAAGATGATAGGTGGGAAAACACCGGGCTCCGCTCTTCAGAAACAGAGACAAAACAGGAAGCGCAGTGAGGCTGGAAGCATAGACCCCATCTGCTTCCCATCCTGCCATGCGGCACACTCCAGGCTTCCTGAAGGGCCTCTAGTTGCCAGGCGAGATGCTCCCAGCAGCCTGGAGAAGAGCCTGCTGCTCACCCGCATAGCCAACTACGCCTCACTCTAAAGACAGGAAGGAGTTTCTCTGTTCAGCTCACCTTTGACCAAATTCAATCTAGTTACCGTTCCCTTTGCTGAGCCATCCTTCAAAGTCTTCTTCCATATATGTTCCAACTAGCTCTTTAGGCAGAAATTATTTTTCACTGATTTTTTTGTTGTTACCACTAATGTTCTAAAAAGTAATTCTGTTAGAAAACTCACCACAACAAACTACAGTGAGCTACGGATGCGTGTGTACCACCTGGGATTCCTCATTTAAGGGCCAGCACACAGCCATCGCTTCCCATTAACTAAACAGCACCTGGCACAAGATAGACAGCCAAGGAGTAAGCTGAATGGACAGGTGTCACCTCTGTGCAAACTGGGGAAACTTCCTCTGCCCAGGAGTGTGACAAGAGTCCTTTACCATCACTAGGAACCTGGGTGACACACTGCACTTGTGCCCACAGCACTTGCCCAGGCAAGGCATCTTGGGACGTGAAGAATACTCCTATACTCACCCAGGCGGAAGTTTGTCCTTATGTCTGGAGGTCGCCCTGGCATATATTAGTGTTCCTATTGTTTTTTTCTAGAATCTTACTGTAGCCTCACTGGCTTCATTATCTTAATAGAATGTAAAAGGCAAATTCTTTGTCTGTCTTTGTTCTGACTGGGGCATGCATGATGTCTTACAACTGGCTTTGTTTCCAGTATACTGTATCATGAACACCGGGCTCAGCTCATTCTGCACTGTGGACAAGACTGTGCCAGGGCTGAGGTGGATCAAGAACCTGTGACCCTGCTCAATGTTTTCAACTGAGGTGAATCATTTATGGTTAAAATTGGGGGGGGGGTTAAATGTGTATGAGTGTTTTGTCTGCATGTATGTAAGTGCACCAGGTACATGCAAAGCCATGAGAAGATGGCATCAAACCCCATGGAACTGAACTTAGAGATGGTTGTTAGCTGCTGTGGATGCTGGGAACCAAACCCAGGTCCTCTGCAAGAGCAGCCAGTGCTTTTTAACCACTTAGCCATCTCTTTAGCCTCCATTTGGTGTTGTTGTTTTTTTTCTGAGAAAGGGTTTCATACACCCCAGGCTGCCCTCAAATGCACTATGTAGCTAAGGATGGCCCCACGCTTCTGTTTCTCCTGCCTCTACCTCCAGAGAGCTGGGATTACAGCATGCACCATCATGCCTGGTATGTGGTACTGGGGATCAAACCCAGGGCTTAATGCGCACAAGGTAAACACTCCACCAACTGAGCCATGTCCCCACTGCCAGTTTATGATTTATGGGCAGGAATACTGCTGAATCACATTGTTGCACGTCCTTTGTCTAGAGACTTGCTGCATGGAGAGTCTGGGGGAAGTGAAACTCATCTTCCAGCTGGCCATATGTTTATAAAACAATGCGGGGACATGAGCACAGGCAAACTCAGATTTATTCTCTGGGGCACCCCAGTCAAAGATTTCCATGCATCATTTGATGTATTTTTCTTTAGACTCTGTCACAAAGAAAACTCTCGAATCTTATTTGGCTACTATCTAATAGGCATCTTCATTACTGGACTTATTATATACTCCAAGTTGAACAATCTCCCTGAAAATCTGACAAGGGGATACATTAAAATAGTAGCCTCAAGAATTTTATTAGGAAACATGTGGCATAGGTTACAACTCTGCTAGATGGTGCCCTTGCAGACACTGCTAATGGATCACATAACCCTAACAGACAGAATTGGAGAAAGACCTCACAATCTAGGAACTGTAAATGACAGTATTGGGTAGAAAAATTCAACCAAGTACTACCATTATGGTTTTATGTACTTCTCTACCTGTGGCAGTTGAAATGTTTGCTTTTGCAAAAACAAACAAAAATTTAAAAATTGCGAACTCTCATTAAAATTTCTTAACTATCCAACCATGATTTCCAAGGTGGTTAGCCAATGCATTCCGAAAGTAAACCTTACAGCTCTAAAAATCTGTCAAGACCCAAGAAAGAAGCAGGTTTATGTTTTCTTCCCACAGCAAATGGGGACTTTGGGGGATGTCTTCCTTTTGTTAATAACCTTAACAGGGGCCTCCAAAAGCACCAACAGTTGTTGCTTAATAGAAAAATGCAACTGTTATGCATTAAATGACACAGAGTCTCACCCAGACAGGTAACAAGAAACAGTTCTCCTGGATAGCTTTACACTTTGGTTGCAGCCAGCTAGGGTACTGGAAACCCCAAATGTTCAGCAGGGGCCAGGACAAAGTTCTAAGCTGAGACTGTGTCAAGGCTTACGGTATGTCCTGGGCTTCAAGAAGGACAATCCTATGTGACCCTGGCAACAAAGCCTAAAGATGTTCTCAGTGGCTCCTGCCTTAGATAAACATTGATGCCAAGGTGTTCCTTGTGGAATGAACGACCTTTCTTTGAATATACATAGAGCTTCCTTTGCAACAAGACTCAAGTAGCTTCATTTCATGAGAGGCCTCAAGTTCTAACATGTCTACAGCACTGTGTCTCACAAAGGGCAGCACCTGGGCCATGCTAAGGCTTCAGGCCCCGCCTTCCTGGAGCTCCATCACTGTAACAGGTCGTATCAACAATCTACACACTGCCTTCCAACACAGGGCTCAGCAGTTTAACCTGATGACTGGAAATTTTTCTATAGATTTTATGAAGCATCACCTGCTCCACCTTAGACAGAAACTTACAATAATAATAGTAATAATTCATCATACAAGTTTTCTGATACAAATATCGATTTTCTGATACAAAATTCTTGGGGCTGGAGATATGGCTCAGTGGTGAAGAGCACTTGCTGCTCTGCCAGAGCACGTGAGCTTGATTCCCAACATTCCATCAGGCAGCTCACAACTGCTGCTAACTCTAGTTCCAGGAAGTCCAACACCATCTTCTGGCCTCCACAGGTGTAGACACACAGACACACACACACACACACACACACACACACACACACAAATAAATTTTTAAAGATTATACACATCTCCTTTATATTTGGCAATTGTCCTTATCCATCTTTTCTTCAAGTAAGGATTCTCTGCAGAGGGTTTTAATTTTAATAACAATGAAATAAGTTTGTGTTTATGTGAGGAGCTTCTGATAATCTGCAGAATAGTGATTAATTACAAAGCATATTCCTTCTTATTCCAAAACTAGGGAGTTAAATCACACAGTAGACTAAATGAACTCTACACTGATCTCTCTCCTGGTTCTCTCCAAAGGGGATTATATTCAACATCCATTTATATCAACGGCTGGAGGGAGGAAACATAAATAAAACGTCTGTGTGGCCTTGTACCAAGCACCACTTCATAATCAGAGCAAACCCAAAAGTGACAGTGCTTACATTTCCAAAGCACTCAACACACACAAACCATTAACAGTGCTAAGTAAAAACTGTGTTTTGCAAGTACTTTATTACTGACACACAAGGACATTTCTGACACTTCCTCCTTTCTTTTAATCTGTTCCTTCCCTTGTCATTTTCCAAGATCTTCAGGAAAGAAACATTTTCTGATTATTTTCTTTCTAAATTGGTTCTAACAACATAGTGAATATTTTACTTATTAGAAAAGAGCTCATTGTGTGCCTGCTCTGTGTATGTGAGGAGGTATGTCATGAACATGACATAGGGGTCCCTGTCCTCCAGAAGTGCTAGTCACTCTCACGTTAAGCTGCAAGGTCACACTTTAGGAAGCCACCAGCTCGTCTCAACCTGAGTCACATGACTCCTAGTGGACATAATACCATGTTCAACTGTCCAATGCCAGCCATCTGAGACCTGCTCGAGGAGAGTCAGTCCCTAGACTCTCACAGCTTTCCTTAATGACAGCTCTCAATTATGGACACTTGACGCATTATCATACCCACCACAGTACCAGACCCACCTGAGATCCTCAGCACTTACTTGTAGACTCCAGGCGTTTGACATCCCTTGATGTTTCTAAGAAATATCGTCGAAGAAATAGGAAAATGATGGCAAGTGGAACCAAGGGTATTATGATCCAAGGAATCACTGCAGCTACTACAGCTACCCCACCAATCACAAGTAGCAGTATCTAGAATAGCAAAAAAACAGATAGGGCCTGCTTAACAAGAGCTTCTTTTACACTTAAACATTAAGAGTCCATCCTTCCTCACAATACCTTGTTGGAATTTCAGGGAATAATTTCTATCCCAAAATAAAGACAGAGGTGGAATAGATACTATTGACTCTACCAACTATGCCTCTATCATTTCCTTCTGTCTGCAGGCAAAGAATGGTTCAAAGATTTTGTTTAATTTTGTTTTCAAATCATATGTCCTGGATTTACACGAAAATTTCCGCTACTGGCAGAATGTTTGGACACTCTATTTTTAGGAACAACAGCATCAGCAGCTGTTGTTTTTCAAGCAGTGGTGTATGAAAGGCACCATCCTAATTGTCTATGAACATAAGGCTTTATCATTTCTCTTTGTGAGATGATCTTATCCTGGGAAACAATCTAAAATTAAAGCAAGAGGCGTAGATGATGTCACTGGATGATGCTGACCTCTTTGTCAGAACAAGTGTGAACTCATGGTCTGTGACTTTGAGTGACAAGATGGCTACTTGGCTGCACTTGCTAAGGAGGCACAACACTAGCTCCTTGGGGAGGGCCCATCTGGAGAAGCACAGGAGTCACAGGGTCTGGTCCCCTGGATAAACTCTGATCAGGATGTGTAAGCCAAGTAACCCCTTTTCTGATCTAGTTGGTTTTAGTCAGTGTTTTATCACAGCAAGAAAAACCAAATAAAGACACATTCCCCTCCATCCCAGACTGCATTATCTCAAGCTGTGAGCACAACTAATCCCCTTTTCCCATAAGCTGCTTCTTGCCTGGTATATAGCCACAGCAGTAGCTAATACAGATCCCAAAGGCTGTTCGCTCTGACTCCTAGGACAGTTGGCACCATCTCCCAAGGGCATCTTGCAGCTGTGCTTCATTTCCCAAATGCATGAAAAATACTGAAGCTTTTCCTCTGTGACATTTCAATTTTTATTTATTTGTTTAACATGTATGAGTACTATGCCTGCATATATGTAAGTACATTTGTATCATATAATGCCCATAGAGGTCAAAAGAGGGTGTTGGCTCCCTTGGAACTGGAGTTATGGACAGCTGTTAGCTGCCATGTAGGTGCTGGGATTTGAACATGAGTCTTCCCCAAGAACAGCCAGTGCTCTTAACCACTGAACCATCTCTCCAGTCCCTCTCTGTGATGCTTAAATATCTTATTTGAGTCTGCACTTCTGGTGTAAGATGGCCACTAAAGCTCATGTCTACTAGAATTCCATCCTTTTTTCCATATTTTTTTCCCAACTGTAGGGAGATTGATGACCTTGGGGAAGTGGAGGCGACTCAGTATTTTTGAAATATTATTTTTTAGGGGGCTGGAGAGATAGCCTAGCGGTTAAGAGCGCCGACCGCTCTTACAGAGGACGCCGGTTCGATCCCCAGCACCCACATGGCGGCTAAGAACCGTCTGAAACTCCAATTCCAGGAGAACCCCAGTTCCAGGGGAATCCGATACCCTCTTCTGACCTCCGCGGCGTTGCACGACACGGGTGCACAAACTTGCATGCAGACAGTACATTCAAACACATACAGAAATAAATAAAATAGCCCCCAACTGGCCTGGGAACTCACTCTGTAGAGCAGGCTGGCCTTAAACTCACAGAGATCCACTGCCCTCTTCCTCCCAAGGTGGCTAGGATTAAGGCATGGTGCCACCTATGCCCGGTTAAAGCTGGTTCTTAGCTGCCATATTGGGTGATGGGAAATCATAACCGCAGATTCCTCTGCAAGAGCAATAGGCTCTCTTACCTGCTGAGCCATCTCTCTCCAGCCCCTATTTATTCTAAATTTACTTTGCATAAAAGTCCATAAAGCAGAAGATAAAATGACAATAAAAAAAAATTAAAAAATTATTTTTTAAATGCTTAGAAAGGGAAAATGAGATACAAAATAGGATTATATTTACAATTTGGGTATGTTTTTTGAAACAGGGTCTCTTATTCTTACTTTTTTTTTTATTTTTTTTTATATTATTATGTATTTTTGTCGTATGATGTATGATTACCTCTGTAGTAGTGTAAATGGTCACCTGTCAGTGTACAGTTCCTGATGGAGGTCAGGAGAGGGCATTGGTATCCCTGGTGGAACTGGGAATAATTACAAACAGTTGTTAGCTGCCAATGTGGTGCTAAAACTGAACTCATGAGTCCTCTCAAGGCACAGCAGGGCTCTTAGACCATGATCCATCTTCTCCAGCCCGCTACACATTTTTTTTCCAAGTATGAATCCTTGTGTTTGTGTTGTGTGTGTGTGTGTGTGTGTGTGTATGTGTGTGTGAATCACCAAGGTCAATTCAGGTGTCTTCCTCAATCACTTTCTCACCGTTATTTTAAAGCCTGGGGTATCTATTGACTGAGCCAGACTTCTCGGCCAGCGAAACTCTGTCAGAGGTCCCCTTTCTCTGTCTCCCCAGCACTGGATTACAGGCATGCACTGCCAGGCCATCTTTTTACCTAGGTGCTGGGCTCGGGATTTGAACTCAGGTCCTTCTGCTTTCACTGACTGCGGCATCTCCCCAGCACTCTCAAGAGTGAGTCTTATACATGTGATTGCACTGCCATGCCGAAATTCGGAAACATATGGATCGGGAGGTCGCATTGTCTCACTTTGACAGTCACGTCACTATGAGCTGCAGCTGACTGTTTTGGAAATGGATGTCATCCTTTCAATGCAGATTAGCTGTAAGAATGTAGTTAGGGAAAACGCGCAAAATGAGCTTGGACATGGGAACCTGTGAAATGGTACCTGGTTTCTATAGTCAGAGGGCAGAGCAGTTGTTCCTTCCGTGGTGGTCAGCTAGGTCAAAACATTTGTTCTGAGAAGGAAGAGATCCTAGGAGGTGGGAATAGAGATGGTAATGGAATGTGTTCAGTGGGATAGAGAAGGGAGGACCCACGGGGGGTGGTAGAGGGAGCATGGGGTGGGGGAGGTATTCAGGATAGGGACGACTGAGAACAGAGTGTACGAAGATCCCATAACAAAACCCACTGTTTTGGGTGCTAATCTAAGAACTTCATTTTTTCTTCAATTTAATGAGGACATTTGGCTCAGGTACTGGCAATAAGGCAGCATCTCATTTCTCTGACTTTTCAATGGACAGCTTTTAGAACAGAACCATTGACTTTTTCATACAGATTCTGATTCTTACTGCATCTGCATGGACAGTGTTAGATGAAGGATGTTTCTTGGAGGCAGAAGGCAGCAATCCTTCCTCAGGATGCAGTGCAACATTCGACATCCTTTCCAGAGGTGGTGACTGAGGTCTCCACCTTCATAGTCCTGACATCCAAGCAGGACAGCTTCTTGCACAAGGCCAGCCTGCAATGGACTCAGTTTGATTTCCTGGGATGCAGTAGCATGCAGAAATAGAATTTTGTATTTCTCTTGATGTTGACATACAAGTTCATGCTATACTGTGTAAGAGACAGCAGATGGATCTGTTTTGAAATGTTAAGTGTAATATGGATAGGTGCAATTGATTCTGAGATCTGCCACCTCTTTCCTTAGTGTTCTAGAAATGCTCAGCCATTTTGTAACAGTAATTCTTCTTTTGGAGGAAGTAACACTTGAAACAGAATAAGGATATGGACTAAAAAATAATATTTCAAAAATACTGAGTCGCCTCCACTTCCCCAAGGTCATCAATCTCCCTACAGTGCGGAAAAAAATTATGAAAAAAAAAAGATGGAATTCTGTAGAACATGAGCTTTAGTGGCCATCTTACACCAGAAGTGCAGACTCAAATAAGATATTTAAGCATCACAGAGAGGGACTGGGGAGATCGTTCAGTGGTTAAGAGCAAATGGCTGTTCTTGGGAAGACTCCTGTTCAAACTCCCCAGCACCTACATGGCAGCTAACAGCGTCCATAACTCCAGTTCAAGGGAGCCAACACCCTCTTTTGACCTCTATGTGCATATATGATACAAAATTTATTACAATATATGCAGGCTCGTTCCTCATACATGTTTTAAAACAAATAAATAAAAATGAAATGTCACAAAGGGGCAAAAGCTTCAGTATTTTTCATGCATTTGGGAAATGAAGCACAGCTGCAAGATGCCCTTGGGAGATGGTGCCAACTGTCCTAGGAGTCAGAGCGAACAGCCTTTGGGATCTGTATTAGCTACTGCTGTGGCTATATACCAGGCAAGAAGCAGCTTATGGGAAAAGGGGATTAGTTGTGCTCACAGCTTGAGATAATGCAGTCTGGGATGGAGGGGAATGTGTCTTTATTGGTTTTTCTTGCTGTGATTAACTATAAACCACTGAACTAAAAAAAACTAGATCAGAAAAGGGGTTACTTGGCTTACACATCCTGATCAGAGTTTATCCAGGGGACCAGGCTCTGTGACTCCTGTGCTTCTCCAGATGGGCCCTCCCCAAGGAGCTAGTGTTGTGCCTCCTTAGCAAGTGCAGCCAAGTAGCCATCTTGTCACTCGAAGTCACAGACCATGAGTTCACACTTGTTCTGACAAAGAGGTCAGCGTCATCCAGTGACATCATCTACGCCTCTTGCTTTAATTTTAGATTGTTTCCCAGGATAAGATCATCTCACAAAGAGAAATGATAAAGCCTTATGTTCATAGACAATTAGGATGGTGCCTTTCATACACCACTGCTTGAAAAACAACAGCTGCTGATGCTGTTGTTCCTAAAAATAGAGTGTCCAAACATTCTGCCAGTAGCGGAAATTTTCGTGTAACTCCAGGACCTATTGATTTGAACACCAAATTAAACAAAATCTTTAACCATTCTTTGCCTGCAGACAGAAGGAAATGATAGAGGCATAGTTGGTAGAGTCAATAGTATCTATTCCACCTCTGTCTTTATTTTGGGATAGAAATTATTCCCTGAAATTCCAACAAGGTATTGTGAGGAAGGATGGACTCTTAATGTTTAAGTGTAAAGAAGCTCTGTTAAGCAGGCCCTTCTGTTTTTTTGCTATTTAGCTCTGCTTATTGTGATTGGTGGGGTATCGTAGTAGCTGCCGTGATTCCTTGGATCAAATTACCCTGGTTCCACTTGCCTCATTTTCCTATTTCTTCGACGATATTTCTTAGAAACATCAAGGGATGTCAAACGCCTGGAGTCTACAAGTAAGTGCTGAGGATCTCAGGTGGGTCTGGTACTGTGGTGGGTATGATAATGCGTCAAGCGTCCATAATTGAGAGCTGTCATTAAGGAAAGCTGTGAGAGTCTAGGGACTGACTCTCCTCGAGCAGGTCTCAGATGGCTGGCATTGGACAGTTGAACATGGTATTATGTCCACTAGGAGTCATGTGACTCAGGTTGAGACGAGCTGGTGGCTTCCTAAAGTGTGACCTTGCAGCTTAACTTGAGAGTGACTAGCACTTCTGGAGGACAGGGACCCCTATGTCATGTTCATGACATACCTCCTCACATACACAGAGCAGGCACACAATGAGCTCTTTTCTAATAAGTAAAATATTCACTATGTTGTTAGAACCAATTTAGAAAGAAAATAATCAGAAAATGTTTGTTTCCTGAAGATCTTGGAAAATGACAAGGGAAGGAACAGATTAAAAGAAAGGAGGAAGTGTCAGAAATGTCCTCGTGTGTCAGTAATAAAGTACTTGCAAAACACAGTTTTTACTTAGCACTGGTAATGGTTTGTGTGTGTTGAGTGCTTTGGAAATGTAAGCACTGTCACTTTTGGGTTTGCTCTGATTATGAAGTGGTGCTTGGTACAAGGCCACACAGACGTTTTATTTATGTTTCCTCCCTCCAGCCGTTGATATAAATGGATGTTGAATATAATCCCCTTTGGAGAGCACCAGGAGAGAGATAAGTGTAGAGTTCATTTAGTCTACAGTGTGATTTAACTCCCTAGTTTTGGAATAAGAAGGAATATGCTTTGTAATTAATCACTATTCTGCAGATTATCAGAAGCTCCTCACATAAATACAAACTTATTTCATTGTTATTAAAATTAAAACCCTCTGCAGAGAATCCTTACTTGAAGAAAAGATGGATAAGGACAATTGCCAAATATAAAGGAGATGTGTATAATCTTTAAACATTATTGTGTGTGTGTGGTGTGTGTGTGTGTGTTGGTGGTCTGTGTGTCTACACCTGTGGAGGCCAGAAGATGGGTTGACTCCTGGAACTAGAGCGTTGCCAGCCGTTGTGAGCTGCCTGATGGAATGTTGGGAATCAAGCTCACGTGCTCTTCACCACTGAGCCCTCTCTCCCAGGCCCCAAGAATTTTGTATCAGAAAATCGATATTTGTATCAGAAAACTTGTATGAGGAATTTATTACTATTATTATTGTAAGTTTCTGTCTAAGGTGGAGCAGGTGATGCTTCATAAAATCTGTAGAAAAATTTCCAGTCATCAGGTTAAACTGCTGAGCCCTGTGTTGGAAGGCAGTGTGTAGATTGTTGATACGACCTGTTACAGTGATGGAGCTCCAGGAAGGCGGGGCCTGAAGCCTTAGCATGGCCCAGGTGCTGCCCTTTGTGTGACACAGTGCTGTAGACATGTTAGAACTTGAGGCCTCTCATGAAATGAAGCTACTTGAGTCTTGTTGCAAAGGAAGCTCTATGTATATTCAAAGAAAGGTCGTTCATTCCACAAGGAACACCTTGGCATCAATGTTTATCTAAGGCAGGAACCACTGAGAACATCTTTAGGCTTTGTTGCCAGGGTCACATAGGATTGTCCTTCTTGAAGCCCAGGACATACCGTAAGCCTTGACACAGTCTCAGCTTAGAACTTTGTCCTGGCCCCTGCTGAACATTTGGGGTTTCCAGTACCCTAGCTGGCTGCAACCAAAGTGTAAAGCTATCCAGGAGAACTGTTTCTTGTTACCTGTCTGGGTGAGACTCTGTGTCATTTAATGCATAACAGTTGCATTTTTCTATTAAGCAACAACTGTTGGTGCTTTTGGAGGCCCCTGTTAAGGTTATTAACAAAAGGAAGACATCCCCCAAAGTCCCCATTTGCTGTGGGAAGAAAACATAAACCTGCTTCTTTCTTGGGTCTTGACAGATTTTTAGAGCTGTAAGGTTTACTTTCGGAATGCATTGGCTAACCACCTTGGAAATCATGGTTGGATAGTTAAGAAATTTTAATGAGAGTTCGCACTTTTTAATTTTTGTTTGTTTTTGCAAAAGCAAACATTTCAACTGCCACAGGTAGAGAAGTACATAAAACCATAATGGTAGTACTTGGTTGAATTTCTCTACCCAATACTGTCATTTACAGTTCCTAGATTGTGAGGTCTTTCTCCAATTCTGTCTGTTAGGGTTTTGTGATCCATTAGCAGTGTCTGCAAGGGCACCATCTAGCAGAGTTGTAACCTATGCCACATGTTTCCTAATAAAATTCTTGAGGCTACTATTTTAATGTATCCCCTTGTCAGATTTTCAGGGAGATTGTTCAACTTGGAGTATATAATAAGTCCAGTAATGAAGATGCCTCTTAGATAGTAGCCAAATCAGATTCGAGGAGTTTCTCTGTGACAGAGTCTAAGAAAAATACATCAAATGATGCATGGAAATCTTTGACTGGGGTGCCCCAGAGAATAAATCTGAGTTTGCCTGTGCTCATGTCCCCGCATTGTTTTATAAACATATGGCCAGCTGGAAGATGAGTTTCACTTCCCCCAGACTCTCCATGCAGCAAGTCTCTAGACAAAGGACGTGCAACAATGTGATTTAGCAGTATCCTGCCCATAACTCATACTGGCAGTTAGGGGACATGGCTCAGTTGGTGGAGTGTTTACCTAGCACACACAAGGCCCCAAGTCCAATCCTAGAGTCCCATAAACCAGGTGTGGTAGCACACACCTGTAATCCCAGCTCTCTGGAGGTTGAAGCAGGAAGAAACGAAGCGTAGGGCCCTCCTTAGCTCCATAGTGCATTTGAGGGCAGCCTGGGGTGTATGAAAAACCCTTCTCAGAAAAAAAAAAAAAAACACCCACCAAATGGCAGGCCTCAAGAGATGCTAAGTGGTTTATGTAAAAAGCACTGGCTGCTCTTTGCAGAGGACCTGGGTTTGTTCCCAGAATCCACGCAGCTAAACAACCATCTCTAAGTTCAGTTCCATGGGGTTTGATGCCATCTTCTCATGGCTTTGCATGTACCTGGTGCACTACATACATGCCCAGGGACACAACACTCACTAACATTTAACCCCCCCCCCCCATTTTACCCATAAATGATTCACCTCAGTTGAAAACATTGAGCAGGGTCACAGGTTCTTGATCCACCTCAGCCCTGGCACAGTCTTGTCCACAGTGCAGAATGAGCTGAGCCCGGTGTTCATGATACAGTATACTGGAAACAAAGCCAGTTGTAAGACATCATGCATGCCCCAGTCAGAACAAAGACAGACAAAGAATTTGCCTTTTACATTCTATTAAGATAATGAAGCCAGTGAGGCTACAGTAAGATTCTAGAAAAAAACAAATAGGAAACAATAATATATGCCAGGGCGACCTCCAGACATAAGGACAAACTTCCGCCTGGGTGAGTATAGGAGTATTCTTCACGTCCCAAGATGCCTTGCCTGGGCAAGTGCTGTGGGCACAAGTGCAGTGTGTCACCCAGGTTCCTAGTGATGGTAGAGGACTCTTGTCACTCTCCTGGGCAGAGGAAGTTTCCCCAGTTTGCACAGAGGTGACACCTGTCCATTCAGCTTACTCCTTGGCTGTCTATCTTGTGCCAGGTGCTGTTTAGTTAATGGGAAGCGATGGCTGTGTGCTGACCCTTAAATGAGGAATCCCAGGTGGTACACACGCATCCGTAGCTCACTGTAGTTTGTTGTGGTGAGTTTTCTAACAGAATTACTTTTTAGAACATTAGTGGTAAACAACAAAACACCAGTTGAAAAATAATTTCTGCCTAAAGAGCTAGTTGGAACATATATGGAAGAAGACTTTGAAGGATGGCTCAGCAAAGGGAACGGTAACTAGATTGAATTTGGTCAAAGGTGAGCTGAACAGAGAAACTCCTTCCTGTCTTTAGAGTGAGGCGTAGTTGGCTATGCGGGTGAGCAGCAGGCTCTTCTCCAGGCTGCTGGGAGCATCTCGCCTGGCAACTAGAGGCCCTTCAGGAAGCCTGGAGTGTGCCGCATGGCAGGATGGGACGCAGATGGGGTCTATGCTTCCAGCCTCACTGCGCTTCCTGTTTTGTCTCTGTTTCTGTAGCGCGGAGCCCGGTGTTTTCCCACCTATCATCTTCCCTCCAGGGACTCTGGACCATCCGGGCGTATAAAGCTGAAGAAAGGTGTCAGGAGCTGTTTGATGCCCACCAGGACTTGCATTCAGGTCTGCACACTTCTGGAAGTGCTTTCAAAGGCTGGCAGTTTCTCCTCCTGCAGGCTTGAACCCTTTGGCTAAGTGGCTTTGGTGGCCAGCCGCCTCTGCTTGTTCCTAGACACAACCCCACGTCCCACCGTAGCAAATCCGTCTGCTCTTAGGATCCCCTGCGGATCTCTCCTTACATCTCGCTTTACCCTGGCTGGCTTGCATGGTCCTTCCACTTCTGTGCCCAGTGGTCTCTGTCCCTTTATGCCAGGGGTCAGGAGACACTTTTTGCAAAAGGCCACCTAGCAAGTACTCCCAGCCTTGAGCCCTCTGTTGCCCCGCTGTGCTGTGGAAGCAAGGACTGACAGTCTGTCAGCATAATGCTGTCTGTTCCCACGAAAACAAGTGCTAGACCCTGCTTGGTCCCTGGGCCATAGATTGCTAACCATTCCATTGAAAGATACAGGATGACCGACATGGCTGCGGAAATCAATTTCCTAATGACCATATTGCCGCCTACTTGGTATATGTTATTCTTTGTATCAGTGAGGATTCTTTCCACTTAGAAGTTTCAGAATTTCTCTCAAATCTGTAAAATCTGTCCTGTCTTTGTTATGACAAAGACACTTAAAATGACACTTAAAAAACTGCATGTAACTCTGTCCACATGCTAGTCATTCAGATACAGCCCCTAAGCCATATTCCCCCACCCCAACACTTACAGAGCCTTTAAGTAAGGAGAGCGCTGGAAGCAAATTGAGAGCTGTGCTCCTGCTGCAGGCCGGCTGGAAACACCCTGTGAGCTGGGGAACTTTGTGCTATAGTCAGTACTGCAAGAAATATACTCAGAAGACCATCTTGTGTTCTTGTTATTTTCAATTCATTTTCTTGCAGTCTCTGTACTGTTTTGGGTATGTGTCGTACATTGCTTTGTATTCCCTAGCTTTCTAGAACTTTCCAGTTTGCGACCTTGCTGCCCTACTCTGCATAAACATCTCATTGCCTGTCACATTCACTGAAGTTTTTATGGCTTTTGTACTTACTGGTCGTGTTTGTTGTGGTTCACAAATTCAGAGGCTTGGTTCTTGTTTTTGACTACATCGAGATGGTTTGCCGTGCGCCTGGATGCCATCTGTGCCATTTTTGTCATCATTGCTGCCTATGGGTCCCTAATTCTGGCAAAAAGTAAGTTCAGATGTGAATAACCATTTATGGTTTGATTACAATTTATAGCTGTGTTCACAGTTATTAAATTAAACTCTTGCCGCCTTGTCTAGTGGCGCATTCTGCTTGGTTCTAATGAAGTGTATTAAAGTGTTTACTGCGTGTCAGTGTGGAAAGAATCCTGCACTGTGACCCATGGAGAGGGTCTTGATGGGTCCTTTTACCTTTGTTGGAGTGGGCTGAGGTCTGTGCAGATCTCATGCTGAGCATTTCTTCTGGTAGTCAGCGATGAGAACCAAGTTTCATGTCAGTGTAGTGTCTAGGTGCAGGCCTAGGTTTCTAGGTTCGACACTGGTCTCTCTGGATTGCTGGATGCACTTGTGCACACAGTGGAAAAAGATTCACAGCAGGAAAAGGGAAAGAGCACTGACCACCCAGTCAGTGGGCACCAGGCGAGCAGGTCGTTGGCATGTGTTTTTTTTTTTTTATGCATGAATTTGCCATGCCTAATTCCCTCTACAGTGACATCGCTCAATTGCAATGTTTATTAATAGAACAATGAAAGTCTTATTTTGCTTTCAAAAGCATTAGAACATATTGTGGCCATCAATGGCCACAGGACCTGAGAAGATTACACGGCCCTGAAAAAAGGAACCAGGGGCCAGTGCAGTTTTGTGTATTGCTTTATTTCTTCCTCCGCACATGAGCCCTTAAAATACACAGAGAGCTCTGGCTTTATACTCATTACTCATTAGAGTCACAGATGAATGTTTATAGAACAGTGAATAATAATACAGTGGCCAGAATGTAGTCGTCGTAGTAGTAGTAGTAGTGAAAACATGAGCAGAGAGCATTCCCCGCCCCAATATGCCTCCTGGGAGAACCAGTGTCTCCGAGAAGGAAAACCCATGGGAAGCGGGCCATTCCGGAGAGGAAACTCCTCAGCAAAGCCTTCCTCATAACTACTTCCTCATGAGAAGGCCGTTCCAGGCACACATGCTCAATGGTTCCCGCACCATTTTACCAAACATATGTTTAAAGTCATAGGAACACTATTACACAGTCCCTACAACATATCTGCATTCAGTGGGTTTCATCGTGGTTGAAAGGGATGCCAGAGAAAGTGGGATTACATAACACGCATTAAAACATAATATGATGAGTCTGAATAATGACATTCTACCTTGCAGGTGTAATGTTGTGTTTCAGATGTGCGATAGTACTGAGATTAATAAGCTCATCTAATAATCTTTCTGAATTCATAGAGGGTGAAGTATAATGATGTTGCTGTTGTTATGTGCAGCCTGTTGCGTCCTCTTGGTTAAGTGGCTGGCAGGGGCTCAGGTTACGGGTGAGACTGACTGTTCTCTCCTTTCTCCTCACAAAGCTTTGGATGCTGGGCAGGTTGGCTTGGCCTTGTCCTACGCCCTCACCCTCATGGGGATGTTCCATTGGGCTGTGAAACAAAGTGCAGAAGTGGAGAATATGGTAATGTTTATCTAAAATTTCTCAGCCTTTTAAAAGTCTCCTTTACCATTAAATGCCATAAAAGCAATTCTTATGTAAAATATTAAAACTGTTATTTTTACATCATAACTAATGGAGTTTTTTCAGATCCTGCCTCCATCTGTTTAATGTTAATGTAAAATAAAATATATACATCTTTTTCTCCGTCTCATGTGTGCTATGTCAGCAGGTTTTAGAGTCATCACAAGCTTCTTCAAATGTAACAAATGCCTCTGTAGGAGGGAAGTTCTGAAATCTAGAGAGGATGTAAGCTTATTTCCTAGAGGCCTGTTTATTTTTGTTTCTTAATGGGTAATGCTTTGTTCTTGGTAAAGGAGGCCAACTGTCAAGTCCCCCCGTGTTTGATGGTTGTGTTTGTCATTCATTATTAAGATGTTCTTCCACACCATCGGCCATTTGTCCCCCTCACATCACGCTTTTGTGGCATTCTTCTCCGGGTGTGGGGGCAGAGGCAGGGGCCTGTGTAGTTGCTGCTGTTCATTGCTATGAGGGCAAGCCCCCGCCNTTTTTTTTTTTTTCTAGAATTCTTACTGTAGCCTCACTGGCTTCATTATCTTAATAGAATGTAAAAGGCAAATTCTTTGTCTGTCTTTGTTCTGACTGGGGCATGCATGATGTCTTACAACTGGCTTTGTTTCCAGTATACTGTATCATGAACACCGGGCTCAGCTCATTCTGCACTGTGGACAAGACTGTGCCAGGGCTGAGGTGGATCAAGAACCTGTGACCCTGCTCAATGTTTTCAACTGAGGTGAATCATTTATGGTTAAAATTGGGGGGGGGGTTAAATGGTGTACGAGTTTTTGTCTGCATGTATGTAAGTGCCACCAGTACATGCAAAGCCATGAGAAAACGGCATCAAACCCCATGGAACTGAACTTAGAGATGGTTGTTAGCTGCTGTGGATGCTGGGAACCAAGAACCCAGGTCCTCTGACAAGAGCCAGCCAGTGCTTTTTAACCACTTAGCCATCGCTTAGCCCTCCATTTGGTCGTTGTTTGTTTTTTTTCTGAGAAAGGGTTTCATACACCCCAGGCTGCCCTTCAAATGCACTATGTAGCTAAGGATGCCCCACGCTTCTGTTCTCCTGCCTCTACCTTCCAGAGGCTGAGATTACAGCATTGCACCATCATGCCTGGTATTGTGGTACTGGGATCAAACCCAGGGCTTAATGCGCACAAGGTAAACACTCCACCCAACTGAGCCATGTCCCCACTGCCAGTTTATGATTTATGGGCAGGAATACTGCTGAATCACATTGTTGCACGTCCTTTGTCTAGAGACTTGCTGCATGGAGAGTCTGGGGGAAGTGAAACTCATCTTCCAGCTGGCCATATGTTTATAAAACAATGCGGGGACATGAGCACAGGCAAACTCAGATTTATTCTCTGGGGCACCCCAGTCAAAGATTTCCATGCATCATTTGATGTATTTTTCTTTTTTTTAAATAGATTTTTTTTTTTCTGTATTGTATGAATTGTAACTGTCTGCATGCAAGTCTGCGCACCCGTGTTTCGTGCAACGCCGCGGAGGTCAGAAGAGGTCTCGGATTCCCCTGGAACTGGATTCTCCTGGAATTGGAGTTCTCCTGGAATGGAGCTTCAGACGGTTTCTCAGCCGCCATGTGGGTGCTGGGGACTCGAACCCTGGGTCCCTGTAAGAGCGGTCGGCGCATTCTTAACGCTAGGGCCATCTCTCCAGCCCGATGTATTTTTCTTTAGACTCTGTCACAAAGAAAACTCTCGAATCTTATTTGGCTACTATCTAACAGGCATCTTCATTACTGGACTTATTATATACTCCAAGTTGAACAATCTCCCTGAAAATCTGACAAGGGGATACATTAAAATAGTAGCCTCAAGAATTTTATTAGGAAACATGTGGCATAGGTTACAACTCTGCTAGATGTGCCCTTGCAGACACTGCTAATGGATCACAGAACCCTAACAGACAGAATTGGAGAAAGACCTCACAATCTAGGAACTGTAAATGACAGTATTGGGTAGAAAAATTCAACCAAGTACTACCATTATGGTTTTATGTACTTCTCTACCTGTGGCAGTTGAAATGTTTGCTTTTGCAATAAAAACAATCAAAAATTTTAAAAAATTGCAAACTCCATTAAAATTTCTTAACTATGCAACCATGATTTCCAAGGTGGTTAGCCAATGCATTCCGAAAGTAAACCTTACAGCTCTAAAAATCTGTCAAGACCCAAGAAAGAAGCAGGTTTATGTTTTCTTCCCACAGCAAATGGGGACTTTGGGGTGTGTGTGTGTTCTTGTGTATAAAAACCTTAACAGGGGCCTCCAAAAGCACCAACAGTTGTTGCTTAATAGAAAAATGCAACTGTTATGCATTAAATGACACAGAGTCTCACCCAGACAGGTAACAAGAAACAGTTCTCCTGGATAGCTTTACACTTTGGTTGCAGCCAGCTAGGGTACTGGAAACCCCAAATGTTCAGCAGGGGCCAGGACAAAGTTCTAAGCTGAGACTGTGTCAAGGCTTACGGTATGTCCTGGGCTTCAAGAAGGACAATCCTATGTGACCCTGGCAACAAAGCCTAAAGATGTTCTCAGTGGCTCCTGCCTTAGATAAACATTGATGCCAAGGTGTTCCTTGTGGAATGAACGACCTTTCTTTGAATATACATAGAGCTTCCTTTGCAACAAGACTCAAGTAGCTTCATTTCATGAGAGGCCTCAAGTTCTAACATGTCTACAGCACTGTGTCGCACAAAGGGCAGCACCTGGGCCATGCTAAGGCTTCAGGCCCCGCCTTCCTGGAGCTCCATCACTGTAACAGGTCGTATCAACAATCTACACACTGCCTTCCAACACAGGGCTCAGCAGTTTAACCTGATGACTGGAAATTTTTCTATAGATTTTATGAAGCATCACCTGCTCCACCTTAGACAGAAACTTACAATAATAATAGTAATAATTCATCATACAAGT
This sequence comes from Rhizomys pruinosus, assembly GCA_009823505.1. Taxonomy (NCBI): domain Eukaryota; kingdom Metazoa; phylum Chordata; class Mammalia; order Rodentia; family Spalacidae; genus Rhizomys; species Rhizomys pruinosus. Next base: position 108,554 of record VZQC01011956.1, on the reverse strand, counting down.
TTTCTGATACAAATATCGATTTTCTGATACAAAATTCTTGGGGCTGGAGATTATGGCTCAGTTGGTGAAGAGCCTTTGCTGCTCTGCCAGAGCACGTGAGCTTGATTCCCAACATTCCATCAGGCAGCTCACAACTGCTGCTAACTCTAGTTCCAGGAAGTCCAACACCATCTTTCTGGCCTCCACAGGTGTAGACACACCAGACACACCACACACACACACACACACACACACACACACAAAATAAATTTTAAAGATTATACACAATCTCCTTTATATTTGGGCAATTGTCCTTACCACTTTTCTTCAAGTAAGGATTTCTCTGCAGAGGGTTTAATTTAATTAACAATGAAATAAGTTTGTTTTATGTGAGGAGCTTCTGATAATCTGCAGAATAGTGATTAATTACAAAGCATATTCCTTCTTATTCCAAAACTAGGGAGTTAAATCACACAGTAGACTAAATGAACTCTACACTGATCTCTCTCCTGGTTCTCTCCAAAGGGGATTATATTCAACATCCATTTATATCAACGGCTGGAGGGAGGAAACATAAATAAAACGTCTGTGTGGCCTTGTACCAAGCACCACTTCATAATCAGAGCAAACCCAAAAGTGACAGTGCTTACATTTCCAAAGCACTCAACACACACAAACCATTAACAGTGCTAAGTAAAAACTGTGTTTTGCAAGTACTTTATTACTGACACACAAGGACATTTCTGACACTTCCTCCTTTCTTTTAATCTGTTCCTTCCCTTGTCATTTTCCAAGATCTTCAGGAAAGAAACATTTTCTGATTATTTTCTTTCTAAATTGGTTCTAACAACATAGTGAATATTTTACTTATTAGAAAAGAGCTCATTGTGTGCCTGCTCTGTGTATGTGAGGAGGTATGTCATGAACATGACATTACGCTGAAACGGTCTCCCGTGTACCTCATGAGCAGCTATGGCTTAGATCACGTCTGCACGATGTGAAAGCTGGTGCAAAGGTCACACTATTAGGGCAACGCACCACGCTCGGTCTCCGAACGGCACTCGGGAGGTACCTCCGAACTTCCTAGTGGACATCATCTGTCAATATGACCCATTATAATGCTCTCATACCTGACCTCTACCCAATGCTTAACAGCCAATCACACCTGAAGACACAAACCAAACTGTCGGGAGGTCAGTCCCCAGATTCTTCCACAGCTTTCTAACTTGACAGCTCTCAAATTATGGCACTTGACGCATTATCATACCCACCACAGTACCAGACCCACCTGAGATCCTCAGCACTTACTTGTAGACTCCAGGCGTTTGACATCCCTTGATGTTTCTAAGAAATATCGTCGAAGAAATAGGAAAATGATGGCAAGTGGAACCAAGGGTATTATGATCCAAGGAATCACTGCAGCTACTACAGCTACCCCACCAATCACAAGTAGCAGTATCTAGAATAGCAAAAAAACAGATAGGGCCTGCTTAACAAGAGCTTCTTTTAAACTCAAACATTAAGAGTCCATCCTTCCTCACAATACCTTGTTGGAATTGCAGGGAATGATTTCTATCCCAAAATAAAGACAGAGGTGGAATAGATACTATTGACTCTACCAACTATGCCTCTATCATTTCCTTCTGTCTGCAGGCAAAGAATGGTTCAAAGATTTTGTTTAATTTTGTTTTCAATCATATGGTCCTGGATTTACACGAAAAAATTTCGCTACTGGCAATCATGTTTTGGACAACTATTTTTAGGACAACAGCAACAGCAGCTGTTGTTTTTCAAGCAGTGGTGTATGAAAGGCACCATCCTAATTGTCTATGAACATAAGGCTTTATCATTTCTCTTTGTGAGATGATCTTATCCTGGGAAACAATCTAAAATTAAAGCAAGAGGCGTAGATGATGTCACTGGATGATGCTGACCTCTTTGTCAGAACAAGTGTGAACTCATGGTCTGTGACTTTGAGTGACAAGATGGCTACTTGGCTGCACTTGCTAAGGAGGCACAACACTAGCTCCTTGGGGAGGGCCCATCCGGAGAAGCACAGGAGTCACAGGGTCTGGTCCCCTGGATAAACTCTGATCAGGATGTGTAAGCCAAAACCCCTTTTCTGATTTAGTTGGTTTTTGTCAGTGTTTTTATCACAGCAAGAAAAACCAAATAAAGACACATTCCCCTCCATCCCAGACTGCATTATCTCAAGCTGTGAGCACAACTAATCCCCTTTTCCCATAAGCTGCTTCTGGCCTGGTATATAGCCACAGCAGTAGCTAATACAGATCCCAAAGGCTGTTCGCTCTGACTCCTAGGACAGCTGGCACCATCTCCCAAGGGCATCTTGCAGCTGTGCTTCGTTTCCGAAACGCATGAAAAATACTGAAAAGCTTTCCTCTGTGACCATTTCAATTTTTTATTTATTTGTTTAACATGTATGAGTACTATGCCTGCATATATATGTAAGTACATTTGTATCATATAATGCCCATAGAGGTCAAAGAGGGTGTTGGCTTCCCTTGGAACTGGAGGTTTATGGACAGGCTGTTAGCTTGCCATGTAGGTGCTGGGATTTTGAACATGAGTTCTTCCCAGAGCAGCCAGTGCTCGTTAACCACTGAACCATCTCTCCGGTTCCCTCTCTGTGATGCTTAAATATCTTATTTGAGTCTGCACTTCTGGTGTAAGATGGCCACTAAAGCTCATGTCTACTAGAATTCCATCCTTTTTTCCATATTTTTTTCCCAACTGTAGGGAGATTGATGACCTTGGGGAAGTGGAGGCGACTCAGTTTATTTTTGAAAGTATTATTTTTCTAGGGGCTGGAGAGATTAGACCTACGGTAAGAGCGCCGACCGCTCTTACAAAGGACGCCGGGTCGATCCCCAGCACCCACATGGCGGCTAGAACCGTCTGAAACGCCAATTCCAGGAGAACCCACAGTTCCAGGGGAATCCGATACCCTCTTCGACCTCCGCGGCGTGCACGACACGGGTGCACCAAACTTTGTAAAAAAAAAAAAAAAAAAAAAAAAAAAAAAAAAAAATAAATTAAAATTAATTAAAAAAAAATAAAAAAAAAATAAAAAAAAGAAATATGTATTTTTTAGTCCATATCCTTATTCTGTTTCAAGTGTTACTTCCTCCAAAAGAAGAATTACTGTTACAAAATGGCTGAGCATTTCTAGAACACTAAGGAAAGAGGTGGCAGATCTCAGAATCAATTGCACCTATCCATATTACACTTAACATTTCAAAACAGATCCATCTGCTGTCTCTTACACAGTATAGCATGAACTTGTATGTCAACATCAAGAGCAATACAAAATTCTATTTCTGCATGCTACTGCATCCCAGGAAATCAAACTGAGTCCATTGCAGGCTGGCCTTGTGCAAGAAGCTGTCCTGCTTGGATGTCAGGACTATGAAGGTGGAGACCTCAGTCACCACCTCTGGAAAGGATGTCTAATGTGCACTTCATCCTTTGGAAGGATGCTGCTCTGCTTCCAAGAAACCATCCTTACATCTAACACTGTCCATGCAGATGCAGTAAGAATCAGAATCTGTATGAAAAAGTCAACGGTTCTGTTCTAAAAGCTGTCCATTGAAAAGTCAGAGAAATGAGATGCTGCCTTATTGCCAGTACCTGAGCCAAATGTCCTCATTAAATTGAAGAAAAAATGAAGTTCTTAGATTAGCACCCAAAACAGTGGGTTTTGTTATGGGATCTTCGTACACTCTGTTCTCAGTCGTCCCTATCCTGAATACCTCCCCCACCCCATGCTCCCTCTACCACCCCCCGTGGGTCCTCCCTTCTCTATCCCACTGAACACATTCCATTACCATCTCTATTCCCACCTCCTAGGATCTCTTCCTTCTCAGAACAAATGTTTTGACCTAGCTGACCACCACGGAAGGAACAACTGCTCTGCCCTCTGACTATAGAAACCAGGTACCACTTCACAGGTTCCCATGTCCAAGCTCATTTTGCGCGCTTTCCCTAACTACATTCTTACAGCTAATCTGCATTGAAAGGATGACATCCATTTCCAAAACAGTCAGCTGCAGCTCATAGTGACGTGACTGTCAAAGTGAGACAATGCGACCTCCCGATCCATATGTTTCCGAATTTCGGCATGGCAGTGCAATCACATGTATAAGACTCACTCTTGAGAGGGCTGGGGAGATGCCTCAGTCAGTAAAGCATAAGGACCTGAGTTCATATCCCGGAACCCACACCTTAGGGTAAAAAATGGCCTGGCAGTGCACCTGTAATCCCAGTGCTGGGAGACAGAGAATAAGGGGGATCTCTGAGAGTTTGCTGGCCAGAGAGTCTGGCTCAGTCAATGAACCCAGGTTAAATAAGTGGAAAGTGATTGAGGAAGACACCTGAATTGACCTTGGTGTTCACACACATACATACACACACACACACACACACACACACACACAAACACAAAGGATTCATACTTGAAAAAATAATGTGTAGGGGCTGGAGAGATGGATCAGTGGTCAAGAGCACTGTCTGTGCTTGCAGAGGACCTGAGTTCAGTTCCTAGCACCCACATGGCAGCTAACAACTGTTTGTAATTCCAGTTCCAGGGGATCCAATGCCCTCTCCTGACCTCCATGGGTACTGTACAACACAGGTGGTACACTTCATACAACCAGACAAAACACTCATTACACATAAAATAAATAAAATATTAAAAATAATAATGTAACTGGAACTTACAGGGGAGACCCTGTTTCAAAAAGACCAAAAATGTAAATATAATCCTATTTTGTATTCATTTTCCCTTTCTAAGCATTTAAAAAATATTTATTATTTTTATCCTTATGTGTTGGTGTTATGCTTGTGTGTATGTAAGAAATTCAGTAATGGGGCTGGAGAGATGGCTCAGCAGGTAAGAGAGCCTATTGCTCTTGCAGAGGATCTGGGTTTGATTCCCATCACCCATATGGCAGCTAAGAACCATCTTTACGCCGGGCATGGTGGCACATGCCTTTAATCCTAGCCACTTGGGAGGAAGAGGCAGGTGGATCTCTGTGAGTTTAAGGCCAGCCTGCTCTACAGAGTGAGTTCCAGGCCAGGTTGGGGCTATAGAAAAAAAAAAAAAAAGAAAGAAATTCAGTGAATAATCAAACCACCAGTAAGAAAGGTCTTACCAGTTAATTCAATGAAACACTTAAGGAAGACAAAAATACCAATTATTATAAACTCTTGATTTTCTTTTAGAAAAGAGAAGAATGTGTGAGTCAGAATTCCACCAGAGAAACATGACCAATTCAATATAAACATGAAGACATGTATTTCAAGCAATTGGCTTATGTGATTTGGGTCAGATGAAGCAAGCTCAGAATCTGCACAGCAGGCTGTTAGGAGAAGAAGGAGAGGCTGTTACCCAAAGCCAGAGTTTCTTCTGCTTCAACTCTTATGGCCTTTTAATCCATTGAATCAAGTCCACTGAGATGACCTAATATAATCTCCTTTATTTGAAATCAATCAATTAGGAACAGTAATCACATTTTCAAAATACCTTTAAACCAACACCTAGGTTTCTATTTGAGTAAATGACTGGGAACCTTAGCCAAGCCAAGCTGACACATAAAACTGACCATCACAAGGCAAAGACCCTCGATAACTCTTTTTTTCATGAAGCTAGTACAACTCTAATAACAGATGTCTAAAAATACCATAAGAAAAGCAAATTACAGACCCAACTTTTTCCTGAACAATACATACAAGGTTAAGTTAACCCACAAATGTGTGCCGGTGGGATCTATCACACTAAGAGAGTAAGGAAAATGATCATGACTATTTGAAGAGATTAAAAAATCCTTAGCCAAAGTCAATGGCCATTGATTTAGAATATTTTATGCTTTTGAAAAATTAGAAATTAAAGAAAACCTTTCCAATATGATGGCAGATATCGACTTCAAAACAACAACAAAAACCCTCCACATATATAACTATAACTGACATCCCTTTTATGTGAAGATACTGAAAAATTTCCCCTAGAGTAAAAAGTTTACTTCTATTTAGCATTATACTAGATCTACCCACAGCAATAAGTCAAGAAAAATAAATAAAAGTTATAAATATCACAAAGGGAAAGGTAAAAGTCATTATTTATAATCAGTGTAATTATGTAAGTGGAAAATTTTTTTTAATTTTAAAAATTACTTTAATGTATATGAGTGATTTGCCTATGTATATGTAAGTGCAAATGTGTTGTGAGGTGCCCATGAAGGCCAGAAGAGGAGGTGACGTGTTCCCCTGGAACTGGAGTTATAGATAGTTGTAAGCTGCCACGTGAGTGCTGGGAACCAAACTCCAGTCCTCGGCAAGAACAGCCAGTGCTCTTAACCACTAAACCATCTCTCCAGCTCAAGAATTTTTTAAATTCCAGAAACTGCAAGTGACTTTAAGATCTGTAACATGCTGTTAATAACATAAGTCAATTATTTCTATACACTACAATGAACAACTGGAATATCCTTAAAACAATTTCAAAAATTAGAAAATAATCAGCAGGGCATGGTGGTGCACACCTTTAATCCTAGCACTTGGGAGGTAGAGGCAGGCGAATCTCTGTGAGTTCAAGGCCAGCCTGGTCTACAGAGTGAGTTCCAGGCCAGCTGGGGCTACAGGGAGACCCTGTCTTGAAAAAACCCACCCCCAAAAAATTAGAAGATATCACACACTTGGGAATAAGTGTGACCAAAGGAATGCAAGATATCTGTATTGAAAACTGAAACATTTCTGAGAAAAATGAAAGGAAACCTAAGTAGGTGGACAGATAGGCTGCAGGATGTCCATGTTGACACCTGAAAGACTGAATCAATTTATTACTAAAAGATAACATTCATCAAAACATGCAAGGCTTTAAAGATTGACAAGGTGATTTTAAAAATTAAAAGACTGAGAAGCCACAAAGTAATCCGGACAAAAAAAGTTAGAGGACTCGAACTACTACTAGGTTTCAAGTCTCCTAAAATGATCAGCAGCCAAGACATTGTGGAATCCATGAAAAAATAAATAGATTAGTGGGGATAAAAGTATCCAGAAAATACCTGCTCACATGAAGTCAGCCAAGATGTCAAGAGAATTTAATGGATTCATATGTTTTAACAAATATGGATTGACTAGGGAAGAAACAACCTCAACTATCAAGTGGACATTCTATACACAAAATGTAAAGCAAATATATGAATTTTTGAAAAGGAAGAAAAATAAAAAATGATTACTGGTATGGTGGTCCATGCCTGTAATCCCAGCTCTTGAGATTAGTGACAGGAAGAGAAGTGTAAATTTAAGGCCAGCCTAGTGTATAGCACAAGTTGGAGGCCAATGGTCACTACAGAGCAAGTCTAAAAAAACAAAAAAAGGCTGGGAGATAGCTCACTCAGTAAACTGCCTACCACCAAAGCAGGAGGAACATGTCCTACCATGACTTCGTGTATATCTAGCACAAACAGGAAACCATTTTGTACTGACAGAAATCTGAGGGCTTGTGTGGAGTTAACTCTGACTGCAGAAAGGCAAGGAGGTGGTGTGGGGTGCTGGGAAGAAATGTTCTGCTCTCATTTAGGTGGGGATTAGATTATTAAAACTCATGAGCTTAAAGACAAGGTTCATTTTATTTTATTTTATTATTTTTTATTTTTATTTTTATTTTTTTTTGGTCTTTTCGAGACAGGGTCTCCCTGTAGCCCCAGTTGTCCTGGAACTCACTCTGTAGACCAGGCTGGCCTTGAACTCACCAAGATCTGCCTGCCTCTGCCTCCCAAGTGCTAGGATTAAAGGCGTGCACCACCACGCCCGGCTGAATTCTTTTTTTTGGGGGGGGGGTCATTTTATTTTATTCAAACTGGATTTTGACAAAAAATCTGATAAGGTCAACAAGAACTGATGTTATTAGAATAATATTCTGTCCCTTCTGGCCATGTGCAGACGTGTGCTGGAAAATATGTAAGTGTAGTCACAATAGCAAGAGCAACTGACTACCTTTGGTGCACTGAAAGTGGAAAGGAGATCCCGGGCAAAGGCTAAAAACCAACTGTGCACTTTAGAACAAATATGGTTCCAGAGCTCAGGGACATCTCTCCCACAGGGTGTGGGGATCAGGGGCTGAACCGTGACTCTGAAACTGAACTACTTCGGGACCAATCTCAGATGATACTCAGCAAATACCCAATCCATGAACCAGAGAAAGGGCTATGAGAAATGAGTAAGTTGTAAAACTCAGATGCAGGGAACAACTACAGACAGCTCTGATTATAATAAAGCCTGTCCCACATCAAATTAAAGGGAGACACATCCATACATAATATAGAAAGTGCTGGGGCCAGCAAAATGGCTCAGTCAGTCAGGGGCTTGCTGCCAAGGCTGACGACCTGAGTTTAATCCCTGGACCCAGATGGAGGAAGAGAGAACCAACTCCTCCTGCATGTTATCCTCTGACCAACATATCCATGCATGTGCTACTACTCTGCACATACACACAATAAATAAGTGTAAAAATTTTTAAATCAAAAGTTAAGATTTTAATAAAACTGAGAGGCAGGTTCACTAGCCTACTTAGTCACCTATCATAAGAACTGACTAGATACATAGACAAAATGAACACAATCAAGAAGAGCATGTGGAGACTCTAGCAGTCTTCATATAAGTAAATATCTAGCCATTTTCCTCTCTCAAGTAACAACTAGCTATTTACAATGACTGAGAATGTGAGGCAAGGAAAGGGCCACCATGAATGGTCACTATGTCCACCACGGGCACCAGACAGTAAAGCCAGATGCAATGTTCAGTGCTGTGCAGAATACCACCAGATAGGGACGATCCCCAGTGACTGTCACCACAGTGTGAAGTATGCTAACTACCTCACTGGCAAAAACCCAACCATCTCCTCTTTCATTAAGAAAGGTTCAGGAATGATAGGCATGGGGCTGTGTGAATCGTATCACCCAATCACAGAACTCCCATGGGTCAAGTGTTGGTTAATACTTCCAGTAACTCATATCATCAAGTCGCCTGTCTGCAACCAGGGGACCTACTTCCCCTGGCAGCTGGCACAAGCATTATCTCTGAAGCGGGCATTTTTCACAGGCGAGTCCCTCCTTGCAAACACACTGACTAAAAACTCTTGTTGATTTTTGAAAGCATGAAAAACACCATGATTCAGTTATAATGGATGAGTTTATTTCTAAAGACAGAGAACTGAGAAATGAAGGTGAAGCAACCTAACTAACATTCTTTTGTTCAAGGGGGATTTGAGGGTGGGAGTTGATTGATATTTGAACACAAATATCAATCTTTTGTTGAAAGCCAAGGAACAAAGTTTGGTTTCTATGTGGCCAGGAAACATGTTCACATTTTACACAGAATTCCCTTCTCTCAATCATTCCATCAGTGGTGTGACAGACCTGTCCCTGACTTCTGCCTGACTTCCTCAGAGCACTTGAACTCTGGGCATCACACCATAAATGAAGGGTCCTGTCCCCAGATCCCTCCCTTCAATTCCTCAACATCACAATCATTTGGAAACCTGAGGTCTAAACTCTTACTTACAAAGCCAATTAAAGTGTCATCACCTTACAGAAAAAGTGATCAAGCATGAACTTGATCTGGGTGAAGCAGTTCACGTGGGTAAACATCATTTCTGTAGTGTAGGAATGGAACTTTGTGTGGCTTGAGGCAAGAACTTGTAAGACCTGTCCTGTAAGACCTCAGAGGAGGGTTATTTGATATCTCTGTAGGCATTCAGTTGCCTCTGTGAGTTATCTGTAGCTCAAGAAGTTTCTCTGCAAAGTTCCAGGACAGGATGGCCCCTTTCCTTGAGGCATTGAGCAAAATGTCACACCTCTAGTTATCTGTTGCACAAACAGGAGCTCTGCAGCCCGCCCCCCATTAGAGCCAAGGTGGCTCGCCTCTCCCTTCCACCTGCCCGCCCCCCAACTTCCTTGCACAGAGCACAGTAACCTTTGTATAAAAGCACACTGCTGGCATAAATAGAGACCCTATTCTCCCAGACCTCGCCCTCTGAGTCCATCTTTCTTCCCCATTTCCATTGGGTAACTCTCCCGTGGTCCCCTCCCCCCTCCTTGCCAGAGCTAAGCTGAGAGACTGCCTGCCTGCAGGCAGGAGACAGCCTCGAGAAATGCAAGAAGGGAAGAACACCATGTGGATGTCAGCCACGCGTGACTAAAGGACTATTCAGACAATTATTAGACTTCTACACTGTAGCTGTCTGACGTTAATTCTCCCCAGAAGCCTGAGCATGTGTGTATCTTCGGAAAGGAAAAGCTATGAGCCTGATGGTCTCTATCTGAATCTTCCACTAAGGGGAAAGCCTAGCTTTCCATCACCTGGGCTTTGGACTGCAGTGCTCGTTCTCTGTGTTACTATATAGACTGGCAAGTTGGCGCTGGCTGGGGAACACAGGGGGTGTGCAGTTCCCTGGAGATGAGTAGACCCCATCTCATGCTAAGATGTGGACATGCTCTCCATGGGAACAGTCTCAGGCCTTTCCAAACTCAACTGCTTCAGCCAAGCTGAGTACAGGAGACCCCAGCCTTCCCTAAGTTCCCCTGCCTGTAATTACCTCCAGGATCTGATGAAAGACATTAAAACTCAAGGCCTCCTACTGTCAGCTATGCAGGTGCTGCTACTGTACACTTAAGAACAAAAGGCAGAGGGGCTGGGGATGATGGGCTATCGGTTAATTAAGCGAGCGAAGAGCTCTTACTAGAGGACCCGGGTTTCGATCCCAGCACAAACCATGCTCAGGGTGGCACAAGAGCCGTCTGGGACTCCACTTCCAGGAGAACTTCAGCTCCAGGGGGAATCCCCGGAGGAGAGACCCCTCTTCTGACCTCCGCGGATTTGCACAACACGGGTGCAAAAAAAAAAAAAAAAAAAAAAAAAAAAAAAAAAAAAAAGGGAAATAAAAAAAAAAAAATAAAAAAACCACCCAAAGGCGAGAGGCAAGTTCCACTATTCAGTTTGAAGGAGTGGGTGAGAAAACAAAACCCTTCAGGGAACCCGATGAGCCAGTAAACAAGACGTGAATAAATGTCACATCTATCAGGCAAGATGGGGCTGCTGTCACAGAGCTAGCAGTCTTCCAGCCTGTATGGTTTATCTGATGATAATTTTTAATTATTATTCTTTTGCTGTTTTGTTTGGGTCGTGCTGGGAAGAGAACCCTGGGTCTCATGCATACAAGGTAAACTCTCTCACTGAGTTAGTAGAGCTACATCCTCAATCCGAATGTTAAAAACGTATTAAAGGATTCAGTCAGAGTAGACAAACTTCTTCCACAAACTCCCCCACCTTCAGATCAACTACTAAGCCAGCTATAAGGTGAGCAAAGCAACTGTCATTTTGACCTTGATTCACTTTAACGTGAGAGCCTATTTAGAAATGGAAGGCGCAACCCTTCATTCGGCTCAGCTAGCAGCGCTAATAGGCTTCTAATTAATTTCCAAAAGATTGCTGTTATAACTAACAGGTTTTAAACATTTGGTTGATTGGGGAAGATGAATTGAATATAATGTATTTGATTTGGAAAATTAGTTTTCATTCTATGTGCTTACCATAATAGTGTTTATTTTAAGTTTCCATGATTCCATTAAGAGTCTCAGAACACCACAAGGTTGTTTGTATCCTAACATTGTCCTATGCAACTTAAAAAAATCAATTTACATTTAGATTTTATTTGTTGGCCTTCCTTTGAGGGCAGGTTAAATTAATTTTTTGTGGCTTTTAAAAAAATCTGAGGATAAAAATCCTCAGCACAAAGGCTGTGCACACAGAGTCTGATGAACCAGCCAGGGCGCTGTTGACTAAGTTTCACTCGATTCCTCCTGACAACTGTTAGAATTTTAGAGAGGGAAAAGAAAGGAGTTTAAAGTTAAGAAATAAGAACCGGAGCCAGACCTGCAACAGACAAAGAATGTATACTTATCAGAATAAGTGTACAGCGGGGTAGGACAGATACTGCATTGCACACGTGAGGAGCTTCCACCACCTAAGGAACAGAAGTGGAAGATTTTATTCGCTGAGCCCAGCTGGACTGCATCAGATGCCAAGGCCCGGTGTGCTTGGATAATTTGAAAGCCTTATTTTGATTTCTTGGGCTGAGCAGGGCAGTATCTTAAGGCTGTGAGACAGGTGGCCCCATAAACAAACAGTCCTGGGAGTGACCAGGTGATAAGGCTTTGGCAAGGGCAGACTGCCAATATAGGCCCAGTTCATGTTTCAAGGGATTTATGACTCTATGGCCTCCTTAAGGAAACTGATGGCTCTTCTGTATTCACATATCCTATCAACAACCATTTGAACAATGAATTTGGAGAAATGTCCCTCACAGAATCAACAACAATGGCAGGGATCAGTGCTTTTATATTTAGCTTATACTATCTTTAAAAGGAGAAAATATTTCTTCCTGAAGGGATTATGGGAAGCCTTATTAAAGACACCTGCAAACCAATTAAGTGACAATAGATCTTTATCACAATTGATAAGTGAGTTATCCTTTATATAAAACTGCTTTCAGAAAGACAAAAGCATTAAGACTTACCTTTACAGTAGATTCAAGAAATTAGATAACTGGGTACAGGAGAATTCACCAGTGGTGAAGTTTGGCAAATTATGGGAGCTGATAATAAATAAAGACCCTGGTGTATCTGGGTAAACTGAAGTGCAGCTAGAATTTTTTTCCTCACACTGCAGAGACTATTTCACATTGAAATCGAGCAGCTCCCTTCTTTCCCTCCATCTCTGTGTGACACAGGAACACTCCGGGAGTTCTAATCAGCAAAGTTCACTCTGCTAAGCATACAGTGGGCTGTGCAGCTTTGGAAACCCAACCTTGGCCTCAGTTTCAGAGAAACAGAACCTTTTACAAGTTCTTCTAAAGTAATTAATAATTACTGTCAAAACATTTACTTAAAGTGATCTATGAAAAACAAGAAGAAAGCTTTATAGGGAGAGGCTGCTCCCAAGGGATAAACAGCACAGCAGGATCCAGTAGGACGCCTTAAGAACAAGTCTGCAGAAGCAAAAGAAGGTGGTTGTTTTCAGGACAAGGATGTCGCCTGTGAGTGTCCTCTTCCTTCACAATGGAAAACAGGAAATGCCTTCACCCAGGGCTATGTGGTCTGCGCCTTTCTGTGTGACTAACAGGAATTCCAGTAATCACTTTAGGCCTATTACTGACACTCCCCATTACTCAGGTAATTTTCCAAATTAAGTAAGTGTTAAGTCCTTTACATCAGACCCCAGGGGTGAACCTCAGCTTGGACTTGAAGAGTTGGAGAGCAAAGAGTAAAAGCAGGGAAGGCCCGGCAGGACCAAGCCGGCATGGGAGACCCCGACATCGACTTCTGGGCTTCTCGCTGGAAGAACTACTATAAACTGTGAAAGTGACGAGGATTGGAGCTCACAGC
>VZQC01011956.1:67748-90902 GCA_009823505.1 Rhizomys pruinosus | reverse complement strand
TGTAGAGGTTGTGGGTAAAGGGGACCAGTCATCCACTGCTGGTGTGGTGAACGTCAACCCATACAGCCACTATGAAAAGCAATGAGGAGAACCCTTGGAAGAACTTGGAATGAACTTGCCAAACCTGCCACCCGACCACACGCCTATACCACTCCTGGGGTATGTACCCACAAGAGTTCTCATGCTCATACTGCAGACTTATCACTATCACTAGCCAAGTGTTTCATTGCAAGTCTGCTTCACAATAGCAGAAGGAGGCTTAGAACCAATATGCCCACTGCCCTCTCAATGTGAGTCTTGGATATGAGGGTAAAATGTGTCACAGCGTACACAATGGCAGTCACTATTGCGCTAGTAACAAGAAAGATGAACGATCATGAACTTGCAGCGTAACATGAATGAAAGTAGAAGATAGTTATGTTAACGTCGAGAGTCTAACACACATGTTCCCCAGAAAATACACATATGATGACATCGCGTATCCTCGTTCATCTGTGGAATGCATAGTGCCAATTCTGCTTAGTAGTAAGTAATTTCTTGGCAGGGCTGTCTTTGGTTATGGCCAAGTAGATTGAGAGTGGCGCCCCATACTGGAACCAGAACAAATGACGCACGATGATGATTGACGACGACAACAACAAACAACAACAGAAAAGACTGAGTCAAAGAACTGACGGATACGGTGGACTTCTGCTCGAAACAGTCAACTCCTATATTGAGGACTTTGAGAAAGACTGAGAAAAAGATGAAAAATATGTCTGGCAGAATGCTAAGCTTTGGTGGGGTGGGGGGCTAGGGTGGGGGACACGGGTCTAGATTTGATTTGTAACATAATCTTGTACAAAAATATATATAAACAAACAAAAATATAAATATAAGGATAAGAATGTAAAAAATAAATAAATAAAATGTTGAATGTAAAAAAAAAAAAAAGAAAACAGGATGACACCTAAAGAGAAATCAAAATACCGCCAAATGGTATTGGCAGAGAATTCCAATGTGGCCTTGATTTTTTTTAAAAAAAAAAGGGAAAAAGTCTTGTGACAGTACTGGGCTGGTAGGGTAGAATGTTCCTCATTTTCAGGTCTCATCTAGCTCAATCCAAGTGCTAAGTAGATAAAAAATGGCAAAATAAAGGAATTAATTAATTCTAATTGTTATAGTAAGTCGGGTTTACTTATGAGAATTAATTTTGCTAAATGCAACTGTAACTTCAGTATTTATAGCCACCCCCCCCCCACAGGACAGTTCACTGCACCTCACATCCTGGGAAAACTTGAAATGCTTCCAACTTGTGTGTATACTACCAATGTACAAGTTGTTATTTTTAGATGGGTGCCAAGTGTGACAAATGCAGGCCTGAGCATCCAAGAAGACAGGCAGAATGCAGGCAGGAACACGGAAATAACACTCGAGATTAAAGACCATTCCGTACCATCAGCCTCTGTCATGACAAGGAGAATCCAAGAAAATGGTGTACGGTGAGTGCTTCAGAATACACAGTCAGAACTGGTCTCTAACAAGGATGGTTTGCTTTGAATGGCTGCTCTGGGAAGCCACACTACACAGGCAAAGGGGGCCTCTGAGCACTCTTACAGTACTGGCCCAGAGTGTCTATTGCTCTGTAGTCCTTGCAGAGCACCTGGGTGAAGTGACCGTGAAATAATGTTCCTATAAATTTAAAAATATGCTTGGTGAATTAAGCTGAATCTTGAACATGTATGTCTGGAAAACCTTGTGACTCAGAAAGTTTCTGCAAGAATGCTTGCTGGAAGTTATCTCTGGGAATGCTGATATTGCCCGTTTTCCAGGAGACACTCTGATCTCCCAAGAGGGCATACTATGGTGGTACTATTATCTTGCTTGTTATATTTCATTAAATTGCTATATCTAGCCTCTTTATTATTGTGGACTGTTCTGTAAATATTCAGCTGTAGCTCCAATGAGTATGAGTATAAAAGCAGAGTTGCCTGTGCTGGTAGCAGTCCTGTGTGGGTGAAGAAATAAAGTAAAGAAATCATAGAAGTCCCCTTGTCTGTTCTCAGTTCTGTGATAATCTACTCAGGTCCTGTGGCTGTCCCCCCGGTGGCCACACCTGGGCTCTATGCACAGGGTGTGGACATCAGAGACAAGCAGGCAGACCTCAACTTTCCTTCTCAGGCTTAGGACATACAGACTCCAGAAAGTGTCACTTCATGACATCTTTGGCAGGCCCAAAGCTTTTTAATAATCTCTCTTTTAGAGAGTTTTCCTGAGGATTAAATGGGTCCATGTTTGTGGGGAGAAAAGGAGGGATGATCACTGTTACCCAGATTCTGAAACATGCCACCTGGGCACCTGGGGAAGAAGTTCAGTGTGATGGCTCAGCGGTTAAGAACATGGGCTGTTCTTCCAGAGTACCCAGATTCAGTTCCCAGAACCCACAAGGCAGCTAATAACTGTCCTTAACTCCAGTTCCAGGGGAATCTGACGCCCTCTTCTGACCTCCGTGCCATTGTACAACACGAGTGCACCAACCTACATGCAGACAGTACACTCATACACATAAAAAATAATTTAAAATGTAAAAAAAAAAAAGTGGAGTCTAAGTCTGTTAGAGGAACTCCAAAGATGTCCTGTCTGCTGTTCCGTAGAACAGGCACGGAAGGGAAAGAGGCTGGCAAGGCTGCATCAAATGCACACACTGTCACACACACATACTGTTTTGTGGCAGATCAAAAGAAGGAAAACACAGCTTAGCAAGTAGGAGCATTTGCCCTGAAAGTATGAGAACCTGAATTGAAGCCACAGACGCCCCAAGCCCGGCATTGGCAGGGGAAGACAGGTATACCACAGGACCTTGCTGGCCAGCCAGCCTTAGAGGAAACTGCAAGCTTCTGGTTCAGTGAGACAGCGTGGCTCGAGGCAATAAGGCAGCAGGAGGGAGCACAGACTGCTCTAACCACCCACGTTCAACCACACGCTCAGCAAGAGTGACCAGGGAACTTAACCCGGAGGCTGGCTGCCAAGTCACTTCGGTGGCCCCTCTGAGGACACTCATGAGGAACTCACAAGAGGAAGAAAAGCAGACACACCACCCAGAACAAAGGAGAGTACATGTGTCCCTGTGACACTGGCTTCTTGCTCCCAGAAAGGCCACCACCGCATGCCTAATCCCAGGTCCTGGAAAGTTGGCCTTCCTCTCCTTGATGAGCGGCCCACATCCAGCCTACCTCTCCTCATCTCAGCCAGCTGGCTGGGGAGACTTGACCACAGCAATATCAGATACCCACAGGAGACATGCCTACTAAATTCCAAATTGCTAGCTACCCCCTTAAGCAACACAGCTTTAAAAACATTAAAATATCTGGATGGAACCCACATCAGCTAGACTATAATCTACATCTGTTCCTGACGATTCAGAACTAGTATTTTGGGGACCAACCATTCAAAACCGTTTTTAAATGCGGCCATGTCCTTGAAAGCCACTGGCTTACTTGGCTGCAGACCCCAGCACCTGGGCGTGTCACTGAGAGCACAGGTGGCACATCTGTCCACTGTCTCCAGCCTGCTGCCGCCTCCATTTTATGATAATGATGTGGAGAAAGGAAACTCTCCAACTAAGTAACTAAATCTGGAGTTGAACTGAGCTTCAATGCTCTGGCAAAGACCTATCAGATGGAGGCTAGGGACGTGGCTCAGTGGGAGAGTGCTTATCTAACACGCATGAAGCCCTGGGTTTGATTCCCAGCACCACATAACCTGGGCATGAAGGCGCCTGCCTATAATGGGTAGAGGGAGGCAGGAGGGTCAGACATTTAAAGTCGTCTTTAGCTAGAGAGCAAGTTCAAAGCCAGTCTGGAACACACACACACACACACACACACACACACACACACACGCGCGCATATATGTATTTGGTCTTTTTGAGACAGGGTCTCCCTGTAGCCCCAGCTGGCCTGGAACTCACTCTATAGACCAGACTGGCCTTGAACTCATGAGATCCTGCCTCTGCCTCAGGAGTGCTGGGATTTTTAAGTGAAAGACATACCTAATAGTTCTGTTTTGTTTTTTCCCACTGGGTTTGATAAAAGACAATTTTGTTTTGCTTCCTGGTACCCCCAGGCACCTGGACAGATTCTCAGAATACACTGTGCTGGACCTCAATCTGTTCTGTGGCTTGACTGCTTTTCAAGAACATGACTTTAAGTTCCCTTCTAGTTGTATACAGCTTGCATACACGGGCTGCATTTCACCTACTAAGTGCCTGGGGTGGGCGCCGCCTCAGGATGGATTCCCTCATGACATAAATAAATCTAATGCTGTGTCCCTTCTTTTTTCTTTTTTAAAAAGGGAAATCTGAGTAGCAGAAGTCTTGTCAAAATCATAAACAAGCACATATAAGAAAAGTGCTCTTGCTGAAGAGAGACAGAGACGAGGAGCCTGCTTCATAACCGTCTTCCTGCATGGTGCCCAGTGGGCAAGGCTAGCAGGGCACTTCCAGCTGCTGCTATGAGCAGGGCTCCCTGACCTTCCTCACTCCACAGACACTGAGAAAACTCACCAGGACGCTGAAGCCCTATGGACTTTAAATCAGAGCAGTCCAGCGCCTAAGAGCAACGCTTCCCTACCGTGCAGTGCGCACGAACCCCTCGGAGCCAGAGCACTGGGTCAGGCCTGAGACTCTGCATTTCCAAATCACTCACAGGGGACACTGCTGGTCCACGAACTGCGACCTGAGACAGGGAAGAATCTGGAAATTTCTGACGGTGTTTCTCCTGTCTCCTCTCCTTCACAGACAGCTGTCCTGGACAACTCCTTTCTGAGCTTCCAGAAGCCAAAGACCAGCTGACTTCCCAGGCAGCACGTATTAAATACGGGCTCTTTTAGAAGAGGGGCCTTGTCTGGTTTGCCCTGTGCAGTTAGTTTTCCTATCATCCAGACCAACACAGCATGCAGGAGGGGCACGAACACGCCCAGTGAGCCACCCAGCAAGCCCTGCGGCTACACACAGCGAATGTTTTATTTCTAACTTCAAGTCTCTATTTCCAATGCATGATGTTTCATGTCATCTTCTTTGAAAGTTGGTTTTGTTTGGATGCCATGTTGTTTCACAAAATGTCAGCTTTCTCATTCCTGTCATTTTTTTTGTGAACTGATCTGTCTGTGACCCAGCAGAGGGTATTCAAGGTTTCCAAACACAGACTGAGTCTGGGTACAGTGACTACAGACATGGGCATGATGGCATCAAATCTCTCTCGAAAGGCAGGAAAGCACAGTATCCCCAAGAAGGAAGAGCAGGAGACAGCAGAATCCAGGTGCACTGGGGTGGGAGGCAGCTGTCAGAGGGCACAGTGGGAATTGGGCTTCGGTGGATGCAGAGCATGTGAGCATCTGTGAACAGACGTGAGGGTTGGAAGGATGGAGCGGAAGAGACACAGGCACAATCAGGAAGCAAACAAGAACAGCTCTGTCTATAGCTTCCCAAGGGCTTCTGTCAGCCAGCTGGGCCTTACATCCCCAAAGTTCTCTGACTTCCCAAAACTCTACCAACAACTGAGAGCTAAGTATTTTTTTTAATTTTTTATTTATTTTTGTATGTGTATGAATGTATTGTCTGCATGTAGGTTTGCGCACCCGTGTCGTGCAATGCTGCGGAGGTCAGAAGAGGGTCTTGGATTCCCCTGGAACTGGAGTTCTCCTGGAATTGGACTTACAGACGGTTCTTAGCCGCCATGTGGATGCTGGGGATCGAACCCGGGTCCTCTGCAAGAGCAGTCGGTGCTCTTAACCGCTAGGCTATCTCTCCAGCCCCGAGAGCTAAGTATTTAAACATAGAAATGAACACCGACCAATGAAATGAAAAATTATAACAAAATCCACAAAATGCTACATGAATGTGCTCTTCTCTGACACTTGAAGAGCCAAGACAAATAGTATTTGGAGACCACAGTTAACCACTTATAACTGAAAATTTTTTAAAATAAAACTTCAGAAGGGTGAGAGCATTGTCTATAAATGAAGACATTGTCTATAAATGAAGACAGTATCTACAGCAGCACAACACACACACACACACCACACAAACACACACCACACACACACACACCACACACACACACACACACACACACACACATGCACGCACACACGCACACACACACACAGAGGCAGCAGGAACAGGAAAGCCCAGACAATACACCAGGCATCGTGACAGTGAAGAAACTACAACCCAGGGGCACCGCCATATGGAATTTGTCCAGGTGAGAAGAACACCCAACAGGACTAAGAGGTAGGTAGGTTTAAAGCTGACAAATATCTGCCTGGTTGATGGACAATTCATAAGTTAAGCAAGGTGTGTTGAAATAGGGAAGGACTGGAGTACAGAATGGAACAGGAAAAGATGAAGGACTGAGGGGTCCCTTAACAGGACCCCTTGCTGTCTTTCATCCACGGTTCTTCACAGCCATGTCTGTAAGGAGGACGTACAACAGGCTGGAGTCAGCAGGTTCTACATAAAATGGCCAGAGATCAATCAGTCCCACCGCTACCCCTGTGTGATAGACTGACCCCATGACAACTCACACGGCACCCTCACCATGCACAGCCCATGAAAGACTGTCCCAGTCATCTGAGTTCATTTGGTTTCTAAAACACCACCACATACTAGGCACTGGATGTCAGAACTGTCAAGCAGAACACACACGCCATCTCCACACTGTGACAAAGGTCCTGTCCCCATTCAAAGATGAGACCTCAAGACTGAAAAACTAACTCAAGGAAATAAACTTCAAGCTGTTAAGTAGCTGGGACTCACACCCAGTATTGTGGCAATTCAGAAAGGTGTGTTCATGTCAACACGTCTGTGACATGGGGTTGCTTTATGGGATACATCTGCAACCTCTATTAAATACCTACTAATAAGAAGGAGACAGTATAAGTTACAGGATGGGCAGGCATTATGCTGGTATGAATGGCTATGAACAAACCCCACAGTGGACAGCTCTGGCCCCTTCTGATTGGCTAATGCCTGCTGTGCTGGATGCTAAATGCTTTGACTATCATTCCTGGTCAGAAGAGTTTCAGGAATCCTCTCTTGGCTAACCATAATTGAAGTAAAGCATTTAAAATATCTCCACCTCAAAATTAAATTACCTAAGTTACTGTGGGCTGCGGGAATCTATTAACAAGTGAGCAAATGAATGGATGAGGACAGAGACTCTAATAAAAGGCATAATTGGTTAGGAAAAGTCCAAAGGCTTGAGTTCCGCCTCATCTCAGCCCTTGCCATGTGAGGTGACTCACAGCAAATCAAACTGCTCATGGCTAGTCGGTCAGAGAGTGGTACCCCCGAGGGAGTACAAACACATCACAAACTGCCTGGGGAAATCTTTGTGTTAAACAGCTATTAAACGCTTTTCTAAGTATTAAAGAAGAAAGGAAAAAAGGAAGGCAGACCAGGACCTTTCTTCTACTCATGGTTCTCAAGCCCCACATGAAATTTAGGAAGGGCGGATGTCTAGGAGAATCTCCCAGACTGGAACGCTCAAACAGTAGGTCTGATAGAGCACTGCAGAGCCCTGGCACTGGAAAAGCCTCAAACGTAATTTGCATGTGATTTTGGGGGATTCCTAAACCATGAAGCACAGGAGGCGGACCAGAGCCAGCTGAGAACAGAACGTCAACAATTACTTGACGTCTCCTCCCATAGGAATGAGCTACTTGTGTGACCACGTAGGACTGTTTTTCTTGTCCACCATCCCTTGACTGTCATTCATGCCCAAATACTCTCAAATTATTTCATAAATTATTTCCAGGAGAATGAGTATTAAGGAGATAAGAGCCCTGCAGCCTGGAGAATGCGCCCCCACAAAGATGGCAGCAGCAATGGAAAGCCTTCATTCAAACAAAGAATCTCATTTCCACAAAGGCCAGCATCCAACTCCATCATGACACTCCTTGATTGGCAATTACTGTCTGTCATGCAAAATCAGCTCTTTCCATCTCAAGTACTCATACAAGTATACGTAATGCTCAAATATAGGACAGCAAAACATTTGGTGTGAGAATGTGACTGAACCTGAACACAATGGGCCCTCCCATTACCCACCCTATGTAAAGCAACCGAAGGTGTGCCGGAAGCGGATCAACCACCACCCAGATCTGATCCTCAGTTCTCTCTCCAGTGCATCATTTCAATATCTGGGAACTGCAAACAGGTGTTACACCAAGCTGGCTGGCTGTGCTAAATATAAATGTGTAGACCTTTGTTGGGATTTTTAAAAATGTTTATAAAGTGCATCATTAAAAATCAGGAGGCACGTCATTTTCAGCTACTGTATTACTTCTTCTCAAAGTCCGATAAAGTCCATAATAAGAGGATATCAACTGACTGGTCAGTTACAAAATCTCAGGCTGCACATTATCTCAGAGTCAAACTATCATCTGAGCACAGGACAACCTCAATGGCTCTTCTTGCTTAAAGTGTTTAACACATAGGACAATTAATAACTTCAAACGAATTTCAACATAACCTTTATAGACTTATGTTACAATTCTGAATTGCTTAAACATTTGAATATTTCATATAAAGGATACAATTCAGATTCTGAGTTTCTGATACTTTGGGGATCTTCTATGAGTTTCAAGCAACCAAAAAAGTTGACCATGTTGGTGCCAAGATGTCCCCAGGACTGAGCTGACCTTCCCAGCCCCATGCATGTTATTATATCAAATAACTTAATCAGAACACAAGCTGTTCTGAGATTTCTGCAGAGGTAATTAAATAACAATTTGATGGCAATTAATCAGTCAAATAAGAGTCTGTCAGAGAAGAACTCTATATACACTATTTAATGGTCAAATACTTGGCAAGCTCTCCGTTAAATAATGATTCATTAAACCTCCTTTGTCACACAATGGCTTGGCTACACTCAACCTGAAAGAATGAAACTCCTTAGTTCTCCCATAAAAAGACATCAGACCTCTGTGCATGATACTCTTTTCTCCCTCACTTAGCAGACTGCTCAACGGCATGACTCATGATGTGTTCAGCTGCTCCTATGCCCACGGGCATCTGCAAGTCCTCCTTGGTTCATACAACTGGGTTCACTAAAGCCTATTTCCCAACAGAATCTCAATTCAAGAAATCCCACAAGAACCCAATAATTAGTGGGTCTCCTTAACCCAAAAGCACGATTAAAGGCCTTTGGGAGGCGCCAAGAGCCCTTTCCCTCTTCGTGCACACATGACCGAACAGCAGAAAGCCAAACAGACACAGGAGAAATGCCAAAAATTAATGTAACATGGAGGGGAGCATATGAACGGAGAAAAACAGTGCAGTGGGATCTGTCTCTGAGCATCAGGGGGTGGGCTTCCTGCAATGAGAAGCGAAGATAAATACACAAGGAGACTATGGGATGGGGACAGGTACGCCTGAGTTTAAAGAAGGGGGATCATGCACGTGTACTATGCTAGAAGATAAATACACAAGGAGACCATGGGATGGGGACGGGTACTCCTGAGTTTAAAGAAGGGGGATCGTGCACGTGTACTATGCTAGAAGATAAATACACAAGGAGACCATGGGATGGGGACGGGTACTCCTGAGTTTAAAGAAGGGGGATGGTGCACGTGTACTATGCTAGAAGATAAATACACAAGGAGACCATGGGATGGGGACTGGTACTCCTAAGTTTAAAGAAGGGGGATGGTGCATGTGTACTATGCTAGTAGAGGGTTTCTAGGAGTACGCACTGGCAGAAGTGTGAGTCCACTGTGTTGTCTTTATGAGGACGGGGGCCTTGATGCTGGGTGGGTGGGAAGGGAAGGTGGGGGCCAGGGAGGATGGACGAGGAAGAGGAGGCAGCATCAACACCAAAGAAAGCCAGGGCCTCACCTCAGCCTGTCAGCAACTGGTTGACTATGTGTGAACTCGACAAGAAACAGGTCCCAAATAGGCCCCACTTGACGCTTCAGTCCTTAGGAGACCAGGCCAGGAAACAGCATGCATTCACTTTTATTTTTGAAAGGCAGTAAATAAAATAACTGGAAATATTTCCCCGTCAATGCAGAAGCTGTTTGCAAACAACCTCTCAGCAGGCTGTGATGTGGGCTAGTAGAGACCAGGTCAGGTCAGAGACATGGAGATTCATGCTCATCTCATTTCCCACTTAGTTATCCTTCACTCCACACCAGCATGGGCCTGCCCAGGTTGTCCTAGTAAACTGTTCTTGTTCATAGTAACTTAGACTCTTCCCTAAAGACCCACACACAAAAAAAAAGGGAAGTGATGTTAAAAGAAAAAATTAACGACAGGGGCTGGGTACGTGACTCAGTTGGTACAGTGCCTGCCTGGTATTCATGAGGCCTTAGGTTGATACGCAGCGCTGCATAAAATGGGCACATGCATGTAATCCCAGCACTTGAGGAGGGGGAGGAGGAGCAAAGTCAGGAGTTTAACATCATCCTTGGCTATATGGCAAGCTTGAGACTGCATGGGTAGAAGTTTTGGCAATGAATGAGTGAGACCCTGGGTTCTATCCCTAGCACCACATGAAAATAAATGCTAAAGGGAAACCCCTACCAGTGTTAGAAATAGGAAAATATTTTGACAATTATACACAGTTACTTAAATGTCAATGATTTGGTAGCCCCAAACCATTATTTCTGATACAAGTATAGAAATCATATTTTTTAAAATATGTCAGCTAGTCTTTAGGCCTGAGAGAAATCCAACGTCCAATCAGGAGATCAACTTCTACCTTTAGTCAAACTCCAGTCTATGTCATAATACAATGAAACCAAAACATGATAATGGAGCTTTTGAAATGTCAGTCATATGTGATGTTTCAGACAGTATTTAATATAAAATTCAATAATGGAAAAAAGATTTTATTAACATTTAGGGGAAGTATTAAATTTAAGAAGGAATGTGCATAACTCTGGTTGGGCTAACAGGAGCCTTTCCTACCACACTGCCAGAGAAGGGAGTCGAGTTGAGCAATATTCATCAGGATACTGGTAAGCAAGCCAGGTTCCTCAGAGGTCAGCCCGTCCCACATCCCTGCCAAGCATGCCAATGTGGAGAAGACAGAATTCCACAGCCCCATAAGTTGCATTTAGAACCTTGGATACAGCTACTTTCTACCTTCCCAACAAGAGTGAAAAGGGAGGGCTCAATGGAACACTTTAAAGATTTTTTTTTATTATTTTTTATGTGTATGAATGTACTGTCTGCATGTAGGTTGATGCACCCGTGTCATGCAATGCTTTGGAGGTCAGAAGAGGGAGTCGGATTTCCCCTGGTACTGGAGTCAAAAATGGTTCTCAGCCTCCATGTGGGTACTGGGAATCGAACTCAGGTCTTCTGTAAGAGCAGTCCATGCTCTCAACTGCTGAGCCATCTCTCCAGCCCCTCAATGGAACACTTTAAAAGGGAGTGTTGAATGGAACACTCCAGGGGGCCGGAGAGATGACTCTGCAGTTAAGAGTACTGGCTGCTCTGGGAGAGGAACAAGATTACATGCTCAACACCCAGGTGGTGACTAAAAACCATCTGTAACTCCAGTTCCAGGGGATCCGACACTCTCTTTATTCTCATGGACTTCATGCCTATCAGGGTAAACAGACACGAGACCGTACCATGTGAGGGCCGTAGTCCTGCACTTGCGGCTGGTGCTGGGGAGGAGGACCAAGGACCTAGAAGGGGATTTGAGAAACAGGGGCACTTGGCGTTGAAGGGTCAGTGGTGAAGCCACTGAGAACGGGTGGTTGGTCTGAGGCTGAGCCCGAAGTAGGGGAGGAAGGTGGTGAGCTGGTGACTGGCGTGTGGCAAGAGCAGAGGCAGGGCCAGCCCAGCCAGGTGCGAGGCAGCAGTGCAGTTCCAGCAGCGTTGCTTTATCCCTGGAGAACAGAAGTCTTTCTGTCTAGCACGATGCCTGTTGACATGGCCTTGCCATGCTTGTCACACCTCCATTTTAGTGGGAACCCTAACGGACTAGAAGGGGCTCACTCACAGTTTCTCTTTTGTCTGGAACATCAAAGTATCTTAATATGTCACAATTTTGTAACTGTGGCTCCTGCTTCACACTGAGCCACATGGCCTGTGATCCTCTTGATCTTTGGTTTAATTGCATTGGGCACTACCTATGACAAACTCTATCTTCTTCCTGTTTATTACTATTCTAAGCAGCTCACAAAGAGACATAACCAGCCTATTCTTTAACTCACAAAATTGTTGCATAATGAGTTTAAAAAGATCTATACACATGCTTACTTAATTTGAAACTCCAGTAAAATGAATATATTACCTGGATTTATTTATTTATTTATTTTTTTTTTATTTAGTTTTGGTTTGCATAATGACCAATACTTCATAAATAGTCTTCTACCTCTGGCTATTTAAAAATGAATTTCAGTGAAGTCTCAGTTCTCCTAAAGTTGAAGTTGCTTCTTTGTGGGAAGCTGCTCCAGGACCCTGGTACTCCACTCTTTATTGGAATGGAGTTTGCCACAAGTCCCATCGAGACTATTTGTATGTCAGGGGCTTTATTGTATGGAAAGAATAGGACATTTTTTCCATACAAATAAAAATGCTGCCTAGTAGATTTTTCTCCATATTCCCCCTTCCTTCCTAAATAATAAAACTTTGGTGCTTAATCAGGGATCCAGATGTTTGTATGTATTTATTTATTCGGATATTTATAGTGTCCCTGTCAAGCAGTTTGCCTCCCTGGGCGCATTCCAGAAATTTTAAAAACATACATGGTAAAGCCACAAAGATCAAAGACCTGTGTCTCAGGAGCTCTGCAGCATGTCGGGTTGAGCTAGTTCCTAAAATGATTTCTATTAAGAGAAC
This sequence comes from Rhizomys pruinosus, assembly GCA_009823505.1. Lineage (NCBI taxonomy): Eukaryota > Metazoa > Chordata > Mammalia > Rodentia > Spalacidae > Rhizomys > Rhizomys pruinosus. The sequence continues at coordinate 78,064 of VZQC01011956.1, read as the reverse complement.
AGAATAAAGGCTCTCACTGTCCATGTCGTGTTGTGTAGAATGTTCCAGGTGGGAGCCAAAGGACCTGGCAGGACTTTGCCAGAAGGACCCATTCAGGCTGCAGACCTTCCCATCTGTGGGTGGTGCCTGCTTGGAGATCTCCCGGCAGCAGGGCCGTACTACTCCCCAGCCACTCACACATGCACTTCTTTATTTTGTTTCCTAGTTTTGAACAACGGCTGACATCACAATTTTTCTCCTTCTGTACAAAATACAAACACACTAGCAACCCTATCTTTATTTAATTCTAGGGTTACCAAAGAATATACCTAAGAACAGCCCTAGGAATCCATATGCATTTCCTCATAGCTAGTTTAAACAACATCCACAGAATAATCGCCTTTTGTGCACTCTCTCAGCATGGAATCTGGAAGCTTAAGGAGAATAGAAATTTCCATGTAAGGAAAAAAGAGTTTGACATCTACAAGAAATCATTTTTGGCTGAAAATCTTTCTAAGACAATCGAAAAAATCCGTTCACAACTTTTCAGATTTGTTGTGAAACATTCAGTTGCTCAGCCCAGAACCCCCACTGTAGACCCAGCACTCTGGAGGGCAGAGCAAGAGTTGGATCTTCTGAAAGTTCAAGGCTGTGTGATTAAATAATGAGTTTAGGCGCAGCTGGGACTAACATGTGACCTGTTCGAAAAGGGAGGACTTGGAGAGGTAGGGCGAGCGATATTTTGAATGAGGTTATATTTAGTTTATTTATTTAGATGTTGAATTATATTTTTATTTTGGTTTTTTGGGTGTTTTAGAGACAGGGTCCCGGCGCGAGTGGGGCTATGCAGGAGGGGCAGCTGTTTCTGGAATGACTCGAGCACTATGCTAGCCAGCTGGGGCCTTCTTGAACCTACAAAGATCTTCATGCTCTCGCGCTCCCACAGTGCTGGAGGTATACATTAAAAATGCTGTGTGCCACCCACACCCAGCTCGAACTACATTCTTATTTTCATTATAAGTCTAGGTCTGGGGTATAGCTCAGTGGAGGAGAGATACAGCCAGAGGCAGCGTACCTGATGATGAGATGAGAAGAGAGGAACGGGGATAATAAGCATAAGAAGAAAGAGCCCTGGGTAGGTGTTTAACTAACATGTTCAGCCTGGGCAGTTCTGTCCCTAGCATCACATAAGCCAGGAAGACCACAAGTTTCAGGAAGAAAGATGGAAATCAGCGAGGTGCACAAGAACTAGCAAGATATAGATGCTGTTCGCAGGGCTGGATCTGGGAGGATGCATGGAAGACCCTGGTCTATCAGGAAGAAAAGAAAAAGGAGTGTGGGGGAGGCTATGGCATAATCGGAGGATGCGAGGCATATATTGACCGGCAGGACATTTGTGGAGTCAGGGGGGCAGACGGCCAAGGGTGGCGAAGGATGGATGACGTCTGGATGGTATTCAAGGCCAAGCCTCAGTCATAGATGCTGGAGAGTTTCTAGAGCTAGGGGGTTGAAGAGTGGCGCATAGCAGGGAGGGAGACCCGGTAGTGGTATCATAAGAAGGAGATAGGAGACGCAAAAAAAAAAACGAGGTGTTGGAGTGTGGAAGTTTATGTTGTTCTTTTATGAATCCAAGGAGAGGGTCGAGAGTGTGGCATCAATGGTTTATCTGTCCCCATCAACTGTGTTACACTTATAATCAATGAGGAGATTTCAACTCAAGGGCTTGTCATTGGGGACAATTTCTCCAATTGAGAGACGAGATCCTAAGAATACTGAGAAAGGGAAGAACCTATTCCTGAAAGTGGGAGCACGTAATTTCATGGGGCTTCATACCTGTAATAAAAGAGAAGGGAAAGTTCTCCATGACTCATGCAGTTACATGCACTGTCCATGCGAGAGGTCAGAGAGGAAGTTTATGGGAGGGAGGGTGAGGCGGGTGTCAGAAGGGTCGGCCCTGGTAGTAGAAGGTGGGGAATTGGTATATGTGAAGCGGAGATGTTAGGGCATACCATGTGGGGAGTGCTGGGGAATTTGAACCCAGGTGATTTCATGCAATGAGGACAAGAGCGGGGCATGTGCTCTAAACTGCTTAGAGGGCGGATCATCGTCTAGGCACCTGGTTGACTTTGCATGCTCTCAAGGTTCCCTATCTTGTCTTAGTTTTCTGTCTTTCTGTGTACCTTTGTTACTTTCTTCTTTTCTTTCTTTCTTGTTTCTTTCTTTCTTTTCTTTGTCTTATTTGTGATCTTTCTTTTTTTTTTTTTTTTTTGTGTTTTTCGAGACAGGGTCACTCTGTAAGGGCCGAACCAGCGGGTGTCCTGGAAAGCTCACTGCTGATTAAGACACGGCGTTGGCTTGAAGACGGATCGACATAAGATTTGCCTGCTCTGCGTGAAGTTGAGGGGTCCTCCCGAGAGTGCGAAGATTAACAGGAAGGTGAGGGAAGACGGACCAGGGGTGAACGCTCGGGTACTGTGTTGCTGTTTTCGTTAATAGGGAGGAAAAAAAAAGAAGATTATTTTTTTATGGGATCTTAGTGTAGAGGGACAAGAGGGGGAAATCTCCCTTGTAGCCCCAGCTACAGCGAGTCCTGGAACTCGCTCTTGGCAAAGGACACAGACTATGGCAGCTGGATTGCACATCGACGAAGATCTGGCACTGCGCATGTGATGAACCTCCCAAGTGCTGAGGAAGGGTTAAAGAGAAAGAATGGCCACCACATGCCACTGGCCTTTTTTTTTTTTTTTTTTTTAATTCGTGTACATGGGATTGTATTGTCTGTCTTTGTAAGATAGGATGCTACCATGTAGTCGTCGCAAAGTGGCTGTGGAGGTCATGCGGGAAGAGCGCGTGTATATTTCCCCTGGAAGAGACGGGTTCTTTGCCACCATGTGTGTGCGGGAGAATTTGAACCAGGTCCCCCTGCGAAGAGCAGTCGCGTGCTCTTAAACTGCTAAGCATTTCTTCCAGCCTCGGCCGTCCCTCCATACCCGCTCCCTCCTTTCCTTCCTTCCTCAGGACAGCACTTATATCAAACCAACTATTCTGAGCTCATCGTCGGGCAGGGTCCATACGCCTCTTTTCTCTTATTGTAAGCTGATCACCTGAGTTAAACATTGTTTGCCTTTCAACCAGTGCTGTGGTGGCACCCATTAAGGGGGAGGTGAGGCCCGATAAACAATAAGGGCATGATTGATGGGATGGAACGAGTCTCACTTCTGACACAGCCATCTTCTCCACAGACTAGTATCGCAAGCCATCTATGTAGTCTCAGGGGAGTCGATGGCGCTGCCATGCCCTTCACCTCCTGTCCTACATGGGGAGCAGATTCTATCTTGGTTCCACAGCCCGGCTACAAGCTCCTCCACCATTTTGGTGGCCCAGGTCCAAGTGGACAGGCCAGTCTCAGAGCTTGAGAAACCTGAAAAGGATCCCAGGTTCAGACTCCTGGGAAACTATTCTCTATGGCTGGAGGGATCCAAGGAGGAAGACGCTGGGCGGTACTGGTGCACTGTGATGGATCAGCAACACAAGTACCGGAACTGGAGGGTGTATGATGTCTCCGTGCTCAAAGGTGAGTTGGGGTATGAGGTCTGGAGCCCACTGGAGACTAGGGCAACACACAAAGAACTGAGGAGTCCATCCATCTCTCCCACCAGGATCCCAGTTCTCCGCCAAGTCCACAGATGGCTCCTCTTGCTTTGTTCTCCTGTGCTCTGTGGTCCCGGCCAGACATCTGGACTCTGTGACCTGGCTAGAGGGAAAGAATCCCGTGAAAGGACACCCTCAGTATTTTTGGAGTGATGGGGCTGCCTTGCTCTTGTTGTGCCCTTCAGAGGGGCTTCCCGAGCCCAGGATTTATGTCATGACCATCCGCTTGTTGTCTAGCCTCTTTTTTTCTCATATCATGATAATTCAGCTTAGCCTGGCAGTTTTTTAGGATATATTTTATTGGAATATATATTTGCTCTTGTGTGTAACCCTTCACAGATAGTGAGTTGAGTGTCGTATAGTTCAGGCCATGGTAGATGGTCAGGTAACTTGCTTATGCTACAAGGTGTATGACTTGGGCTTTTGTTGTTTCTCATTGACCAATGGATCCAGTGAATCGAAACGCTACAAGTTATATTTTCATGAAGCTTAACTTTTGGTGAGCAATCAGATTACCGGGAGCTCAAAGCTCCTGTGCTTTGTTGTTTGAGTGTGATAGAGGCATTGTCACTTTTTAGAAATAAGCGAGAGTCCAGCCGGGATTTTGTTGGGGGTGGTCGCTTGGAGGCGCCTTTAATCCTAATCACTTGGGACTTCGTGTAGTCATAATATCTTGAGATCCCAGGCGGATCTCTTTGTGATTTCAAGGCGCTAGTGCCTGGACTTTCAACGGAGTTCAAGAAGCTAGCTGCGTGGCAAGTTACAGGTGGTGATGACCTTGTTTTTGAAGAATTTTAACATAAATACGAATACTCAAATAGATAAATAAATAGACTAGATCCTAGATTAATATTAAATAAGTAAAAAGTATAATAAGCTATTCAGTTTACTCTCGGTGGGAGCGTGGCTGCTGGCGTGACTCCTTTGTTAAGTCCATAGTCTACTTGGGGCAGGTGCAGGCTAGATCTTTGTGAGTTTCAAGGTCAGCCTGGTCTAACAAGTGTGATTGTTACCATGGTACTTGCTGGGGCCCGTACAGGTTTGAGACCGCATGTTGTCTCGATGAAAATGACCATTTAATAAAATAAATAAATAAAAAAAGAATAAACTTGATCCTGGCCTAGGCGATGTGTGGTGCACCCCTTTATATCCTAGCACTTGGATCTGGGCAGATGGCAGGGCAGTATCTTTGTGAGTTTCAACCAGGCCTGGTTTGTACAGAGTGGAGTCCAGGACAGCTGGGGCTTTATTTATTTATTTAAAAAAAAAAAAAGACCAAAAAAAAAGATATTGTAGTGCTGTATTTCTTAGGTGTGAAGAAGAGCTGGTCTCTAAGTAAAATCAATGTTTGTGTAGTGCTCTGCAATCACATGCATGTGACTGGGCTCAATTCTTATCTGTAGAGGTCATTTGGGAGCTCGATTGCTATTTGCTTGTACTTCCCAGACATGTAGGAAAGGAGAGACATAATGGGTCGCTCTGGGGAAATCTCTCATTGTTCTTTATGAGTGACGTACGGGTGTGTGCTTATACTTTTGCCACTCTTTACCAACTATGCCGGTATGTCCTATGAAAGACCCGAGTCCTACTGCTCCGCACGCCTCCTTGATCTTCACGATAGCCACATTTTGTACATGAATGCATGCTGTATATCGTCTATTACCCATGATAAGTATGCTATCTAAGTGTTGAAGATGCTATGTTAGTGGCACACACGACTGCCTGTATGACTTGGGGAAGTGGCCAGAACGAGGATCAGGGGTTGTGACTCTGATGTGCTTGGTGACAGTGATCCCCTCCAATAAACTGAATCGTGTGTAGATAGCATGGTGAGTGCTGCGTATCTCCTTAAATTCTCTATAAACTCTCGTATAAATATATTCAAACACACAAAATAAAATGAAAAGTAAGACTTGAAGTAGTGGAGACCACGGCGGTTGAGTTCACTACTGTTGCCGCTGAGTTTAGTGAGGTCGTGAAATCTAGGAGTTAATTGACCACACTGGGATATCATGAATTCCCCTGATCAAATGCGAAAATCAGAAGTAAAAAATGTGCAATGATGTTTCGGAAACTCCCATCACTGAGGGAAATTAGAAGATTTATGCCAGGTCTGGCAATTTACTCTGTTTCTGGAAAGTAGAAGGAAGGGACATTTAAGCCAGATGCATATTCTCATGTTCATACATGTGTCGAGTACAACATTGTATAAATGGGCCTATTTATACAGACAGTCAGTTATAGAACAACATACTATAATTACTGTGCGTATAGAAAAGGCCATCATAGTCACATAGAGATCATATGCGTACTTGGAGTGCCTTAGAAATAAATCGCATTTCATATAAGGCAGACTTAGAGAGTCTGAATAAAAGAGACCTTATTGTTTAGGCAGCAGAGCTATAATGTGGCACCCTTACACTCTCAACAGCTTATATTGGTGCGCTCATTTTGCTGCTGGAACCAAAATGCAGCAAGGCCTCTAAGGATATGAATGCAAGCAAATGTATATGCCCTTCTATACCTGTGGTTGGTTCCTGGTTGTGGCAGGGAGAGAGGCCAGGAGGCTCACATGAGCATCATTCAAGGGCTCGGTGGGAAGTTGAGTGCTTGGGGACAGTCTGAGCGCCAAACCAGCTTCTTTTTATTCAGAGAGAGCCACAGAACTGGAGACGCATTTCCCCTTACGGCCACCCTCCTTCTCCCCATGCTTCGTAAGATATGAGACCACCTAATTTTTTCTAGCGAACATCACAAGTGTATTATAGGGTCACTAACAAACCTGCCTTCGGACAAAAGCCGAGCAGGCCCTCTATACTGCCTTGGCTCTAGGTAATATGTTTTTTTTTTTTTCTTTTCGAGATCAGGGTTCTCCCTGTGTAGTCCCAGCTGTCCTGGAACTCCAGCTCTGTTAGACCAGGCTGGCTGGTGAACTCACAATAGATCCGCCTGCCTCTGCCTCCGATGTGCTAGGATAAAGGCGTTGCGCCACCACGCCTGGCTTCTCTAGGTAATTTTTGTCTTACTCCCACACAGCCTCCATGGATCCTTCTCCCACCGTCTGCGTGGCTTCTTTTTTTCCCAACTGGGATTGTGGCCCTGGAATGCCTAGATAGACTGTTATCTCTGACATGACTTGCAGCGCCCCTAAGCTGAGTTATCCATCCTAGCACTAGGTTTACATCTATTCGCTTTTGCGAAAGACGAAGAGGCCCAAGGGATCAAGAAGGTGGTATGAGACTTTTCATATCTGCCAGACTCGAAACCCAGACCTGGTCACCATTTGGATACGAGGGGCAACAGGGGTCTAGGCATCCTTCACCCTGGACTCTCTTTCTCTAAAAAATGGTGGCGGTTGGGGGAATTCTTGGTAGGAGACACACACGTCATGAGTTGCATCTAGGTATAGACCTGCTATTACGATAATTGGTTCCTTCTCCCTAGCTGCTTCAAGTCCCTCACTTTGCAAACCTTGAATATCCAGTCTGAAACATCTCAACTTGGACCTGTCTTGGGTAAGGGCAACAACTGTGGGACACGGGGCTTGAGATTGCCCAAAGAGCCTGGGCATGGGAGATTGCTGGTTGGAGATTGGGTTTGATTGCCTATGAGGGTCTTGGTTCCTGAAAAGGTAAAGAATTACTAGCTTTAATGTGACTTCTTGCTTTGCAAATCCCACAGCCCACCCACCCACAAGACCAGGTGATCTCAGTGACATCTGTTCCTGAAACTGTGGCCTGCCGTCTATGTCTCTTGCATCTAGCACCTGAAGGATTTCCTGATAACCTCGTTGAGGGGGGTCAGACTGAGGGCATGACTGCTTCTGAGCCCTCCAGCAGCCACCAAGCTGGAGGGGCAGGGAACAACTGAAGGAGGGAGTAGCATTATTCTGTGATGTCACCTACCAAAAGATGTTGTCTCCTGTCTTGACAAAGCCAGTGGAGGATGGCCTGTGTTTTAGTGAAAGAAGGTTTACGAGTTTTTGATGGCCGTTGGTTTGGAGATCGAGGGTGAACTATATTATTGCAGGATTGTTAGCAACACCAAGAATGACCTCCCAATTTTTGAGTGCCTAGAGCAGCACCTGGATTAAGTGGTGAGCGCAAGGCTCCATAACCCGCCTTCATAACTCAGTTTCATGGGGACTCTGATACCTCTCAAGGCTTCTACGTGAACTGGGCAGACTCTCATGGACACTTATGAGCAACCATTAGCACAGACCACCTTACAACGATACAGCAAATTCATTGTTAAATTACGGAGACTGCAGAAGGGATCGGGAAGCTCCGTGGTGTAATGGAGACGCCGTAATATGAATTCTTGCAGCCAGGAATACAGGTCAGTTCCCAGAGCCTTTCACAGTGGCTGCCTATCACTTAGTACTGTTAACCTAACTCGTAGTTACCATTTTGAGAAGAGAGTCCAAAACGCCCTCTTCTGGCGGCCTCTTCCTTATGTCGTGTTGCACCACGGAAGCGGTGATAAAACGCACACACATAGCCGTATTACAATACGGTGTATGAGCAACATTAATAAAATACATACATACCATGAGTCGCATATTGGTCTTTCTTCTCGCCGCGCACAGAGCAGTGAATATCCCGACGTCTCTTGTGGGAGTCTGCTACGGGTCATGTCCTGGAATTCTCTATGTAGGCCAAGGCTGACCTTGAAGAGTTCAGAGATCTGTCTATCCTATGTCCGGAGAAACGCGGAGACAGTTGCTGGAATTAAAGTGACCACGTGATTTTACCACTCCGGAGCACTCAGCACAACAGAAATTTTGTTAGAGAAACGTTGGCGGAAGGCTTGCGTGAAGAATGATCCCCTCAGTGGGATATAACCAGCTAACTCATTAACGTCTCTGTACAGAGGACCTCAGTATTCCAATTCCCGGCACCCACATGGCGGACTAAGAACTGTCTTTAATCAGGTCAGGCGGATCCATCCTCTTCTGACCCCACGGCATTGCACGACAGGGCTNGAGGGGAGGGGACGGAGAGGGAGGAGAGGAGGGAGGAAAGGGGAGGGGAGGGGAGGGGAGGGGAGGGGGAAGGGAGGGGAAGGGAGGGGAGGGGAGGGAAGGGAAGGGAAGGGGGAAAGTGAGGGAAGGGGAGTGAAGGGAAGGGAAGGGAAGGAAAAGAAAAGAGAGAAAGAGAAAGAGAGAGAGAGAGAAAGAGAGGGCAAAAAATGCAGCATCAACAACGGGAACTAACGCTTCTGATGGATTTTTAATTACTTTCAATTTATACTTACAAATATGCAAACTAAATATTCATACACACTTTATGTGTATGAGTGTTTAATTTGCATACATGTAAGTGTACCACCTGTGTGCAATGCCCACAAAGGCCATAAGAGGGCATCAGATCTGGTGGAACTGGAGTTACAGACTATTGTTAGCTGCCATGTGCATGCTTGGAAATGAACATGGGTCCTCTGCAAGAGCAGTAAGTGTGCTTAACCACTAAGCCATCTCTCCAGCCCTGGATTTTTAATTCTTTACTAGAGAAGAAGAGCTAAATGTACTAGCTATTTAATCTTGAGTAAAGGAAGGACAATTTTCAAGTACCTCAACATTCATCACCTGACATGTTACTTTTCCATCCATTGGCAAGCCTGTGTCAAGACTAACTTGTAAAAGTTGGCACCAACAAGAAAAACTCCTGTCTGTAGTATAGCTGTTGATGGGATGCACTTGAACTTCCTTTTCACTTTTATAAGTGATAAGGAGACGAAAGTGGTTTGTTATATTAGCATGAGACGTAATTTTAAGATCCTACTGTCATCTTATTCTCCAAAAAGTAATGAATGAGGGAGATCTCCCAAGACCTCCTGAAGCACAGGTAGGTAGGTAGGAGCTGGGTGCTTCAGCAAGGTGGATTGTTGTTTGACTTAATCCAGTTAATCTAGTTGTAATTGACTTAATTGGCTTTTGTGGCTGTGGGGGCAGAGTTATCCTCCCAGCTGGTATAAAAGATGGGGTTGTGTGAGTCTTGAGATTGGAGAACTCCCAAGACCTCCTGAAGCGCAGGTAAGAGCACCCCCCCACCACGAACTGGGATTATGAAGGCACCTTAAGGAAGCAAGCAAAGCAAAGCAAGCTTTCAACACAGTGAAGAGGCATTTGGGACTCACATTGGAATACAGGCCAGAAACCCATATGCCAGGAACATGAAGAAGAGACAATATGGGAAAGGTGCTGGATAATCCCACACCAAGCTCTACCAACCCAGTGGAAGATTCCTACAGTGGGATCCCCCTGGAGATGGCCCAGGACACAGACATCAGAAACACAATCTTGAACATACTTAAAGAAATGCAAGATTATAAAGAGCAAATCAAAGAATTAAGAAAAGAGAACGAAGAACTCTAGAAGGAAGTGGAAACACTGAAAAGATCCCATGTTGAAAAAGATAAAGAAACCAACCAGCAAAGCAAAGAGCTACAGGAAGAGATTGAGAAGCTCCAAAAGGAAGTGGAAATACTAAATAAATCAGAAGAGGAAATGAAAAAGGAAATCAAACACTCATCCAATCAAGAGAAAAGGAAGGGAAAAAGCCTCAGAAGCAGAATGGAGGAAGCAGAACAAAGAATATCAGACCTGGAAGATACACAGAACAACTAAAAACCTCAAGGAAAGATTATGAAAAATTTAAAAATACACAAAAGTGGAACAACCAGGA
>VZQC01011956.1:23374-63698 GCA_009823505.1 Rhizomys pruinosus | reverse complement strand
TAACCGCTAGGCCATCTCTCCAGCCCTTTCTGTTTTTTTAAATGTAGGCACTTGGTGCTATAAATTTCCCTCTTAGGCTTGCTTTTTTCCCCCTTTTTTGAGACAGGGTCTCCCTTTAGTCCCTCACTATGCAGACCAGGCTGGCCTTGAACTCAGAGAGATCCACCTGCCTCTGCCTCCCAAGTGAGGATTGCTTTTAAAGTATCCCAAAAGTTTTGTTGTGTGGTATTGTCCTTTTTATTTAATTTCAGGTATACTTTTCTTTCTTAATTTCTCCTTTAACCCATTCATTATTCAGGAGTATGTTGTTTCATCTCTTTAAGTTCATGTAGTTACTTGGGCTTCTTCTGGTGTTGATATTAAGCTTTATTGCAGTGTGGTCTGATAGAATGTTTGGGATTACTTCACTTTTTTTGCATTTGTTGAGGTTTGTTCTGTGCCCCACTATATGATCAATTTTGTGTGTTGTTTTTTTTTTTAATTTTATTTCTGTATGTGTATGAATGTACTGTCTGCATGCAAGTTTGTGCACCCGTGTCGTGCAATGCTGCGGAGGTCAGAAGAGGGTATCGGATTCCCCTGGAACTGGAGTTCTCCTGGAATTGGAGTTTCAGACGGTTCTCGGCCACCATGTGGGTGCTGGGGATCGAACCCGGGTCCTCTGCAAGAGTGGTCGGCGCTCTCAACCGCTAGGCCATCTCTCAAGCCCTATGTGATCAATTTTGGAGAAACGGTGCTGAATAGAAAGTATATTCTTTGGTGCTTGGGTGGAATACTTGGACGATGCTTATTAGGTCCATTTGGTGTATCATATTGATCAATTCAGATGACTATTTATTCTCTGTCCAGCTGACCTGTCTAATGGACACAGTGAGGTACTGAAGTCCCCTACTACTAGTGTGTTAGAATTAATCTGTGCCTTAAAGTCTTATAAAATTGTGTTTATGAAGTTTGGTGCACCAGAATTTGGTGCATATATATTCATGATTGTGCTATCTTCTTGGTTAATTGTTCCTTTGATAAGAATGAAGTAACCCTCTTCATCTCTTCTGATTAGTTTTAGTTTGAAGTCTATTTTGTCTGATATTAGGATAGCAACTCCTGCTTGCTTCTTAGTGTTATTTGCTTGGAATATTTTTTCCGCCCTTTCACCTTAAAATAGCCCCTGTCCTTAAAGGTGAGATGGGTTTCTTGCACACAACAAAAAGATGGATTTTTTTCTTAATCCATTCTACTAATCTATGCCTCCTGACTGGGAAGTTCAGTCTATTGCTATTTAAAGTTATTATTGAGAGATGTGTATTGCTTTCCATCATTTTACTTTCTGTTTGCATGTGTGGTCTAGGATGTATTTCTACAATTATACCTTCATTGACTACTTTCTGTTGCCCCTTGGATAGAGTCATCCCTTTCTTCCACTCTTTGTATTGCTTCAAGTATCCTTTGAAGGGCTGGTTTTCTGGACATGAATTCTTTCAGCCTGTTTATGTCATGAAAGACTTTCCTTTCTCCTTCAACTACAATAGACATTTTTGTTGGGTAAAGTATTCTGGGTTGGCATCTATATATGTGACTTGTTTTTCTTTTATAGCTTTCAGTATTCTCTCTTTGTTTTGAACATCTAGTGTTTTTAGTATGATACAGCATGGGGAATTTCTTTTCTGGTCCTATCTGTTTAGTGCTCTGTGTGCTTCTTGTATTTGTATGGGTATGTATTTTCTTAATTTGGGGAAATTTTCTTCTACAATCCTATTGAAGATCTGGTCAATACCATTATCCTGATATTCTCCTCTAGCCTCTATGCCTATGATGTGTAGGTTTGGTCCTTTCATGGTGTCCCACATTTCCTGATTATTCCATTCCTGTGTTGTTGTTTTTTAAATTTTTCATAATCTTTGCTTGAGTAGTCCAATTCTTCCACTTTATCTTCCAGTCTTGATATTCTATTTTCTACTTCATTAATTCTGTTACTGAGGCTTTCTCCCATCCTTTCAAGTATTCTACTTCCTTTTTCATTTCAGCCTGAGTTTTCTTCAGTATTTCTAACTCTTTTGTGAATTCAGTCAAAAGTTTATCATTATCTTCTTTTAGTTTATTCCTATCTTCTTTTAGTTCTTAGATTTGTTTGTGTGTTCTTTAAATTCCTTGAATTCTTCGATCACGTCTATGATAGTTCTTTAAAATACTGTGTCCTGGGTCTGGCGTGGTGGCACACACCTTTAATCCTAGCACTTGGGAGGCAGAGGCAGGCAGATCTTTGTGAGTTCAAGCCCAGCCTGGTCTACAGAGCGAGTTCCAGGACAGCTGGGGCTACAGGGAGACCCTGTCTCGAAAAGACCAAAAAATAAAAAATAAAATAAAATACTGTGTCCTGGAAGGTCCTCATTGTAGCCTCATCTACAGGACTGGTAGTATTTAGTGGAGACATATTATTTGGGTTTTTCACATTATTGCTTTTTTGTTGTTTGTTTCTGGTATGAAGCTCCAGTGTTTCTTTGTTGAACTGAAGACTGACTTTACTTGTATTCTTCAGGTGCCTTTATTGTCTTCTTAATAGGTATGAAAGGCTGGTTGGTCTAGGGTTCAGGTTCACACTTCTGGTTTTGTACTGGAGGGACCAGCTAATTCTCAAACAGCTAGTAAAGAGGTCCTCCAGAGGCCCAGGACAGACAGGTTTGAACCCACAGGGCTCCACACCACGTGAAGCCAAGAGAAGGGCCCAGGATCCCAAGCTGGGGAGTAAGGAGTCTGGAATGCTATAGCAGTGCAGTTTGGGGCTCTCACCACTGAGCAGAGGTCAGCTTCATATACTCACTGGGAGAGTGGAACCCACCAATTTCTTTGTTTTAAATGCACCACTAAAAAAGTAAATAAGCCAGGCATAGTTGGGCATGCCTTTAATTCCAGCACTTAGAAAGCAGAGGCAGGCAGATCTCTGTGAGACAGAGGCCAGCCTGGTCTACATGGTGAGTTTTAAGACATCTAGGGCTACAGGGAGACCCTGTCTCAACAAAAGACCAAAAAAGGGTAAATGATTCATGTTTACATTTGGAACAAACTATCCCTATCATTGGGGTGTTTACTGGGGCCCTTTTTTTTAAATTTTATTTATTTTTGTACGTGTATGAATGTACTGTCTGCATGTAGGTTTGTGCACCTGTGTTGTGCAGTGCCGCGGAGGTCAGAAGAGGGTCTCGGATTCTCCTGGAACTGGAGTTCTCGTGGAATTGGAGTTACAGACGGTTCTTAGCTGCCATGTGGGTGCTGGGGATCGAACCCGGGTCCTCTGCAAGAGCAGTCGGTGCTCTTAACCGCTAGGCTATCTCTCCAGCCCCTACTGGGGCCCTTTTTAACTTAAGGGAGAAAGTTCTGCTAACAGACACAGGAGGGACAGGAAGATAAACATTCCTGACTTGCTATTACTGACCCAAGATTTAGATTGGGCCCTAAATCCCTGAATAAGTACATAAATTGGGTTTGAACATGAAGAGCTTCATTAGTGAGAGTCAGGCACATTCTGAGACTCACAAGAGAACACAGTCTGCTGGCTGCTCCAAATGTAAAGCTTAACTGGCAGAGCCTAGCAGCTCTACAGCCCTTGTGGTGCGAGTCCCCCAGTCACCTTCTAACTACAGCTGTAGCCAGACTCCATGTGGCACCTGTGGTTCATTCTTCTTTGTACTCTACCCAGTACCCAGACTAGACAATGTCTGTGGAATTCATCTGTATATGATGCTTTCCACAGCAGTCTTATTTAGTCTTCACAACGATCATATAAATCTCACAGGAAGTTCAGAGCCACTGTCCCTGTGGCTAATGTTCACGAGTATCAATGGGATGGCTGGACACTACTAAAGCACCCGCAATATAGTCACTTGCTTAAATCACACAGTACTTCAATAAGACAGGCATGGATAGTATCCCCATTTCACATATAAGAATGCCAAGGCATGGAGAAACTAAGTGAGGGGCACACGAGTATCAACAGCTATTCCCACTAGTGACTCATGCCAGGACAGAACCCAGGTCGCTGACATCTGAATCCATATTCTTAACCAAAATATCCTGCTCTGAAAATTTCCCATCTTCTACTATCTACATGCTTTGGCCTTGGTCCAGCAGCTGCCTGGTGGACAGCAGTGGCTACCCATGCTGCCTCCTGGCCACCTTCCTCCTCTAGAAGTCTCATCAACTGCCATCTGCATAAACAGAGCTGCCTCGGCCCTCACACTGGGCCCAGCTGGGTGGAGGTCTGTGCTGATCACTAACTTTTCCCAGGACCTTGGGCTCAGGAGGCACCTGAAGAAGCAAGGCAGGTCAGAGGGCCATAGTGGGGCCTCTACAACCAGGAACCCACTGGGCCCATTCATGGGGAGTCACTAAGTACAGACCATGTCTTTGGCACAAAGCCTCAGCTATATAACAACCAAAGTCTACTTTCAAGTCACAGAATTAATAGTACAGGCAGGCAATGGTAAAACAACAGTGAATGAAAAAAAGGAAAGTTTCTATTTTCAATACAGAGTTAAAGCAGAGGTGGTGGTACATACCTATAACCCAGCCCTCGGGTCAACCAGCCAGGTCCTCATAGCTCAAGAGGTCATGGTTCTAGAAATGGATGGTCGTGCCAAGGAAAGAAGCAAATATACAGCCCACCTCCTGCACAGAGAGGGCTCCTCCTAAGGAAACTTTCCAAAGGTGGTGCAGGCCGATGCCATGAAGCCACAGAGGGTGGGTGCCTTAGCATTGAGGAGACCACACTGAGCACACCAGCATAGAACGCAGGCTCCTCTGCGAGGCACAGGACAACTCATTACCAAAGTTTCTGCAAAGTGAATGTTCCCGTACTGTTACACACACATACACACAGAGATAACTCCCTGCTCCTGATATTTAGATTTCCTCGCATAGGAGAAAAGTATCAGGAGGCTCTCTGCAGAGAATGAATACATCAACACGCAGAGTGATTTTCTCCCAGCATTGGCTCCCATTTCGGAGACTGAAATGCCATCAGATCCTCAAGATGCATTTAGTGGGAAACTTGGTGTCTGACTTACCTATCGGATTTCTATCAAAGAACAACACTGGGGCTCTCAGGATTGACTCAAACATTTTGTTGTGCAAAGCTTGGGAAGCATTCACCAAGACGTAGAACACCAATAGAGATCTTGCTATGCCAAAAAGCATGGTAGCTGCGGTTAAACCTGAAATAAAGAAAAATTGCTCAGAGAAAATGCTGCATTTTCTACAATAATGCTAAATTGGGTCAGGAGGTTATAAAGATATTACTTCTTTCATATAAAGCATCTAGGTTTATATAAATATAATGTCTTTATAAGATAAACTAACAGGAATTACAAAGGTTGTTTTTTCTCTCTTTCATTGAATGAAACATATGTGTGGAGGTAGATAGAAATTCCACGTTTTCATAATTCAACTACAAGTTCTAGAAATCTCAGAAGATAATCATATAAATCTGTTCTTCCTTTCTCCACTTTGCAAGTCTTGTTATTTACAATGAGCCCTATAATCTAACATCATGGTGTGTTTTTATACAACATGATATTAACAGGGAACGGGGAAAATGATATACCCTTTCCTTGCAGCAAATGCCCAAGGAACTTTAAAGAATGTGAAAACATCACTAGATTGCACATGGGAAAACTCTTAAATTACAAGAAAATATAAATGATGTTTTAATATAAAAGTTAAATAAGCAACTAATCACCACCTATGCATCTCAGATTAAACATGAAGAATTTTTAAGTGACCATAATTTGAACCACACATCTTATTAAGGCATGCATGAATGGCCACTATGCACAGAGATTTCCTAGTGTTTTCATGGGTGTGGTGGGAGATGTACCTGTGTTGCTGGGGATCTTGGGAGGCAGAGGCAGGTGGATCTCTGTGAGTTCAAGGCCAGCCTGGTCTACAGAGAGAGTTCCAGGACAGCTGGGGCTACAGGGAGACCCTGTCTCGAAAAGACCAAAAAAGAAAAATTATGTAATTCTACATATATTCCAGTCACTCTTGTGAAACAGAGAGCACAGTATTAATAGTCTGGCAAACCAAATGTTAAATACATCACACAGTTGGAGAAGAGATAACATTGTGATCTGGAGGTAAGAAAAGAGAAGGAGTCCCAATTCCCAGACACTGGGTTTCCCCTGCTTAGCTTCCCTCTTCAGTAATTAGTGAAGCCCAAGAGATGAGCAGTGTGGTGTAAGGAGCTTTGCACACCTGTGTAGGAATAATGCTTTTATTTGGGGAGCCTTGCTGCCAGAGGATTTCATCCAAGTTCAATCAAAGCCTGGGTTTATCCAGACAGAATTGGAACAATCTGAACCACAGGGTGGGGATCCGTTTCTAATCCCCTTGCCCATCCATATTAATGATATAAGATTTAGCTAAAGCAACCTATTAGAAGAGACAATAGCCACATATTTCCAGTGGTTGGTTCTGAATGCTCAGTCCTAGTTTAACTTCCAAAATCCAGTACAGAGCAAATTAAGAGTCTTCTTTTTTCTAGTAGATTTTAAAAAATAATTATTATTCTAATTAATTCACAGAATAAATTCAACTCAAGTCCCTAATCTGTTAAAACGTTACTGAATGACTCCTAGTTACTCACACAGGCTTATTGTGAGCGCCTCAGGCTCTCATATAATGGACCAAATGACTACACTTTACCTGCATACATTCCTAGGTACCAGTTAAGATCTAGCGTCTCAGTTACATTTCCTTCCCCATTTAAGGTGACATTCAAAGCACTTTGCTTGTTTGCCCTATGGAAGGAATAAGGAAAACATGATTATTAAGCTATTGATAGATTTTAAGTAAATACAAAAACCCCTCAATTTGGGAGAAATGTTTTATGCTAGAAAATGATTTTCACCTCACACAGTCCTTTGTAAATCTGTATTATAAAAATTCTATTTGAATTGTGAATTTTCAGTTCTTAGCATGTAGCTAAGGACCAGATATGGGCAGAGACCACTGTGGGTCACTCTCAGCCTGTAAGAACTTTAATGTTTCTTCAGGTGAAAAAGTGAAGATTAGAAGAGAAGGCTCAACACAATCCACCTCTCCCTCAAACCTTTGGAAAAGTAAGGTGACCTATGGACGGAGAGAACTCAGGTCAGATCAGAGTAACTCACCAGTAGGAAAGCCACCAGTCCTGAAGGACGTAGAAAACCTGGACGAGAGGAAAGAAAACACAGCATTGGCAAGACCTCCCCAATGGAAAGTCAGTCACTAAGCTGTGTGCTGCAGGAAGCTTCCAGAGGACAGGCATGATTCCATGGATGACAACCCAACTTCTCAGATGAGAGGTCAAGGTGAAGGTGCTGAAGCCCGCCCCCTTTTCTACAGTATTTTTGTAATGTACATGCAACCCTGGCCACCATCACTCATGTTCTTCCCACACATCTGGATGTAAATCCTAACTGAACTGCACAATGCACCTCTCATGGCATAAACGCAGGTGTCTAATAACACTCTGAGAGCACAGGTGGCACTGTGTACCTGAGCAGCAATGTTCAGCAGATTAAGGAAAATGACAGTAAACCAGGATGCACCAGCTGTGAAGTAGCTCTTGTAGGCCTTCAAACCAACTTTTCCTTCAGAACGACTCTCCTCTGACTGAGTTACCTGTATATTCTCTGTCTGTGAAGTAAGAAGGGTGGTAAATCAAGAAATAGCACACATAAAAGGTTCCAAAAGTGTCAATGCACCCTGCTGGCAAAGCTCGGGGAAATTAGGCATGTGATTCACATCTGGTGGGAGTCTAAAATGGTAAATCTCCACTGTAGCCAATCCATCAAAGCACCCACCCTGGGCCTCCTCTACACGTCTACTAGAAACAACAAAGCAGTGTTTCTCCAGCATGTGTGGTTTTGCTTGAACGCTAGCACATGATTTCCAGCATGTGCTTATCACCTAAATTCAAAATAATAGCAAAATGATGTGGAACTCAAATGTCACTCAACAATGGAAACAACACCCCATGGTGCTGCCAGAGCACAAGCTTAGCACATGCAAGGCCCTGAGTCAATCCCCAGCACTAAACACACCAGGAATAACCGCCAAATAAAAGACAGTAGCAGCTCAAACTGTTAGCCAAATGCAGCTACTGAGTTCAAACCTTTGGGGAGAGGAAGGGATACCATCTTTTTGTATCAGAACCATCCAGACTCATAGATCTGAAGAGTGAGGGTTTGGATAGCAAGGATTCCTGTCTATATAGTCAGAGCGCTACATCCACAATCACAGATCAGAAGTATTCAAAGGGGAAAAATTCCATTGCTACTGAATGTGTATGGTCATGTCTCTTGCCATTCTTATAATATAGCATAACAACTATTTACATAACATTTACATTGTATTGGGAATTATACATAATCTAGAGATGGCTTAAAGTTTATATGAAGATGTACAAAGGCTATTTGCAAATATTATGCCATTTTTACATATGCAACTTGAACTTCTTCAGACTTTATTATCCCCAGGAGTATAAGAACTAATTGCATGCCATGCTAATATGAACAGATGACTCTGTTTTTAAGGGAGCGCAAGTGTATATCTGCCCAGGAACTTTCAACACATCACAGACTCACATGAAATGAGGACACATTTGTCTTTATGCTTACTGGTTACTGGGTATTCAGTGATGAATAAGATGTGGCTCTCAGGGTATAAGAATAAAGAAGAGAGGAACTAACTAAATCATCTGTGGTGTACAGAAATCACAAGGTCTTTGTATTTGCAAAACAAAGAATATTTAGATATAGGGCGGATGAATCTTACCAGCTATATTCTAACAAACAGGAAAAGTAGCTGATTTACTATGATGACAGCAGGATTCAGTCTAAAGTGTTCTTCATGTTCAGTCTCTGGATGCAAAAGTGAAGCCTGGGACCCTTGAGCAAGTAGGATTTACCTATGGTAAATTAGACTTCGATATCCAGAGGAGTCACACAGATCTCTGGAACTTCTAGTACCACAGCCATTGTGGCTCTCCATGAAATTCCCCAGGCCACACCAAAGGATGAGCCCCAGTCAGGCTGGTTCCCCTTTAGTCTGTTTTAACTCTACCAATGCCATTGCATAAGGCCTTAGAACCATAAACCCAAGTTAGGAGCAAATGAAATTGCCGCAAACAGAGTAGATCCCAGAGTCACGAGGCCTATTAGAACCAACAAGACCATGTAACAGATGAAGAACTCACATCTTGGCCCTCTGGAGCATCATCTTTCAAAGACGGTCTGGATGACTGCTGGGACCACACCGAGGACTCAGAGAAGGTACGATTCTTTGAGGACTCTGAGAAGGAACGATTCTTCACAGTAGGAGTTACTGGAGCTGGAGACTGTTCAGTTTCCTCATTTTCCTTCTTTAAAAGGGAACCAAAATCGACTCCAGAATTTAGAAACTCAGTATAAGTTCCCTTCTGTACCATTTCACCCTAAAATAAAACAAAGAATTTCAGAGGACTACATTTGTATGTGATAACACTAATCTACTTGAATAAAAGTCAACTGGTCTTAAATTATGATGCCCATTTTGAGTCTGGAATCCTGGTTGACAAACCTGGAATAATTCAACTTGACACCTGACATCCTGCTTTCCACCAAATCCTCAATGCTGGGGGATAGAAAAGAATTATGTAACTGTGTAATCACACCTTAAGACCTAACTATTATGGACTTTTGAGGAAGCAAAAACCATAGTCGTTGTTTGGTAGGGGTATCCACAAGATCTTCTTGGTAAACATGGTAATTGATAGTCTAGAAATTTCAAACAGAGAGCAGTATGAGAAAGGGATTCAGGACAGAAACCTGATTGACAGGGAGGTATCAAGAGCATCTCTGTCTAGGTAGGAAGCACTCACCAAGCTTTAGCTGGCCACCTGCCTCCAACAGAAAAAGACAGCACAATTTCATGGTCTTGGGCTAAGCCCCCAACCAAAACTCAAGATCCTCACTGAAAATTCAATATTTCTCATAAAGCGTTCAAAGTCACAAACAAAACACTGTGCAAAACCCTGGGATATAAACAGAATCAAAGGAAAGCAGCTCTGAGGTGAAGGCAGGTCGGGTTGGAGAAGATGGCCCTAGACCCCCATCTGCTACAGTTTGATAACTAGAGAATTATAAAATTATTCCTAATACACCATGTTTTGAAGCACTTAGAAGATAAAATTCACAAACTTGCTTCATGAAATTACACCCCCCACACATACACTCATTATCAGTAAGACACATACAGGAACTACTACTGATATTGAGAGGAAATTTCCTAAGAAGCCAAGTCCTAAGAATTCAGAGAGGGGTCGAAAGGTCAGCCATCTCCTCTGCTCTTTAGAGATGGGTCAGACCAAGTTAAGAGTGATCCAATTCTTCCCAGGTCCCTATCAGAAGACAAATATTGGGGCTGGAGAGATGGCCTAGCGGATACTGCTGGGTCTAGAGAGATGGCCTAGTGGTTAAGAGTGCTGACTGCTCTAGCAGAGGACCTGGGTTCAATTCCCAGCATCCACATGGCAGCTGAGAACCGTCTTTAACTCCAGTTCCAGGGGAATCTGTCGCCCTCTTCTGACCTCCTCAGCATTGCATGACACGGGTGCACAGACCTACATGCAGACAGTACATTCGTACACATACAAAATAAATGAAGTTAAAAAAAAATACTAAAACGAAAATTCACAATATATAGGAAGCAAGACCTCAAAAGCAATTCCCCATATGGGGACTGATGACAAGGCTATTCTGCTAACTCTGCATGCACAATATCTATCCCTCTGCACACGAAATAACTGGTTTCCAGGTTGAGGAATCTGAGTTCCCCATTCTGAAACAGATGACACACTGAGCTGCTGTGAAAGAGGTAGCCATTCTGCCTTTTATAATCTTCCTTGGGGCAGGAATTTACTTGATGGAGCTTCAGTAGACAGGTCCTTCATGCTCTCTGGTAACCACAATAAACATCAAGGAGGCATTGAAAGACTTGCGAGCACTCCACTATCATCATGCATCTCGTTTAGCATAATAATGTGTGATCTATCTCTCTGAGAATAATGCAAACTGAGGCTAACATTCATTTGTCATTTCCATCTTTTAACCAAGAGACTGCAGAAAGATCCTATGGTTTGGTTATGGTTTAATTATTTGTGTTCCTCCAAGGTCCACTGTGATGAGATGCTTAGTCCCCAAGGTGGCATTATTGGGAGGTTCTGGAAACTTCGGGAGGCGGGGCCTGGTAGGAGGCCAGGACAGGTGACTGGAGCATAGTGAGACTGCAACTTCCTAACATTTTCAGCCACCAGCTCGCAGTACTTTGTGCTAGTGGCTTTACAGAGGTTGTGGGGGTGTGCTCCTAAAGGGACTGTGGGACCTCAATCTCTCTGAAGTCATGCTTTGTGATTTATGCTCTTCCCTGTACATGTGCTTATTCTGCAATTTCAGCTGCACACACCTTCTCAGAGCAGAGTCCATGTGGGTGCTGTATACTCTTTATAAAATAACCTGTCTTTGGTACTTCACTACAGTGACCCCTGTCAGGATGAGCAATATCGACAGGAAGCAGTAAACATCTGAAGGCACTGAGGGGGCAGTTTTCTATCTCTGATGAAGAATTTGACCCAGAGTCTGCTGAAAAAGACTGGCACTGAGACACAACAGCTAACAACACGGAGGGGGGCACTAACCCACAGGGAGCTGAAACATTGCTGATAACCTCGATATGCCCAAGTGGGCGGCTGTCATAGGTTAAATTGTGTCCACTGCCCCCAAAGACACTCCAGCCCTAATCTTGGTACTTATGAATGTGATGCTAGAGAACAAGATTTTTGTAGATAAAGTCAAGTTAAACATGAAGTCACACTAGAGCAGGGAGGGTTAATTTTCTAAGAAGAAACCAAGATAGACACGACCTCTCCAATACGACCACAAGGACAGACACGACCTCTCCAGTACGACCACAGGGGCAGACACGACCTCTCCAGTACAACCACAGGGACAGACACGACCTCTCCAGTACGACCACAGGGACAGACACGACCTCTCCAGTACGACCACAGGGACAGACACCACCTCTCCAGTACGACCACAGGGACAGACACCACCTCTCCAGTACGACCACAGGGACAGACACCACCTCTCCAGTACGACCACAGGGACAGACACCACCTCTCCAGTACGACCACAGGGACAGACACCACCTCTCCAGTACGACCACAGGGACAGACACCACCTCTCCAGTACGACCACAGGGACAGACACCACCTCTCCAGTACGACCACAGGGACAGACACCACCTCTCCAGTACGACCACAGGGACAGACACCACCTCTCCAGTACGACCACAGGGACAGACACCACCTCTCCAGTACGACCACAGGGACAGACACCACCTCTCCAGTACGACCACAGGGACAGACACCACCTCTCCAGTACGACCACAGGGACAGACACCACCTCTCCAGTACGACCACAGGGACAGACACCACCTCTCCAGTACGACCACAGGGACAGACACCACCTCTCCAGTACGACCACAGGGACAGACACCACCTCTCCAGTACGACCACAGGGACAGACACCACCTCTCCAGTACGACCACAGGGACAGACACCACCTCTCCAGTACGACCACAGGGACAGACACCACCTCTCCAGTACGACCACAGGGACAGACACCACCTCTCCAGTACGACCACAGGGACAGACACCACCTCTCCAGTACGACCACAGGGACAGACACCACCTCTCCAGTACGACCACAGGGACAGACACCACCTCTCCAGTACGACCACAGGGACAGACACCACCTCTCCAGTACGACCACAGGGACAGACACCACCTCTCCAGTACGACCACAGGGACAGACACCACCTCTCCAGTACGACCACAGGGACAGACACCACCTCTCCAGTACGACCACAGGGACAGACACCACCTCTCCAGTACGACCACAGGGACAGACACCACCTCTCCAGTACGACCACAGGGACAGACACCACCTCTCCAGTACGACCACAGGGACAGACACCACCTCTCCAGTACGACCACAGGGACAGACACCACCTCTCCAGTACGACCACAGGGACAGACACCACCTCTCCAGTACGACCACAGGGACAGACACCACCTCTCCAGTACGACCACAGGGACAGACACCACCTCTCCAGTACGACCACAGGGACAGACACCACCTCTCCAGTACGACCACAGGGACAGACACCACCTCTCCAGTACGACCACAGGGACAGACACCACCTCTCCAGTACGACCACAGGGACAGACACCACCTCTCCAGTACGACCACAGGGACAGACACCACCTCTCCAGTACGACCACAGGGACAGACACCACCTCTCCAGTACGACCACAGGGACAGACACCACCTCTCCAGTACGACCACAGGGACAGACACCACCTCTCCAGTACGACCACAGGGACAGACACCACCTCTCCAGTACGACCACAGGGACAGACACCACCTCTCCAGTACGACCACAGGGACAGACACCACCTCTCCAGTACGACCACAGGGACAGACACCACCTCTCCAGTACGACCACAGGGACAGACACCACCTCTCCAGTACGACCACAGGGACAGACACCACCTCTCCAGTACGACCACAGGGACAGACACCACCTCTCCAGTACGACCACAGGGACAGACACCACCTCTCCAGTACGACCACAGGGACAGACACCACCTCTCCAGTACGACCACAGGGACAGACACCACCTCTCCAGTACGACCACAGGGACAGACACCACCTCTCCAGTACGACCACAGGGACAGACACCACCTCTCCAGTACGACCACAGGGACAGACACCACCTCTCCAGTACGACCACAGGGACAGACACCACCTCTCCAGTACGACCACAGGGACAGACACCACCTCTCCAGTACGACCACAGGGACAGACACCACCTCTCCAGTACGACCACAGGGACAGACACCACCTCTCCAGTACGACCACAGGGACAGACACCACCTCTCCAGTACGACCACAGGGACAGACACGACCTCTCCAGTACGACCACAGGGACAGACACCACCTCTCCAGTACGACCACAGGGACAGACACCACCTCTCCAGTACGACCACAGGGGCAGACACCACCTCTCCAGTACAACCACAGGGACAGACACGACCTCTCCAGTACGACCACAGGGACAGAGACTACAGTGCTTCTAAGTCAAGGAAGGCCAAGGATGGACGACAAAAGACCAGGTGAGGGAGGAAGGAAGGACAGGCTCTTCCCTGCAGCCTTCAGGAGCGCTGGTTCTCCAGGCTTTAGCCTCAGACTGCAGATGCTGGCGACTTCCAAGCAGTTTTAGTCACCAGCTCAAGATACTTTGTTCTTGCAGCCCTAGAAAACTGTCAGGCTGACCTAAGCACATACTTCTGCCTTCTGAACTACAAAGACTGAATTCTAATTGCCTTTGGGACAGCTTCAGTGAGTGGAAAGTCCTGAGAATCTTTTATAATCACAAATGAGAACACATCCCTTCCTGGCTGTGCCTCAAACATCAATGGCCATCTTGGTCCTAGCGCCAATGTCCTGTGGTCTGAGACCATCTCCCTCCATGCCCCCAGTCACGCAGCACCAGCACAGAGCCTCTATGCTAGTCCCCCAAATAGGCCAGATGGCTTCATTCCCAAGGACCTGGCTCAGATGTCCTTTCCCCAATATCAGCACAGTAGTAACCATCTTCCTGTCAGTGTTTCTCAGGTTCCTCTCACAGCTACTCTGAATAGAATTGTAGCCCTATGATGGCACGGGATCATCTTACATATTACTGTGCTGTAAATCAGACACTCCAAAGAATCTGAGCAGGGGTACCAGCAACCAGTCAGCGTGGTAGGCAGCTCTAGGCAGGGGATGCTCAGCCACTTGGTGTTTTTGTTATTAATGAAAGATGTTCCAAGGCAAATTGTGGTAACAATCCAACAGACTGAAAGATGGATTAATACCTGTAATTTCCAAGTTATCTGCTGTGTCTTAAGTCATGGAAAATGGAAACAAACCTCTAAAGAATACAGCATCATTCTGTCACTCATCTCACTGGAGCAGCTGTGGTCCTATAAATCTGAGGGAGCAATTTTACATTTTGTCAGGGAACTTTGGCTTGGAATATAAGTGACATTTGTGACATTTTGGTTTGGGAAGGGTTTTTTTCCCCCTTTCATTTGCTTGTTTATTTTGTTGTTCTGTTTTGTTTCGTTGTTGTTCTGGTCTTTGAAACAGGGTCTCGTGTATCCTATCCTGGCCTTGAATTCCCCATGTAGCCAGGGAAATGTCTGAACCTCTGATCCTTCTGCTTCTATCTCCTGAGTGCTAGGATAACAAGTGTGTACCACCACACACAGTGTGTACCACCACCACGCACAGTGTACCACCACACACAGTGCATACCACCACACAAAGGTGACCACCATGCACAGGGCACGTGGTGGTACATGGACCACCATGTACCACCACGCACAGTGTGTACCACCACGCACAGTGACTGTCGTACTGGGATGGAACCCAGGACCTTGTGCACACCATGTAAACACACTACCAACTGAGCCATGCCTCAGTCCTCATAGTGAAATTCTAAAAGTCCTTTAGATTTAGCCTCAAAGATGTGACTCTCAGCTCCAGAGAAGGGGCCTGAAATTGGGGAAGGAGAAAGAATTTCTCAGTAAGTCCATACAAGGTAACCTGCTGGGAGAATCTAAACACACCTGAGATCTAGGAAGTTCAATGGACATCTACAAGTCCTTTACAAGCAAACCTTCTTTTGAAAGCCTATATCTGCATTCTAAGTGTGTCTCATTTTCTGAAGTTCCTTGCTTTCTCTTACCCCTCATGTTTAAAATCTATACTAAAATTTCTAAACCTCCTGAATAAAAACCTCTTAATAAAAACCTCTTAATAACCTTAATGACCCTATTAAAAACTTCTTAAATAATCTCTGCTATAAATAAAAAATTAATCATGTCTTTTTTAAAAAACTTACTTACATCTTTCAATATCAGGATATGGCTTGCAGCTTTTAGGTACTGCAATTGATGAGTCACTAAAATTGTGATCTTCTCATGCAAGGTTTGACAAATACACCTATAAACGTATAAGACACCAGAGAAGACACATTAGTGCATGTGGAAGTTCTCCAAACTGCAAAACAGGAGTTCAAGCCATAATAAGTCAAAGCCAACACAACAAAGATACATGTTTTAAAAACAGATATAAATACAAACTAAATACAGGTTGGAGACATGGCTCAGCAGTTGAGTGTATACCGCTCTTGCAGAGGACCCAAGTTCAGTTCCCAGCACCCACACAGGGTGGATCACAACCACCTGTAACTCTAGCTTCAAGAGATCAAATACCGTATTCTGGACTCTGCAGACACCTACACTCACGTGCACATACCCACACACAAACACACATACATAAGGAAACACAACTGAACAACATTGATATTCCAAAACCTGACAAATAAAATTCTATCTTACTATTGTTGGGTTTTTTTTTTTAATTTTATGTGTATGAGTGTTCAGTCTGTCTGTCTGTAAGTGTACCGTGTGCATCCAATGCCCACAACACTAGAAGGAGGTGTTGGATACCCTGGAACTGGAGTTACAGACAATTATTAGCCACCATGTAGTTGATGGGAATCGAACCCACATCTTCTGGAAGTATTCTTAACTGCTGAGCCATGTCTCTAGCCACTATCTTACAGCTATGTAAGAATGGGGAAGAAACATGGATATTTTTCTTAGATTGTTGCCTAAGATTATTTATGAAGTACACATTAGTTTTTTACATTCTTAGGAGCTAGAGATAAGAGTTAGTAGAGTGTACACCTAGTATGTACAAAGCCCTGGGTTTGAAGCTCAGCACCACAAAAACCAGTGGAGGTACATGCGTCTAATATCAGCACCAGGGAGGTGGAGGAGGAGGAGGAGGAGGAGGAGGAGGAGGAGGAGGAGGAGGAGAAAAATAATATTGTGGGCACAGCCATATAAGGAGGAAAGAGAGTGTGAGGAACCATGAAAAGTGGCCTCCCTGATCCAATAAGACACAGCGATGACTGACTTCCAGCCTCCACAAGAGAAACGAAAGCTCTGCTGTGTGGCCACACACTCTGTAGCGCTCCACTTTGGCATCCGGAGCTAAAAGCACAGGACCTTCAAGCGAGCTGTTCTGAGCTCTTTCTCTGCTGTGCAATCTGTCTTCTGCCGCAGGGAAACATGTCTGCTCGTGGCTCTTTGCCAGGTCCTGGCTCGTCCCCCACCTCTACAGCTCCACGTCTACTGTTCCTTTCACCAGAGGGAAGGAAATTCTGTTCTCAGTGTCCCCAACCTCTCATAAAGCCCCAGGCCACTTCCTGCCAATACCAGCACACAGAACTTCCGGGTGGACTTCAGCCACATGCTGGTAGCCAGCCACTGCTTCCCCACATTAACACAGACTACCCTACATGGAAACCACCTTAAACCTAGGCTGAATAAGCTGAAGTTTTCCCGTGAGTCTCTCTTGAAAACTCCGCACAGACACAACTCCAGAAGGGCAGGAATGAGACCTAAACTGTCTCCCTTCTTCTTCCCAGTGTGGGTCCTTTGTTTCCCTGGTTTACTGTCCCCTCCTTGGCAAAGTAAAAGGTGCCATGCAGTGACATCTTTCACAATACCCATTTCAGTGCAAGAGAAGGCTTCCAGTAGTACCAGAGAACAGGCTTGTTACCGCCACCCAGAAGAAACAGACAAGAAGCTTACTGGGGGCCTGGCCTGGATGCTGTTTTAACAAGACCAAGTTCACAAGCTTTCAAGAAGGCCATTCTAGAATACGCAGGAAATGCCAGCCTGTCTGTACTGTTACAGCACACGCAAGTAAGGCTCCAAAGTCTTCCACCTCACTGGCTCACGAGCTAAACAAGTGCCAAAGAAAACAAAACACAAAATACTCAAGTGAAAGAAACAAATTAAGTCAAATCCTTAGGGCTGAGCTTCACAGACAAGCTAACCCAATACAGCTGTGAGTCTCACTGTTAATTCTAATAATAATCCATGAATCTTCACTGAACTCTTGAAACTGTACTGATAGGAAACAAATCATTCTTAAATTCTAGGCTTTACTAATTGTGCTGGTTTGAATGAGAATGTCCCCTGTAGGCTCCAATTAGTTGGTGGTACTGTTTGGGAGGTCTTAGAAGGTGTGGCCATGCTGGAGGAAGCACATTACCTTGGGCAAGCTGGGAGAGTTCTTAAGCTTTTCGGGAGTTCCAGTCGCTCTCTGCTTCCTGTGCCTGCTTAAACATGTAAACCTCTGCTTTCTGCTCCGGTACCTCCTGCCACCACGCCTCCCTGCCTTGATAGACTCTGAATTCCCCTGGAACCTTGAGCTCAGATCAACTCTTCCTCTTAGAAGTTCCCTTGGTCGTGATGTTTCTATCACAGCAACAGAAAAAAATGACTAATACGTTATGTCCTCACACTAATGCAGACTATTTAGCATAAACCAACAAGGCCTTTGTATGAAAGTCCTACAATGGTTCTGAAACCTCGCTGTTCACACAGAATAAAAAATTATGAAAGAGGGCCTGGAGAGATGGCTTAACAGCCAGGAGCACTTGCAGATTCCAACAGAGAGCAAGAGTTTGGTTCCTAGAACACACATAGCATTCTTTTGTACTGGCTGCCAAGTCCCTTCCTTCAATTTGCAAACTGCACAGCATCAGCTTCCTGTGTCTGGATCCTCCACAGTCTCCTGGTTATGAACTTCAAGTAGCTACAGGAAAGACCTAAAAAGGTTGCCTTCTGTTTTTTACACTCTCTAACACATGGGCTCCGCGCACTTCGCCACAATGGCATCGCTTTCTATATTTTCCCACCTTGTCCTTGCATTTATATGATTTTATTTTTGCCTCTCAAATGGATCATCTTTAGGGGAAGGGAGGGGAAGAGGGACCTAAAGGGGCCCTAGGTGAATCTAGAATTACAAAGCCTTCCCGGAGCCCACCCGAATGGGTTCCTAAATACAGAGATGACTTAAGACACAACACTCACAGCTGGAACAGGTGCTTGCCTACTTCTGCATCAACAGCACTGAGCGGATCATCAAGGAGGTAGATGTCGGCATCTTGGTAGACAGCTCTGAAAAGCAAAGGACGGTCAGGCTGGAAGAGTGCCTTCCACTGGATCATCACGGCATTCATCCATTTGGTGTTCATTTGAAGTGACTATGGAATAACTCAAACCAGTGCCTCACACTAATGCAGTGACCAGGCTCCTCATGTCTCACTACCCAAAGCTTCATAAAGGTATGTACAGAGTGGCTGTACAAAGGCCATTTACCGTGCCAGGTTCACGCGTGCTTTCTGCCCTCCGCTCAGTGTGGCTCCCCGATCTCCTATCACAGTCAGATCCCCGTCTTCCCACAACTCGAAGTCCTGCATGGAGAAAGACAAGAGCAAGGAAAAGGACTTAGTTCTTCCGTCCTATAAACAAGTACATGCATTTAATCAACAGCAAAGACGTGGGCATTTTCATGCTATGCTTCTGAGCGCTTATGCCCTTAACAGCTTTCTGCTGAGCACTGACTACACATTAGCTATTGTTTTGAACACAGTGATTTTGGCAGTGAAGGAGACAAAGTCCCTATAGCTTTCATATAAACATGACATATATCACTGACAATATGTAAAAATACACAAACACAAATGCATATGACAAGGACCAAGACCAAAGGAAGCTGGTGTTGGGAGGTTGAATGGGAAGTCATTTCTCAAAGGGTCCTCAGTAAGGGCTGAGATCAGGAGGGTGTATGGTGGTATGGGCTAGCCTAGATCCAGAAAAGTGTCACACACAGGAAGGCATGGTGTAAAGGTCCTATGAACAGGTGTGAGCCTGGCGTGTTCAATAGTGATACAGCTCATGGGGGTTGGAGGGGTGCTTCCTAGATTTAGCAAGACTATGGGTTTAAGCTCCAGCACATAAAGGATATAAGAATGGTTAAAAGTGAACAGAGGGGCTGGAGAGATGGCTCAGAGGTTAAGAGCACTGGCTGCTCTTATAGAGGGCCTGGTTTTGATTCCCAGCACCCACCGGGAAGCTAACAACCATCCTTAAGTGCAGTTCCAGGGGATCTGACACCCTCTTCTGACCTCCATGGGCCCTGCATGTCAGGAGCACACTTACATACATCTAAGCAATACGTTCATACACATAAAATAAAACTAGCCAGGAATGGCGGTGCATGCCTTTAATCCCAGCTCTTGGGAGGCAGAGGCAGGTGGATCTCTGTGAGTTCAAGGCCAGCCTGGTCTACATAGCGAGCTCCAGGCCAGCTGGGACTAAAGGGAGACCCTGTCTCAAAAAGAACAAAAAATAAAAAATAAATAAAATAAAACTAATAAATTTTGTTTTTGTTTTTGTTTTTTTGAGACAGAGTCTCCCTGTAGCCCCAGCTGACCTAGAACTCACTCTGTAGACCAGGCTGGCCTTGAACTCACAAAGATCCGCCTGCCTCTTCCACCCAAGTGCTAGGATTAAAGGCGTGGTCCATCACGCCCGGCAAAACTGATAAATATTTTTTAAGTGAACAGAACTTGATAAAACCAAACACATACCTTAAAAATACATTCTGTAAATGTCATCACACCAGTATTAAAACAGTAATAAGTAAAAGATGGTCAGGTTCCCAAAAGATTGGCTTAAAGGCTCTCAAAATAAGCTTTCTAAACCCTGTAGTTTAAACTAACAACCATATTACTGAAAAACTGGGTATATGAAACACAGACGTCGTCACTCACCTTCTTCAAAGCGCAGGCCTTTATCACCTTTTCATATCTTTCCTTCTCATATTTCTTCCCAAATAAAATATTGCTCCTCACTGTTCCCGAGAACACCCAGGGCTGCTGGGAAACATAGGCAATTCTCCCACACACGCTAACTAGCCCATTAGTTGGGGACAGCTCTCCCAGCACTGCGCTCAACAGCGAAGACTGAAACACAATTCAAAACACACAGGCACAGTCAGAACAAACCACTGTACTGCAGGCTGCCCAGCCCTGGGGGCCTGACAAGTGTCACCTCTCTCTCATTCACAGTGGGAAGGGGTCTGGCATCGGAAGCTGCCCTGGACACTGGAAACAGCGCGACTGGCCAGTGCAACCCCCGCAGAATGCGACGTGGAGCGGCTGGATGCCGAGGAGAACGCTTGACGACATGCTGTGTGCAGTGAGCAACGACTGCTGGGCACTTGTGTGCCTGTCGTCTCAGCGCTTGGGAGGAAGAGACAGGAGGGTCAGGAGTTCAAAGTCATCCTTGGCTAGTAGAGTGCGAGGCCAGTGTGGGCTACATGAGACTCAGAATAAAAAAGCTTTAAAAAAAAGGTCAGTGACATGCCAGCCCAGTACGATATACATTTCACGTATCCAATACTGAATGAAACTGGTGCTGCATCCAGAGGATCCAGATATCCTTTACTGGACCAAGTACTTGTTCCAGAAAAGCCATGCTCTAATGAGGCAGCCAGTACACTAGGGAAGACTTTGAGTTATAGGAACCCTGTGGAGCAAAACCTCGTCATGAACAGAAGGAATCTTTTGCTCCAAGCACAGCACTTGAACTTAATGAGTTTGCACATGACTTGTTTTTTTTTAATGTTTTTTAAATTGTATTTATTTATTTATGTATATGAATGTACTGTCTGCATGTAGGTTTGTGCAACCGTGTCGTGAAATGCCGCAGAAGAGGGTATTGGATTCCCCTGGAACTGGAGTTCTCCTGGAATTGAAGTTACGGACAGTTCTCAACCGCCATATGGGTGCTGGGGATCAAACCCAGGTCCTCAGCAAGAGCAGTCAGCGCTCTTAACTGCTAGGCCATCTCTCCAGCCCCGACTTGGGTAACTCTTATGAACAACAGCTTAAAGCTGGACAGCCTCCTGCATTTTGTAGCACGAGGGGTCCACTCTGACACAAAGAAGTCCCCTACTTTCTCAGTCATTCCATCCTGGATACTCTGGCCATGTCAAGAATCCCCTTGAGCTAAATTCTAGACAAAACAAAACAAAAACCTTACCTTGCCTGCTCCCACGGGGCCGACCACAGCTAGCAATTCTCCAGGTCTGGCAGTGAACGAAAGGCCTTGCAGCGTTGGAGTGTCTAAAGTCTACAAATTGAAGTCCACAGAAATGTGCTCACTTTAAAGACATAACACAATCACTTCAGAAAGTGGAAGAAAATCAACGACAGTTACTGACATGCACACTGCCCTGTCTCCCTCTTACTTAAGATGCTGAGTCCTGACAGCCTTTCCAGCAAGCACATTCCTTTGTGGGGTTTGAAATAGCCCAGCAACTTTCTTTAAATTTCATTCATTTAAATAAACTTGAGTCTGTTTAAGGAAGGACCATTCCCTTGCACCAGATGTCCATACAAAAATAGTTCTAGACATACCGACATACTAAAACAACATTGTGAACAGAGGAAGCTTTTAATCATTCATAAATTCTCACCGGGACCTTTGGTTTTATTCTTCTATTTCATTAACACCCACAAGGTGGCAGCACAAGTATATGGCATGCCTGGCCCTAATGAACAATTTGTCCCTTATCCTTACTTGACAATGAATCCCAGCAATAGACTCAGTAAGCAAGAAGACACTTGATATTGTGAAATCAACCAAAGAAAATAAGTCCTACAAATATGGCCAACACTTAAGGAAAGCTTGAATTTAACAACAAAAAAGAAGAAATTAAGCACCATGGGTCAAAGCCAATAAAGTCTGTCTTATACTGTTGGCACTCATTACCTATCTGGCCAAACAGGGTCAACACAAGGCCACTGTAAAAACCATGGACATGCCTGCTGCAAAACGGAGGTGGGGAGGAGATGAAGCACCCTTATATGATCAGAAATCACATTCCTGAACAATCCACAAATTTTAATATGCGGATGTGTAAGATCATTCCTACTGCTCAAAATCCTAAGTGCTCTGAAATCTAAAACTCCATGACATCACAGTGGGAACGTCCCTGGATAAAATTACAGTAAAGCTATGTGAATGAGGCAGATACGAAACAAGGATGAATTCCATGTTCAGACTTGGGCTCCATGTTCAAAGTATCTCATTATATACAAGGAAAAATTTAAAAGTCTGAAAATATCAAAATTTGAAACACTCCTAATTCAAAAATTTAGATAAGGGGTACTTAATCTGTTAAATTTCAAGAAAAGTCTTCATTGTTGCTACTTTTTAAGTTGTTTTATACTTTTTCAGTTGAATTTCTTCCAGATGTCAAACTGAATTCACATCTTCTACATAGAACTTGCAAATGTTACAGAATCAGGAGAGAGAGTTAAGTGTACGGTAGGAGG
This sequence comes from Rhizomys pruinosus, assembly GCA_009823505.1. NCBI lineage: Eukaryota > Metazoa > Chordata > Mammalia > Rodentia > Spalacidae > Rhizomys > Rhizomys pruinosus. The sequence goes on along the minus strand of VZQC01011956.1, from coordinate 40,304 downwards.
AAGGGAAGGAATTTAATAGAGCGCTGTTAACCAGAAAGAGGTTTCCCTTTCCCCTGCAGTGACAATCAGCACATATTTCCAGTAGATGAATCAATCACCTTTTATAGAATATGCAAAATTGTCAAAATTTTCCGTTAATTCTCTGTTACCCATGCTGTCTTGGAAATCATGAGGAATCATTACCTTATCCCAGAAAGCAGTAACATCTTGCACGTCCACTACAGTTTCACCATCTGACAGTACTTGGACCTCACGCTGTGGTATCTCATCGAGCGACAGAAAGTTCTACAGAAAAGGAAAAACATGGACTGTTTTAACTAAAGGAATAAAAGAATAAACATCAACAGTGCTTCCCAGGCTATTGCCGGGGTCTCTGGTTGCCTCCTGGAACTTGAAGGTAAGATGCTACTGCTGAAGATAAGACATACTGCGGACATAGAATTTGGACCAATGGAGCCAGAACTGACCTGGAAGCCCCTTCCCCTGATGGGCAGCACTCAGCTCTGGGGAGTGCTACGCAAGCTGCTGAAGGAGAACATCAACTGATGGTCCAACCCCAGCTTCAAAACCAAATAACCACATCAATGACTAACATAGCATATGACACTGATGCAGTAGTGGCACTTTGGGGCCACTTGGGGGCAGTCAATGGCTAACTAATTGGATGTAAAGCCCACTCAATGGGAGGAAACTCATGTGTGGTACTGTAAACATAACCAAGTAGACATGGATGGAGAAATCATAGATCTTAGAGAAATCCCCCAGGCTGTCACACCCCTAGACTAATGTTAATTTTTTACTAAGTGCAAAATATATATCCTTATATTTACAGTCAAGTGGTGGCCGTCAGGACTCATCAAAGAAGCTTCTTTTGTACCAGACAGAGACTATTACAGAGTACCATAACTGGTCACACACAGGCATTGTCTTTGAACTGTCCAAGACTAAGTGTCACATCTACAATGCAACATCTACACCTAAGACTCACACAATATAGAACAAGAGATAAAGAGGACACTAGGGAATCTCTCAACTCTCACTAATAAAGCTCCCTCATGAAACAGAGGTCCAGAAACACAAAAGGACACAAATGGCCAAAGCGTGGAGATTAGGAGTCTGCAAAGTATGGATCCTCAGATGGACTCCTATATTAAGCTTCACTCACCCAGGGCTCAGGGACCATTGTGGAAGAGGGGGTAGAGAGATTGTAAGAGTCGGGGAGGGGGCGGGGTACATGCTCATGTGGAAATAGAATCCTATAAGCTCCTGGGACTCGGCTCATATGAACCTACAGCAGTGTTGTCAGGATGCACAGGACCCATGCAAACTTAAGCAGACAAAACCAGCACAGAACTGTGGAAATGGGAAGCAGGTCCAATCTCAGCAGAACAATTAGCACCAGCTGATTACTGCCGGGTGGGGAAGAGCTGATATTCTTTTTTTTTCTTTCTTTCTTTTCCACACATGGTTTCCCTGTATCCCCAGCTGTCCTGGAACTCGCTCTGTAGACCAGGCTGGCCTTGAACTCTCAAAGATCCGCCTGCCTCTGCCTCCCAAGTGCTAGGATGAAAGGTGTGATTTTGCTTTTCTAACACTAAACATGGGAGGTGGTAGGAAATAATTTGATAAATACTTATAGTAACCACACCATGTACCAAGCATCATGATAAAGCCAGAAGAAGCCCTAAGATGGCCATTCCCAGGACTTCCAGAATCTAGTTAGTCAGGCTAGAAGTGCAGGTAGAACGGCCACAGCAGAGACAAGACTGGCCAGCTCTGCCTTCCTCCCTGAGTCACATCAACAGATCTAACTTGTCACTGAGTGGCAATGCGGGTGCCATTCTGACAGGATGCTCCTGGCTGTTGCCATCTGCCAGAACCCATTTAGTGAGCGTCTTCTCACAGCTACCAGCGATGGCAGGGGTGGCTGAGTCTACCTGCTGTGCTCATCTCAGCAGCTGGTCAGCACAGCCTAACTGAGTAAGACAAAGTCCTGCTGATTACCACATTCTAGTAAAATGATAACAGGAAACGGACTGCGTGGGCCTCAAATGCAAGACATAGCTCACTCACCATGAGCAGAGGACATTGGGTCCATGCAGGGACTCTAGGCAGCCATGTTGGGAAGAGAGAGCTGCTGCTCTGCATCACTGCATTAAAACTCAGGACTGAGAAAGGTCTCCATCTGTGGACCATGAATTTCAGATGGCCTACTTAAAGCTTCATCTATGTCCCCTGTCCTCTGGCGTCTGTCCACCCAACTACCATGTCTCACACCCAACCTGGGGCTCTAATGACACAGCTTGTACAAGGTACACAGACAAAATGGCGGGTGACCCTCTTCAGATGGTTTCAGCAACATTTACTGGGATAAAAGTGATGTTATTTGGATTCCTTCCAGACTGGAGAAATCTAGATATGAGAAGAGGAAGAGATTTGATCCCGAAACACCGATTGAAGAATTTTGTGCTCTTGTAATTGAAAGATGGCAGATATTAGTCCCTTTATCATCTACTAAGAAAGCAGCACCTGTCTTGTGGGGCCAATAAGGGAGAAGCAGAAAGAATTATATGAAATACACATGAACCTAAAACAGCATTTGTTTCTTGCTATGCTTGCTGTGGTGTCTATGTGTGTAAGTGTTGCTACTTCAAATTCTTCTTATGAATATTGGGCCTATATAGCTAATCCACCTATTAACAAGGCTTTGCATTGGTTATCTGATCCCATACTTTGTATGTTAATGATTCTCAATGGATGCCAGGACCATATGGAAACCAGGATGTTTTAGTTCCTAAGGAAGAGGGTGAAGTCATAAAAGAACTATACAGTAGGAGTAGAAGGTCCACTAATTTATATTGGGCATGAGACACACTGTTTTTTTTTTTTCTTCTTTTATAGTTTAATGAAATTTATTGATGGCATTCAGTTAGGAAAAATAATAAATAATTGGGCCAACATTAACATGGTTTTAAAATTGCATTAGCTTAAATGGCAGATTTAATAACAATAAAACATTAAATTTAGTGGAAGTGAATGTAGTGGGTTTTTTTCCAGTTCTTTTGTTGTTGATCTCTCCAACTTATATTGCTACAGTATGGATACATATACTGTTTTAAGCCACGGGGACAAGCCTTGATAAAACTACATCAGCCTGAGTGACTCGTTACTTGCTTTGCTTCCGCTGCAAGCTGGAGTTTAAATCTGGTAATGATACAGACGATGCTTCCCTTGATTTGTCCCACTGTTCACTCCTTCGGCACAAAGACTGTGGAATGTGAACAACGGAGTAGATGTAGAGGTGAAAAATGATGAGTTTTACGTAATCCTAACTATGGAAGTGTCATAGATTAGAGCCCCAAGGTTTCTGCTTGTGCCAAAACCCAAGAAAGAAAATTGAGATGACATTCAGAATATAATGAGAGAACTATTTATGCTCCCCATGATGATATTATTTGGCATGATGGAGGTATGTCTCCTCCATATCCCCATTTACCATATAGTCCTCCACAAACACATTTAATCAGCAGATTGATGGAAAGATCTGAAAGAGTGATTGTATGAATCACTGCTAATACAATGGGAATTATTGCTATCACCATCATAAGTGGTAGCTGGGACTCCTGTACATTCACCCATTCAAAGAACAGAATTTGTCTGTAATTGGCATAAAAACTCTGAACAACTATGACTTCTCAGTGACAGATTGATAGTGAAATTAATGCTGAAATTGCTGATCTACAACAAACGGTAGTGTTGTTAGGGGATCAAAAGCAACTTTGAAGATGTTATTGGAGTGTAACAGGATATTTTGTCACTCTTCCTTTTTTACAATCAAACACATCTTCAGTGAGATGTTAGAAAACATTTGTTAAGTTATGGAAATAGAACTGAATAATGAAATTAGGAGAAAATATTTCTGATACATTTAAGGCTCAGTTAGGAAGCATCCAGGGAAAGGAATTATTACAAAGCATGACAGATGGATTGTAATCCGTAAACCCTTTAAATCAATTAAAATGGTCTGGAGGTTTCCCTTTGGTTACTTGTGATTGCAGGGTGTATTGTTTGTTTCTTTTGCTTAGTCTGGAAATGGACCTCAAGACAAGAACAACTGAGAGACAAAGTGGCTGTGCTCTCTTTTTATATCATAATCAGTCTGTTAAACAAAAGGCGATAAATGAAGCAAGCCTGCTTCATGAAGAGTTAGTGTGTCTTGTGACCTGGTGGCTTGTGGCATACTTCCATATTGAATGTTCAATGAAAGGACAAAAGAACTGTGGTCACTACAAGCAGTGTGCCCAGAAGGGAAACCTCTGTGGGCAGAATATGTGTTCTGAAGACCTTCAAAAACACTATGGTTGGGCTGAAGCTATTTCAGGGAACAGACATTTCTGGCAAATAAATTTAGTTTAAGGTAAAAAAAAAAATTGACTCAAAATGGACCAAAGCCTTCGAAGGCCAGACCTGAAACTCTGAAATAGCCAAAGGAAACAGAAAACATTTCAAAATATAGGGACAGGCAAGGATTTTCTGAAAAGGACTTCAGCACTCAGGAAATAAAGCAAGAACAATCAAATGGGGTGGAAAAGCTTCTGTACAGCAGAGAAGCTGAGTCAAGAGACAAGCAACAGAGAAGCTTTGTCAGCTGTTCATCTGATAGGGACAAATATCTAGAATATACAAAGAACTCAAAAAATTAAATACCCAAACCACAAAGCTTCCCATCAGCAAAGTCCAGCATTAGAATCAACAGCTCCATGACTGGTAAGTGTGGTATGCCAGCAGGAATGACTGAGGAGAGCTAATCAAGCATCAGTCAGTCTGAGAGCTCCAACAGTGGAATTAACAGTTCCCTGGCCGGTGAAGGTGTTGGGTGCTAAGAGGTAGGCTGGAGAAAGGTAATCAACCACCAGCCTGAAAGGTTAGCAGGTGCCATGGGCGGCTGCTCCTTTCCACTTCCCCTTAGTAGGACCACGTTGCATTTATCTTAGAAGAAGCATGTTTACTAAAACCTCCAACTTTAAAACTGAGCTCTATACACACCTGGATTCTCCGAATGCTGACGAGTGCCTCTGACAATTTTTCAATGGCTAAGGGGAAGAAGAGGGTGACTGTCAACCGAACAGCACCATACAGAGTCACTGCCACAAACACCTGGCTAGCTGTGATCACATTGCCAAGCAGGACATGGGTGGTGAAGGTCACAAACAGGATGACTTTGTTTGCAAAGAAAAATGAAGCCAAATTCATTCCTCTGATGTAGGAACTACTCAGAATCTTGGAAATTTCCTTCCTGAAAAAGAGTAAAAATACACATCATTCACATGAAAGTGTCCACATTGACGTCCTGGGCACACAGCCACTTGTTAGGCAGTGCATATACACTAAGACGAACTGCCTGTGGGCGTGGGGAGACGGCTCAGTCAGCAAAGTGCTTGCTATGCAGGCACAAAAACCTGATCCCCAGCACCAACATAAAAACCCAGGCATGGGCTGTACGTCTGCAGCCATGAACCAAGCTTCAAGTCCCAAGAGGGACCCTGTCTCAAAGAACTGAAGTACAGGGCTGGAGAGATGGCTCAGCAGTTAAGAGAACTGGCTGCTCTTGCAGAGGACCCACCTTCAAGTCCCAGCACATGGCAGCGGACTGCCTGTAACTCCAGCTGCAGGGGATCCACTGCCCTCTTCTGTCCTCTGCAGGTACTGCATGTACAACGCCCTCTTCTACCCTCTGTAGGTACTGCATGTACAACGCCCTCTTCTGCCCTCTGCAGGTACTGCATGTACAACACCCTCTTCTGCCCTCTGCAGGTACTGCATGTACAACGCCCTCTTCTGCCCTCTGCAGGTGCCATATACATGGTACACATGTATATATGCAGGCAAAACACTCATACTCAAAAAAATAAAAGAATTAAAAATATGTTTAAAAAATAAAGTAGATGGCTCCTAAGAAAATATACATGAGGCTGACCTCTGACCTCCATAGGTGGGCACACACATGTAAACATGTACACATATCAATGAATGAATGAATAAATAATTAAACTGACTTCCAGCATTAGCAAGAGCTGCTGGCATATGGCCTGGGGCCAGATTCAATAAATAACCACACAGAACAATGAATAAATACTTTATTTTTTTTTGTCTTTTTTTGAGATAGATTCTCCCTTTAGTCCTAGCTGGCCTGGAGCTCGCTATGTAGACCAGGCTGGCCTTGAACTCACAAAGATCTGCCTGCCCTGCCTCCCGAGTGCTAGGATTAAAGGAGTGTGCCACCACACCCGGCATGAATAACCACTTTAATCATTGAACCAAAAAATGCTGGAGGCATAGAATAGTATTTATAGTCACTCAATTATCCTATCAAGAAGGTAAAACACATGCATCTAACTAGCACACTTAAAGGTAAGTTCTGGGCCAGGCAACTCACAGATGGCCGAAGGATGTGTGTGTGGCATAGCCTGACCTATCCACAAGCTCAGAAACTCACTGCAGGAAAGAACAGCATCCCCCAAATTCTGAAGAACCCCCCAGACCCTAGACAGAAGTAGCCAGCAGTCTCTTGGGACATGGAGAAGAGAAAGTGACTGGGAACAGTGAAGTCATGGACGGTGGCCTTGATAGAGGCCAGAGATGAAGTACAGCAAATCTGCACAAGGAGGAGGGATTCAGGGGCAGAAGTGACAGGTGCCCAGGTGCTGGGTTATAAAGTCCCAGTGCAAGCTGGGCGTGGTGGCACACGCCTTTAATCCTAGCGCTCAGGAGGCAGAGGCAGGCGGATCTTTGTGAGTTCAAGGCCAGCCTGGTCTACAAAGTGAGTTCCAGCTGGGGCTACAGGGAGACCCTGTCTCAAAAAGACAAAAAAATAAATAAAATAAAGTTCCAGTGCAGAGTGCAAAATAAACACCACCAAATGTTTAGATGAAAACAACCCCCCCCCCGAATATACGGCAAATGAAAGGAGTATTTCCATGACTCTTTGGAATACTGGATACCCATTCATAAATTTCAGCTCAATATAAGTATCCCCAATCTGTGTCACCTTCCCACTGGCTACACTGACATAAATTACAGCTTTATTTAAACGCCATCTTCTCACCGTGGGACTGCTGCTTACAGGGAATTCGGAGCACTCAGACACACTGGGAGTTTCGTTTGATCATGACTAAGAACCATGTGAGAAGGGCATTGTGGGGCCCCATGGTGTACTACAGTGCTTGTCTAGCATGTAGAGCCCTGGGTTCAATCCCTAGCACCGTCAAAAACAAAATGAGAGAGAGAGAAAGAGAGAGAGAGACAGAGAGACAGAGAGAGGCATAGAGAGAGAGAATATCACGTTTTTGCTTCCAGACGATGGTAAACATAAATGAAAGCACAGGTTAAAATGCTGCCCTGTGCTATTCTACCAACACCACTGCCACATGCAGGGCTGGCACAGATCGTATCAATCTCAGACTATGTTGCAGACCTAGTAAGAAAGCACGAAATATGACGTCCTAACAGCAGCACTCACCTTCTCAGGCTGGCGATGAGGTCAGCAAATGACTGTTCCCAGGCATACATCTTTATTATCCTGATGCCGGTTATAACTTCGTTCATGGTCCTGATCCTGGCGTCCGTGAAGGCTGCAGTTTTACTCCTGAGGAGCAGAGAGGTGGGACATGGGCCACGGCAGAGGCAGCGAACTTCCTCATCAGCCATGGGCACAGGCAGGGACCAGGCTCAGAGGAATCCCTGTAGCACTCTGCTACACAGCACAGCTCCTCTGCCCACAAACTAGAAATCAAGCATGTTTTCAACCCTGTATTTTGGAGTGTTTGCAATGTCTGCAGGGGAAAACCTGAGAATGGGCCGGGCATAATCGATCTCCATTGAGGGCCACCCAGGTGGCCAGGGAAAGCAACACAGCAGCGATGTCTGACAGGGACGCAGGGGACAGATGGAGTGAAGAAGCAGAAGTGTGCGGAACATAGAGGGGAAAACTGTCAACTGCACCTAGAGAGAGCAAAAGAGCTTCCGCGAGCTGGAAGCATTAGCACCGGGTCTCCACGGATGCTGGGTTTCCTCACAGCAAAGAAGAGACAGAAGTTCCAAGTAAGGAAACATCGTAATCAAAGATACGAAAGCAAACAGCTCTGTGCACACCACGCAGTACGGCATCTCACCACGCAGCACGGCATCTCACCACTCAGTACAGCATCTCACCACACAGCACTGCATCTCACCACGCAGTACGGCATCTCCTCACACAGCACTGCATCTCACCATGCAGTACAGCATCTCCCCACCCAAAGACCATGATGGTGACTTGTCTCCCACTCTTGGTACCTGCTTCAAGTACAGGTCACTTTACCATCATTAAGGCCTTCACCCGAGGCCATGTTTCTGATATATAGATGGCTAAGACGGCGAAACTTTATAAAGACACCATTAAAATTAACCCCCACCCCAGGGGAACTGATAATTCAGTGGAAATAAAAACAAAACCCACATATACATCTGTGAGAATAGCTCCACAGCAGGATGAATTGAATCTATAAAACATTTGGATCGGGCCAGTGCAATGGCTCAGTGAATAAAGGTGCTTGCTGCTAAGCCTGATATCCTGAGTTCAATCCCCATGACTCACATAATCCCCATACACACACAATAAATATATGCAATAAAAATAAAACTTTAAAATGTGGATTTCTTATCACTTAACACATTTAAAGAACTCCTACACATGGAACTTCTGTTAAGGACACTCCACTACGTGGCTACGCCGTCCAAAATCCAGGAGCAGCCGGCCAAGGCCTTTACCTCTCCCACTTTAAGCTCAGCCTCCACCTTCTGGCTGGAGCCCCCCTGGGCTAAGCCTGAAGAGCCTGCAGCACATGCAGTGAAGAGACAATGGAAGGCACTTGTTTTGCCCCTGTCCTGCAGCCTGGGCAGGTGCTGGTATTACTAACACTTCCATCCAGCATTTCTCTTACCGCAGTGATGAAAACAGCTTCCCAAAACAGCTCTGCAAAGGCAGGAGAATAACCAGGACTGCCATCCCCGCGAGGCAGGAGACTCCTATTTCCATCCAGAGAAGGGCGGTCACTGCTATGGCCTGCAAAGGCCCCGCCCACAGAAAGTGTAAGAAGATTGTCACCTTTGAAGAAAAAGACAACACATCCTTAAGACTCTGTGAAAACAAGACCAGCAAGAAGCCAGCCCAGAAACACTTTGCTCCAAAAGAACAAAAGATGGGAATCCAGACAGAGGGATTGCAGCAGATTAAACTGTGAAGACAGAAATGCAAGTATCCTCCTCACAGGAAGTTATCCGGCACCTACGGTAGACCTGGCACCTACGGTAGACCTGGCACCTACGGTAGACCTGGCACCTACGGTAGACCTGGCACCTATGGTAGACCTGGCACCTACGGTAGACCTGGCACCTATGGTAGACCTGGCACCTACGGTAGACCTGGCCGTATCCCAAGAGCACTTTTAGACTAGCTAGCATGCCAGAGATGATCTTGATCCTTCTCCTTCACATGTAACCCCAGCACTCCCCAGAACTCGCTCTGCCACAGAATCGAGCCCCATCTCTGCTGCAGCTCCTGTACCTTGGGAAAGCCTGTGCTACGGAATATAGCTCCATCTCTGCTGCAGCTCCTGTACCTGGGAAAGCCTGTGCTAAGTTGCCTATCACATTTCACATCCACTACTTGGATATTTATCCTCTGAACCGGAACAGGGTTTTGGGGCAGAAACCAAACTGTACCTTCTTTATTCCTAACACCAAGAAGGGGATGAAATTTATATCTGATGAATGAAAAATTGAAAAGGGGATGATTCCAGGGCAATGCAGATCTGACCAGCAGCTAGAATGTTCTAGACCTTCTGCTCAATCTATAACCTAAGTATGAAAATAATGCATGTGGAGCAAGAAAGTTGGCATTTCTAGTTAGAAATCGCCTATTTGCCATTATTTATCAAAGGAATCTCAGGAATCATGTTCTACACTGGGGCTGTACTGGGCACTTCTACCCTCCAAGTGTTTATCCTCTAGAAAAGGAGGAAAGACAACTAGCCCACTACCCATCGCAAGGTGCTGAGCATGAAGTGAGTCACTCAGGAATGTTAGCTATTAACCAAGTTGGGCAGGAACATGGCTCTCTGCCAACTTATTATTGAAGTATGCTATCGGCAACATCAGAAAAAGAAAAGTCAACTCGAATCTACAGGATGAGCACGTCTTACTGTAACGTGACTGCACACAGAAGAGTGAGGTGTCTACTAAAAGTACCCATGCCACACCTCAGAAAAATCCAGGTCTAGGACCAAACCCTCACGTTCCAACAGGTTAGCCCATGAGCTGAAAGAGATGCAGTACCTGATCAAACTTGTTCACGTCATTGGACAGCAGGTTGACTATCTGGCCCGTGGTCGTCTTCCCCATGGCCGTGTTACTAAGGCGAAGTGCCTGAAACAAAGGACAAAGATGAAGACTCAAATCCCACAGCAAAACTCCATCACGTACAGAAAACACACAAACACATTTTCATGGGGTCTCCTGTGGTGTAAAGACCACAGTGACTCCTGATGACAACTGATGTCCGGCACTGACAACTGTGGCCTCTGAGGACAGCAAGGGGGGCAAAGAGACATGCTCAACTCTATTTTTAGTGAATAACAACACACCCAACATCCATCAGTTTATACTTAAGAGCCCACCGAGGTAATTTTGTGCCGATTTAGGTAAGGGTGGGGAGGCTGTAAAGGGGGTAAAATGACAGGACTTGGATTATAAATATTAAATCCATCACTAATTCTTTGGGGAATGATACTTAAACAGGTGTGGTCACAGATTCTTTCTTTTTCATCTATGCAATGGCCCTTCGCCCTCATAGAGTCCCAAATGAGAGAGAAATGGCAACTCATTCTTGAGTATCTGCCAGAGGGAAGACCCCAAAAACCCAGGAAGTACAGTAACTAGTGAGTCCCAGCCTCCTCCTGTCTCCAGGCACAGGCCTAGACATGTGTGAAGCAGCTGTGATTCAGCATGAGGGCAGGCAATGCAGCAGAGACCTGAGGAGAGGTCTCCAGCACCAGCACGGTGGGCAGAGGAGGGCACGGGAGGCAAGGAGCCGCTTCCGGGAGACAAAGGAAGGGCGCGGTTGGTGGGAAGTGCAGAAAAGAGAAAAATGGAGAAGAGCCCACGCCTGGCTGGGAAGGTAGAACAGGAAGTAGTTCAGGACTGGAAAGCAATATGCAAGACTGAATCTGGCTTTTTTCACATAGATTGAGAAACTCAACTTGAGGGAGACTAAAATGTAGAAGCAACTGACCACTGCCCCATGCCTAGAAGAGGGAAGATGAAGAGACTGGTTTAGAAATCCAGGCGAGACATAACAGGACTGTCCCAGGTTACATAAATTGAAAGGGGCCCAGATACAAACAAAAACCCTTTGGAACAAAGGAATGCCATGCAAACACAAGTTGTCAATCACATAACAGACAGATGGGCAGGGATGGCACCTGTCTGTGAACCCAGCACATGGAAGGCAGAAGCAGGAGGATCACCAAAAGTTTAAGACCAGCCTCAGCTAAATAGCAAGTTCCAAGCAAGCACGTGCTGCATAGAGAGACCCTGCCTTAGAAAAGGAAAAAAATAAACACAAAACAAAAAGCAACACACACTGTATTATCAAGAGAGTATGCAGGTGGTACAAAAGAGAGACAACTCAGAGTGCCTTGATCCCTGAACGCTATTTGAAAGGATTTTCAAAGCCATGATATATTCAAATATCTGTCAGCCTTTCATGAAGGGAATACACTGCAGATTTTCAAAAAGTAACTATTTGACAGCTAAATTTAATAGTTAAAATAAGGTAACAACAAGGCACAGTGGCATATGGCTGTAATCTCAGTGGTCAAAAGGCAAAGTCAGGGGGATTTTGAGTTAGACGCCAGCCTTGGCTACAAAGTGAGATCTTGCCTTAAAAAAAAATGGAAAGAAAACAATGAATGAGTGAAAAGGGGCAAACAGCACACCAAATCCTAATACTAAATTGATCATTAAAATAACCTCAGGACAATGGCACCAACTGGACTTACCATTCAAAGACTACCACTGCTGTTAGCAGTGAACGCTATCAGGTAAGAAAGCAACTGGGACAATTTGTATGAAAGATGACCTTGAAAGTGTGCAGGCCTATTTCATCAAGCATTCTGTGATACTGGGGCCAAAAACCCAGGCTGTGAAGTTCAGACGCTTGGAGTATAACAGAAGTTACCAGAAGTTACCCAAAACTGTCCAATCAATACTTGAAATGAAGGATATGTTTTTTAAAAATTAATTAGTCATAGTACAGATAAGATCAGAAAAAAAAAAAAACAACAACAACAGTGAAGTGCCTATAATTGTATCATTCAGGAAGAGAGCCTATAAGCTAAACGGCCAGACTTCCAGCTACAGTCAAGAAAGAGTGCTGGTCTGCTGTTCTTGCCCTCCACTGTAAAGCCGTGAGCCTGGCCTAACACAGGAAGCAGCTGTCCTCAGGCTCTGACCACAGGCAGCACAGGACTGTGAGCCCTAAGGGAAGGAAACCTTGGAGGTGACCCAGGACTGGCCTGGCTTTCTGCCTAGGAGCTTTTCTGTCCAAGCAGGACTTCAGCTTCCCTGACCCAAGGCAGTAGATGGTCACACCAAATGGCAGAAGTGTGTAAGATTTGTTGGGTCACAGCAGCAGAGGACAGACCAGGATTCTCTTCAGGGATTTACCAAAGGCACTCTGCCAAGGCCTTTACTGTGTAGGGACCGGGTGAGACTCATTTCAGGCTGAGTGCCAGAGGGAGAGGCCGAGGTCATCACACCTAGAAAACGCCAGGGCTATGCCCAGACAGAGAAAAGAGTTCTTCCTGAGGGCCTTGGTCACTCCATAACCCTGCCAGGATAAAGATCTCAGTCTGGCTCCTTAGCCAGGCCCTTGGACTGAGTTCAAAATGGACATACCTTCCCTACAGCTGAGATACACAGAGACAGCAGAACCGTTCTGACAGGATCAATCTCAGAAACAGAACTCGACACCCTGGAATCCAGACTTCCTACAGCACACCTCGCCTAACATTCAACACTGTAGAACCCTACGACATGCAAAGAAACAAACAAAAATAACCCCTCATCTAAGAGGCAGAAAAGTCACTAGTAGACATAGATTATCGAGCTCTTAGAATTAAGAGACAGGAAATATAAAACAACTATTATGATTATGTTTATGGGGCTGAAGGAGAATATGGTACAGCAAATGCACATAGATCTCCTGGGAAAGAAATGGAACCACAAATCAATTTTAGACCTGAAAATGTACAGAATCTTAATTCAAAAAGTACTAACTGACATTAATAGCAGATCATGTCCACTGATCCAGTCTGACTCACTAACTCTTTTCAGGGGTGGGAAGTGCTGGGGATTAAACCTAGAACCTCACACAAGCCAGGCAGACTCTCGATCACTGAGCTGCATCCCTAAGCCCTCATTTTACTTTTTCTTTTGAGGATGTCACTAAATTGGCAAGGCTGGCTTTGAACTTGGGATGACCCTGCTTCAGCCTCCCAAGCAGCTGGGATTACAACACCACACCCTGACATTCCCTGTTTATATGCCCTTAGCCCCTCCCACTTCTGCAGCCATGGCCAACTGGCTGGTTGGGAGGTGTATCCTGCCCTGTGGCTCCTCTCTTTCCCTCAGAGGGACAACAAGTGGAGTTCATAATTCTGGGAAGGCAGGTGCCCCCCCCTTGTGAGAAAACGTTGCCTGTCCAAAGTCAGTCTTTCTTTTGGAGGACCATCCATAATACAAAAACAAAAACAAAACAAAACAAAAAATTACTAAAAAGCCTAAAAGAAATGTGTTATTCCAAGACATACAACTATTTCCTTAACCATTAAAAAAAAACACTCAAAGCTAGTTTTAACATTTTAAAGACAGCCTGTATTTGGCATGGATTTCATTCAAATTTTTCTTTACTTGACAAAATTAGTTTGATATTAATTAAGCAGTTCATTTAAAAACCATAATTTCCTTTCTCAGGGACATTGTTTTCTCCTAGATTTAATGTTAAAGATCCCATTTTACTGAAGTTCACTGTCAAGTATAACTCTGATGTCAATTATTTTAATTGACAAAAAATGTCCATAGATACAACTATGAGATTTATCTATGAAAACAGTAAAAATCAATTCTACATTTATTTTTTAACTAGGTTTAATTGTAAAGGTAGTCATGTTTCTGGTGTTATAAGAAACCACAACCTGACAGCAATAGGAAACTTTCATCTTATAATGGAAGAGGTTGTAGAGAAGAAGAGGTGGAGGAAGAGGTGGAGGAAGAGGAGCAAGAAGAGGAAGAAGAGGAGGAGGAAGAGGAAGAAGAGGAAGAGGAAGAAGAGGAGGAAGAGGAAGAGGAGGAAGAGGAGGAAGAGGAAGAGGAGGAAGAGGAGGAAGAAGAAGAGGAAGAGGAGGAAGAGGAAGAAGAGGAAGAGGAGGAAGAGGAGGAAGAGGAGGAAGAAGAGGAAGAGGAGGAAGAGGAAGAAGAGGAAGAGGAGGAAGAGGAGGAAGAGGAGGAGGAAGAGGAAGAAGAGGAACCCAATGCAAACAGTAAGCTTCTCTAATGTGGTTTAAATCTATCTATATCTTTTTATTGCTATTATTTGTTTGTTTTTGAGACAGGGTTTGGCTATATAGTCTTGGATGCCCTTGCACTAGTGATCCTCAGACATGTGCCACCACACCCAATTTATTTTCATAATTTCTAATTTATAAGCAACTTTCCCTAAATGCTTCTTACGCTTCAGAGTAATGTAGGTTTGAGAGTCGATGTCACTCACCTTCCGGTAGATCATGTGGCACATGGCTACCCTCAGCCTCATCCCAGTGCACTGAAGATAGAAAAAATGTATGTGATGCAGTATTGCCAGAACAAGCGTGCAGACCATCAGCGCTGTGGCATAGCCGTAAGCTATGCCCAAAGCCACAGAATCAGTGGAATAATAATTCTCAAAATAATTAATGATTTTTCCTAAAAAGATGGGCTGAACGACTTTGGTACCTTCCTAAAACAGAAAAAAAAAAAGCTTTATTTAGAATTCCAACCACACCAATTTTTCTCAACACAAGCTTTACTTTTATTAACACATTTAAAATGTTTGTTTTCTTGGGAGGGGGTCTTTTTGAGACAGGGTCTCCATGTTGCCCCAGCTGCCTGGAACTTGGAACTTGGCTATGGAGGCCAGTCTAGCCTCAATCTCAGAGAGTCACCTGTCTCTACCTCCCAGGTGTTGGGATCAGAGGTGCGTGCCACCACGCCCACCTATTAGAAAGGTATCTTAACCATGTATATAGCCTTCAACCCTGACTTAAAAGTACTTTCGGGACTGGAGAGATGGCCTAGTGGTTAAGAGCACCGACCGCTCTTACAGAGGACCCGGGTTTGATCCCCAGCACCCACATGGCAGCCGAGAACAGTCCAAAACTCCAATTCCAAGAGAACTCCAGTTCCAGGGGAATCCAACACCCTCTTCTGACCTCCGCAACATTGCACAACACAGGTGCACAAACTTGCATGCAGACAGTACATTCATACACATACAGAAATAAATAAAAATTAATAAAAAAATTTTTTAAAAGTACTTTCATCTGTGACAGGAAAGGACTACTCTAATATGAAGTCAAAATTATAAGCTCAGTAATACATTAACACACCATGCTTGGTCCACCGTGGATATTCAATAAATGTCAGTGTCGATGCTTTAAAATACATTTGGCAGGTATAAATTCTGGCTGCCCTCAGTCTTGGCTGAAAATGAATAAAAGTGTCAAAGAGGAAAAGAGTAAGAAACGTGCTTGCATGTAAACAGGCCAGCTCTAGATCGGAACTCTCAACATCCCATCCAGCCCAACGGGACGTGAAGGTATGGTTCGGTAGCAGGAAGCACACTCATGCACTTCCTCCAGCAGGCCTGTCTTCATCAGCTGAGATACTTCCACAAACACAGATCAGAAAGTAGAACCTTCCAGCCCTTCTCAGCCCAAGTCCCATAAGTTTATACATCCCAGAGAATAGGTAGGATCTTGCTTCTATGGGACGTGTTGAAAAGAACCCAGGCTTACGAAGTCCCCAGGGGTAGAGCTGCAGTATGTCTACACCTGATAGACCCTGAGATGTGCTCAGGGATAGGGTCCCTTTCAGTCAAGCCATCTGGAATTGAAATTTAAACAATTTTTAAATTTATTTACTTTTAGTTGATGTGTATGAGTGTTTTGCATTCACATATATAAGGATATCCATGTCATGCAATGCCTGCAGAGGTCAAAAGACGTATCAGATTCCCTGGAACTAGAGTTACAAATGGTTATCAGCGGCTGTGTAGGTGCTGGGAACCAAACCCAGTCCTCTGCAGGAGCAGCCAGAGCTCTTAACAGTTGAACCACCCTGGAGTCAAAAATTAAACATGGCACACATAGAACTAAATGATGTCAGCATGAATAGGTTTCTACCAGCCTTATATTGTTAGGTACTAACTATAAACCAGTATTAATAACCATCTATTTTCCAAGACAAAAAGGTAAAACTCCAAGGAGCTGGGAGGCTCTGGGGTCACCTTCTGAAGGAGATGGGGGAGGGGAGCACTTTCCGTCCCTTAGATAAAGACAGATGAACATTCCAGTGCCCTGAGCCCTTGGTACACAACAGGTAAAGGGCTGTTTCCTAGGCCTCTCCCTGCTACATGGATGCTCCAGCCCAGAACCCACTTCCTCCCTGTGGTGGTTTGCATGAGTGTCCCCCATAGGCTGTAAGTATTCAGACATTTGTCTCCAGTTGGTGGCGCTGTTTTTGGAGGTCTTAGAAGGTGTGGCCATGCTGAGATCTCCTGAGCCCAGCAGAAGGT
>VZQC01011956.1:0-19993 GCA_009823505.1 Rhizomys pruinosus | reverse complement strand
TTCTCCTGGAATTGGAGTTACAGACGGTTCTTAGCCGCCATGTGGGTGCTGGGGATCGAACCCGGGTCCTCTGCAAGAGCAGTCGGTGCTCTTAACCGCTAGGCTATCTTTCCAGCCCGAGATGGGTTTCTTGTAGGCAGCATATAGATGGATTCTGTTTCCTAATCCATTCTCCAAGTCTATGTCTTTTGATTGGGGAGTTTAGACCATTAATATTTAAGGTTATTATTGACAGATGTGTGTTGTTTCCTTTCAACTTATTTTTTGTTTGCAGTCTTGGTCTATTTATTTACTCTGTTATGCTTTTGTTAATTTTTCTCTTTAGTTGCTTGGGGATAGCTGCTCCTTTCCTCTGTTCTTTGGATTGCTTCGAGTATTTTCTGAAGTGTTGGGTTTTGACATGAGTTCTTTCATTTTGTTTATGTCATGAAAGATTTTTTTCTTTCTCCTTCAACTATGATTGACATTTTTGCTGGGAATAGAAATCTGGGTTGGCATCTAAAGTCATTTAGCACTGGGAATACTTTGGTCCATGTTCTTCTGGCTTTCATAATTTGTACTAAGTCATCTTTGATTCTGATGGGTTTCCCCTTATAGGTAACTACTTCTTTTTCTCTGTGGCTTTCAGTATTATGTCTTTGTTTTGAGCTTCTTCTAGTGGTTTTGTTTTGGGTTTTTTTGTTTGTTTTGTTTGTTTTTTGGTCTTTTCGAGACAGGGTCTCCCTATAGCCCCAGCTGTCCTGGAACTCACTCTGTAGACCAGGCTGGCCTTGAACTCAAAAAGATCCGCCTGCCTCTGCCTCCCAAGTGCTAGGATTAAAGGTGTGCACCACCACTCCCAGCTGCATCTAGTGTTTTAACTATGATATGGCGTGGGGAATTTCTTTTCTGGTCTTGTTTATTTGCTTCTTGTATTTGTATGGATTTCTCTTTTTTCAGTTTGGGGAAATTTTCTTCTATTATTCTGTTGAAGATCTGATCAATACCAAACTCTTGGGATTCTTCTCCTTCCTCTATCTCTATGAGGTGGAGGCTTGGTCTTTTCATAGTGTCCCACATTTCCTGGCTGTTCCATTCTTGTGTTTTTTTTCTAAATTTTCATAATCTTTACTTGAAGCTTCTAGCTGCACTGTGTTATACTGTAGGTCTGATATTCTTTTTTCTGCTTCATCCATTCTGCTTCTGAGGCTTTTTCCCATCCTTTCCTGCTGATTAGATGAATGTTCAATTTCCTTTTTCTTCAGTATTTCCACTTCCTTTTGGAGCTTCTCAATCTCTTCCTGTAGCTCCTTGCTTCACTGGTCAGTTTCTTTTTCCTTTCAGCCTGAGATCTTTTCAGTGTTTCCACTTCCTTCCAGAGTTTGTCATTCTCTCCCTCTACTTCTTTTCAGAGTTCGTATTTCTCTTCCTCTAGTTCTTTTCTGAGTTTGTCATTCTCTCTGGAGTTTGTCATGCTTTCCTTCTAGTTCCTTCATGAGTTTTTCATTCTCTCCCTTTAGTTCTCTTGATTTTTTCTTTATATTCTTTGATTTCTTTAAATATGTCTACAATTGTTCTTCTAAAGTCAGTGTCTTGGTTTTCTTCCAGGGAGATCTTGTTGTTAGGATCTTCTACGGAACTGGTTGAGTTCAGTGGGCATTTATTATTATGAGCGTTTCCCATATTGTTGTTTTTCCATTGTGTCTTTGGCATGTGGATTTGTTTGTTTGTCTTCTGTTGCTAATCTCAAATGTTAATGTGGAGGACTGATTGGTCACTCAGTTTGCTTCCTGTTGGTTTCTTCCTCAGTTTTGATTGTGCAGCCTAGAATCACTGACACTGCACCTGCTGGAGTGTCCCAACCACAGCAAACCACAGTGCCAGTAGCTTGGGGGATGGTGTTACTCCTTTGGCCCATGTGCAGAACCCCACCTGGACACCCAATGTGCACGCTGCCGTCTGTCCCTCTATCCATGCACACAGTTCTTCTCTATGGTTCTGGAGGTGGGCGGCGAATCCCCTGGGTGGGCAGCAAGGCTGCACGCTGGACCCCACCTGGTCACCAAGTATAAAATACAGGTCTTCTACAAGAGCAATATGTGTTCTTAACCACTGAGTTTCATTGTAGAAGGAAAAACCAGCTCCCACAAGTTGCCCTGACTGCCACACACAGATGCAGTAACATCCACACGTACACATATACACACATAATAAGCAAGTAAATGTAAAAAAAGGAGAGAACAAATAAGGGAAGGTCTTCAAACAGCCTGAGAAAAACTGTATGTTACACTCAGGGGACCACCTGTAATGGCATGTAAGTGACAGCTGACACATCAGAAACCACGGGAAAAGATGAAGGAACATCCCCAGCATTGGGAGAAACACAAGACTTTAACCAAGCATTCTATAACCAGCAAAAAATGCCCTCAAGTACTACAGTGAAATTATGACAATTTCAGATTTACAAAGTCTAGAGGAATTTACCACCAACTAAAGCAGACAGTAAAAGAGTTCACCACCAACTGAAGCAAACAGTAAAAATAATGTGAAGGATATTCTTCAAACAAAAGAGAAATAATATAGGATGGAAACACATTAAAGTTTGGTGCTGGGAAGGTATATATACTATATTTTTTATATGCTATAATTTTAAATGATGGGTCCAACATAGAAAAAAATAATCTGTAAACTAATGCAGCTTCGTTCTAATAACATTTTCACTCTATACATTACTGAAAAATGTTATTTATTCATTTATGTATTGTGTGTGTGTATATAGTTCTACTACATGAGAACAATAAAGGGCAAACCAAGAAAACTCTCTCATCACTTGTACCACATATGTAGACCTAGTGCATGTTGCTTTAAAATCAAGAATACCTACACATCAGTAAGAATTAGAAGTCTACTGATTAAAAACAACAACAAGCTCAGGGGCTGGAGAGATGACTCAGTGGTTAAGAACATATACTGCTCTTGTAGAAGACCTGTATTTGGTTCCCAGCACCCACATGAGATGGCTCACAAGTCCAGCTCCAAGGGATCTGCCACCCTCTACTGGACTCTGCAGTCACCTGCACCCATGTGCACAAACCCACAGACACAGACACACACCTATACAAACAATTAAAAATAAAATCTAAAAAAAAAACTCACCTGATAAGAATATGTTCCTAGCAGGCACAAAGCCAAAGCCTTAGGTTCAATTCCCAGCACCATACATACCAATCCAAATAGCAGAACCCTGTCCTCCCAGCCCTGGGGGGGGGGGGGGCAAGAGGATCAGAAGCTCGAGGACATCGCTGGCTGCATGGCAAGTTCGAGGCCACTTGGGCTACATGAAACCCTGCCTCAAATATAAAAACAAAACAAACAAGACAAAAAGTACAAGGAATTTACAAACAACACAAATGGCTAATGACCATATATAAATACTCAAATTCATCATTATTGAATGTCAGGTAAATTAAAATAACAAAGCAATATTGGTTTTGACCTATGAAATTCATGAAATCAGCAAAGATTTAAAAAAAATGTATATGCCACACAGTCTAAGTAAGAGCACAGAATCATTTCATGTTGCTGGGAAAATGTAAATAGTTGATTAAATCTCTGGAGGTATAGACACTAGAATGTGTGTAGCCACAGAGAATAACACTGTGAACTGCAGGATACACACTCTCTCCAGCAAAGGAGGAAACCACTTGAAACCACATGACTGAGAAAGAAAACACGCTGGGTTTGAGTTTCTACAACCTGGAGGAAAACATGAATTCATTCATTTTAAAGAAAACAGAAGGATGCGGAGAGGCGGCTCGGTGGTCAGGAGCACTTCCGTCCTCATGATGCACTTACAGCAGACTCGCAGCTCCAGGTCTAGGGGATCCAATGCCCTCCTCTGCCTCCCCCTGTTCTACTTTGCGTCTCCATTGCTGGGACAAAACGCTGACTAATACCCACTTGGGGAGGAAAGGTTTATTTGGCTCTCATCTTCCAGAGCACAGTTCATCACTGAGGGAGCCCAAGGTAGAAACTCACGGCAAGAGCCTAGAGGCAGGAGCACAAGCACAGGCCACAGAGGAATGCTTCTTACTGGTGTCCTCCCCTGACCCATGCTCAAACTGCCATCTTATACAATAACAACAACCTGCCCAGAGGTGGCAGCACCCACAACGGGCTGGGCCCTCCCACATCACTCAACAATCGAGACGATACTCCACAGATGCACCTCCCTCAACCAACGTGTGTCAAGTTGACACTAAAGCTATCCAGCACAGTCCCCCTGACTCAGCACTGCGTGTATGTGCTGCGTATATAGACCAGCAGGCACATAGGCATACACATAAATAAAATAAACTTATTTTTTAAAGTGTTTCATTCATTTGAGAAATAAGCTATTTCTTCTAGCTCAATTATTTTCATCAGCAATAAGAAACAGAAAACCTAAACACAGATATATCACTACCAAAGGAATGTGGGCAGAGTGGGACAGTGATTTTCATTTCTATGGAAACGTGTTTTCTGGACTGGTGAATGTGCTCTTTCTTTAGGGATGTGTAATGGTTAGTGGTGATTAGTCAACTTGAGAGGACTTAGGGTTACCATGGAGACCAATGTCTGGGAACGTGTGTTTCTTGACGAGGTTAGCTGATGTGGGCCATACTAAATGTGAGTGACGCCATCCCATAGGCTGAGGTCCTGAGCTGTACGACAAGGAGGAAGCTATCTGAGCCTGCATATTCATCCCTGCCTGCTTCCTGACTGCAGGTACGATGAGAGCTCCCTTTGCTCCTCTGCCGCGCCTCTCCTGCCGGGATAGACTGTACCCTGGAACCGAGATCTGGAATAAGCCCTTCCTTCCTTCATTTGCCTTTATCAGGTATTTTTCTGCAGCAACAATGAAGTAACCAATACAGAATCCAATCTTCGTTTTAACAGAAAACCTCTAAACCTCCTTGTGTGACAGTTTTGCTGAAACAAAACAAGAGATGGTTCAGTAAGTCAAGTCAAAGTAAGCTGGCTCTATGTGAACAGCAAGGAACGGGCACTTGGAGCTCTTGGTTCATCAGATAAGGTGGCTTCCAGGTAAACGGGGTATTGCTGCATCCTAGGAGCTCTGGTGAGCACACCTAACTCACTGTATATTTCCAATGCTGTTGGCTACATCTGCTGGGTAATGTTGCCACACCAGCTTCATAATTGCACACTCTAAAGACAGCCATGGCTGTTTTTTGAAGGGAAGACCCAGGAAGTGCCCAATATCCTCTTGTAACAGGAACATAATGGGAGACTGCTCCATGAGGTCTGGTTAGTCTTGATCCCACTAATTTCTGTAGAAGGAAGGTTTTTCATGGAAATGAGAAGGAAGATCCACACGAAATCAACCACCGATCACTCTCCGTGACCTAACAGTTCAGCTGCCTCAGGAATTTGCCTTCTGCTTTCTTTTTGCCTGACTTTCCCTGCCTGGTACGAAGGCTGGCTGGCAACAGGCTGACAAGCCGGTATAGGCTTTAAAGGGTGTTTAAAGCCAGCATGACATGGCTGCACTTACATCCATGTAGGCAGAACACTCAAACACATAAAATAAAAGGAAAGGAAAAAGGAACTTGTTGGCCTGATAACTCAAAGTTCTGACCACAGAAATTAAGACAGTTTCTATTAGCTCTTCCTTAGCAAGCTAGAACACTAGTAAGTTGTCCTTTGATTGGATTAACTTTCCACAAAACACCTGGGTTAGATGTGGGTTCATATTAGAAATAAAATATTGGGCTGGAGAGATGGCTCAGCAGTTAAGAGCACTGACTGCTCTTACAGAGGTCCTGGGTTCAATTCCCAACACCCACATGACAGCTAAGAACCATCTTTAAGCCAGGCGTGGTGGCACACACCTTTAATCCTAGCACTCAGGAGGCAAAGGCAGGCAGATCTCTGTGAGTTCCAGGCCAGCCTGGTCTACAAAGTGAGTTCCAGGCCAGTTGGGGCCATAGGGAGACCCTGTCTCAAAAATAAATAAATAAATAAATAGATAACCAGACTTCAAACTGTACTACAGGGCTATGGTCATAAAAACAAAAACAGCCTGGCACTGGCACAAAAACAGACCTATTAACCAATGGAACAAAACTGAAGATCCAAACTTAAGCACACACAATTTCAGCCACCTCATATTTGACAAGGGGTCCAATGGAGGAAAAACAGCATCTTCAGCAAATGGTGTTGGCCAAACTGGATCACCACTTGTAGAAGAATAAAGTTAAACCCCTACCCGATGCTTAACAACCATACTTAATGCCCATACCAATTTGGTCTTTTTTTTTTATTTATTTTTGTATGTGTTTGAATGTAATGTCTGCATGTAGGTTTGTGCACCCATGTCATGCAATGCCACGGAGGTCGGAAGAGGGTATCATATTCTCCTGGAACTGGAGTTCTCCTGGAATTGGAGTTACAGATGGTTCTCAGCCACCATGTGGATGCTGGGGATCGAACCCGGGTCCTCTGCAAGAGCAGTCGGTGCTCTTAACCACTAGGCCATCTCTCCAGCCCCCCAATTTGGACTTAAGGGATAACTTTGTTCCTTGCCCTCAGAGGTCAACTAAGTCCCAGGGGACTATGCATGGGGACAGGCATCTCTAGAAATGTCCTGCAAATGTGAGTCACCAGTCTTCCTGTGCAGGGAGGTCTTGGAGATTCACTAATGGGACTTTAGCCAGTGTCCAGTCTATAAAGAGGAAGGTCTGCTCATGCTTCAAAAAGGGAAGCCTGGTCTAGCAAGACCTGACTTTGTCCTCGAGTGGATGGAACTGGTAAATGAAAAGCCAAATGGAGCCAGGGACTCCCTCCCTACCTCCAAAACCCGAGTGACCCCTGAGGACCAGATCCTCAACTGGCCTTGAGAAAACAAAAACCTTGGTTAATCTGGGCTAACTGTGTGGCCTTAAGCATCCAAAAGGAAAGTACATCCAGAAATAAATAAATAGTAAGGCCTGAGAAAATGTACTTCAGGTATAAAACTTGAGATCTTAGTAAAAAGACAAAAAATAAAAAAATAAGAGCGCAGTTGTTCTGTCTTACTGGCAAGTGCAGCTACCCTGTGGCTGCCACTGCTTTTGCCATCCTTCAAAGACATGCGGCACAGCTTTTCAAGCTTCCAATATGGACTGAAGACTCATGTCTCTCCAAGAATCCTCCAAACCTTCAGTGCCAGATGGGGACTGCTGAGACATCCAGCTTGTGGACTGAGCTACTACTGGGGTTTCAGCCTCTTCAGAGTATAGACTGCCATTGTCAGACTACCCAGGCTGTATCACGGAGGTCAGCACAGGAAGATCAACACAGGACGCAGTGCTTACTGGACCTCATTTGGTGACCATGGGCAGGGAAAACCCCAGTGTGGAGCACAGGGCATAACTGATGGTGGTTTGGGCTTGCCAAGGAGGAGCCTTCAAACATGACATCTTTCAGCCTAATAAAAAAAAACATAAGCTGAAGATGCTAAAACCTATGATATATGTGGCATGCATATGTGCATATTTTGGAGTGATGCAAATTGGAAGGAACAACAACAACGACAAAAAGACTGGGTCAAAGAACTGACTGAAACGGTGAACTTCTACTCAAAACAGTAAACTTCTGCATCGAAAATTTTAAAAGAGACCAAGAAAAAGATGAAAAATACATTTGGCAGAATGTATGAGCTCTGGTGGGGTAGGGGGGCAAGGAAGGAGGCACGGGTCTAGATTTGATTGGAAAGTTTGTATGAAATGCACAAAGGTTCAATAAAAATTGGCCTTAAAAAAGAAATAAAATATTAAATGACTTAGAAGAAAAATGCAAGAGGAAAAATGTAGCAAGCACTACTAATCCATTTTAACTGTCAAAATGCTAGAGAATACCACCAGGGCAGAAAATCTAGCCAAGGAATCACTTGCCTCCAAGGAAGCTCTGTTTCTATAAATACGCCATGATTTCACTTTGATCACACTCTCATGATCCTCCCTACACAACTTCAAAAAGAAGACCTAACCACAAACCAATCACCAAAATATCAGATTGAGCCATATGAACCTGCTGGCTTGGGAAGCCCATGGCAATTGAAGATCTGTCNCCGGGGGGGGGGGGGGGCAAGAGGATCAGAAGCTCGAGGACATCGCTGGCTGCATGGCAAGTTCGAGGCCACTTGGGCTACATGAAACCCTGCCTCAAATATAAAAACAAAACAAACAAGACAAAAAGTACAAGGAATTTACAAACAACACAAATGGCTAATGACCATATATAAATACTCAAATTCATCATTATTGAATGCCAGGTAAATTAAAATAACAAAGCAATATTGGTTTTGACCTATGAAATTCATGAAATCAGCAAAGACTTAAAAAAAATGTATATGCCACACAGTCTAAGTAAGAGCACAGAATCATTTCATGTTGCTGGGAAAATGTAAATAGTTGATTAAATCTCTGGAGGTATAGACACTAGAATGTGTGTAGCCACAGAGAATAACACTGTGAACTGCAGGATACACACTCTCTCCAGCAAAGGAGGAAACCACTTGAAACCACATGACTGAGAAAGAAAACACGCTGGGTTTGAGTTTCTACAACCTGGAGGAAAACATGAATTCATTCATTTTAAAGAAAACAGAAGGATGCGGAGAGGCGGCTCGGTGGTCAGGAGCACTTCCGTCCTCATGATGCACTTACAGCAGACTCGCAGCTCCAGGTCTAGGGGATCCAATGCCCTCCTCTGCCTCCCCCTGTTCTACTTTGCGTCTCCATTGCTGGGACAAAACGCTGACTAATACCCACTTGGGGAGGAAAGGTTTATTTGGCTCTCATCTTCCAGAGCACAGTTCATCACTGAGGCAGCCCAAGGTAGAAACTCACGGCAAGAGCCTAGAGGCAGGAGCACAAGCACAGGCCACAGAGGAATGCTTCTTACTGGTGTCCTCCCCTGACCCATGCTCAAACTGCCATCTTATACAATAACAACAACCTGCCCAGAGGTGGCAGCACCCACAACGGGCTGGGCCCTCCCACATCACTCAACAATCGAGAAGATACTCCACAGATGCACCTCCCTCAACCAAGGTGTGTCAAGTTGACACTAAAGCTATCCAGCACAGTCCCCCTGACTCAGCACTGCGTGTATGTGCTGCGTATATAGACCAGCAGGCACATAGGCATACACATAAATAAAATAAACTTATTTTTTAAAGTGTTTCATTCATTTGAGAAATAAGCTATTTCTTCTAGCTCAATTATTTTCATCAGCAATAAGAAACAGAAAACCTAAACACAGATATATCACTACCAAAGGAATGTGGGACAGTGATTTTCATTTCTATGGAAACGTGTTTTCTGGACTGGTGAATGTGCTCTTTAAGGATGTGTAATGGTTAGTGGTGATTAGTCATCTTGAGAGGACTTAGGGTTACCATGGAGACCAATGTCTGGGAACGTGTGTTTCTTGACGAGGTTAGCTGATGTGGGCCATACTAAATGTGAGTGACGCCATCCCATAGGCTGAGGTCCTGAGCTGTATGACAAGGAGGAAGCTATCTGAGCCTGCATATTCATCCCTGCCTGCTTCCTGACTGCAGGTACGATGAGAGCTCCCTTTGCTCCTCTGCCGCGCCTCTCCTGCCGGGATAGACTGTACCCTGGAACTGATATCTGGAATAAGCCCTTCCTTCCTTCATTTGCCTTTATCAGGTATTTTTCTGCAGCAACAATGAAGTAACCAATACAGAATCCAATCTTCGTTTTAACAGAAAACCTCTAAACCTCCTTGTGTGACAGTTTTGCTGAAACAAAACAAGAGATGGTTCAGTAAGTCAAGTCAAAGTAAGCTGGTTCTATGTGAACAGCAAGGAACGGGCACTTGGAGCTCTTGGTTCATCAGATAAGGTGGCTTCCAGGTAAACGGGGTATTGCTGCATCCTAGGAGCTCTGGTGAGCACACCTAACTCACTGTATATTTCCAATGCTGTTGGCTACATCTGCTGGGTAATGTTGCCACACCAGCTTCATAATTGCACACTCTAAAGACAGCCATGGCTGTTTTTTGAAGGGAAGACCCAGGAAGTGCCCAATATCCTCTTGTAACAGGAACATAATGGGAGACTGCTCCATGAGGTCTGGTTAGTCTTGATCCCACTAATTTCTGTAGAAGGAAGGTTTTTCATGGAAATGAGAAGGAAGATCCACACGAAATCAACCACCGATCACTCTCCGTGACCTAACAGTTCAGCTGCCTCAGGAATTTGCCTTCTGCTTTCTTTTTGCCTGACTTTCCCTGCCTGGTACGAAGGCTGGCTGGCAACAGGCTGACAAGCCGGTATAGGCTTTAAAGGGTGTTTAAAGCCAGCATGACATGGCTGCACTTACATCCATGTATGCAGAACACTCAAACACATAAAATAGAAGGAAAGGAAAAAGGAACTTGTTGGCCTGATAACTCAAAGTTCTGACCACAGAAATTAAGACAGTTTCTATTAGCTCTTCCTTAGCAAGCTAGAACACTAGTAAGTTGTCCTTTGATTGGATTAACTTTCCACAAAACACCTGGGTTAGATGTGGGTTCATATTAGAAATAAAATATTGGGCTGGAGAGATGGCTCAGCAGTTAAGAGCACTGACTGCTCTTACAGAGGTCCTGGGTTCAATTCCCAACACCCACATGACAGCTAAGAACCATCTTTAAGCCAGGCGTGGTGGCACACACCTTTAATCCTAGCACTCAGGAGGCAAAGGCAGGCAGATCTCTGTGAGTTCCAGGCCAGCCTGGTCTACAAAGTGAGTTCCAGGCCAGTTGGGGCCATAGGGAGACCCTGTCTCAAAAATAAATAAATAAATAAATAGATAACCAGACTTCAAACTGTACTACAGGGCTATGGTCATAAAAACAAAAACAGCTTGGCACTGGCACAAAAACAGACCTATTAACCAATGGAACAAAACTGAAGATCCAAACTTAAGCACACACAATTTCAGCCACCTCATATTTGACAAGGGGTCCAATGGAGGAAAAACAGCATCTTCAGCAAATGGTGTTGGCAAAACTGGATCACCACTTGTAGAAGAATAAAGTTAAACCCCTACCCGATGCTTAACAACCATACTTAATGCCCATACCAATTTGGTCTTTTTTTTTTATTTATTTTTGTATGTGTTTGAATGTAATGTCTGCATGTAGGTTTGTGCACCCATGTCATGCAATGCCACGGAGGTCGGAAGAGGGTATCATATTCTCCTGGAACTGGAGTTCTCCTGGAATTGGAGTTACAGATGGTTCTCAGCCACCATGTGGATGCTGGGGATCGAACCCGGGTCCTCTGCAAGAGCAGTCGGTGCTCTTAACCACTAGGCCATCTCTCCAGCCCCCCAATTTGGACTTAAGGGATAACTTTGTTCCTTGCCCTCAGAGGTCAACTAAGTCCCAGGGGACTATGCATGGGGACAGGCATCTCTAGAAATGTCCTGCAAATGTGAGTCACCAGTCTTCCTGTGCAGGGAGGTCTTGGAGATTCACTAATGGGACTTTAGCCAGTGTCCAGTCTATAAAGAGGAAGGTCTGCTCATGCTTCAAAAAGGGAAGCCTGGTCTAGCAAGACCTGACTTTGTCCTCGAGTGGATGGAACTGGTAAATGAAAAGCCAAATGGAGCCAGGGACTCCCTCCCTACCTCCAAAACCCGAGTGACCCCTGAGGACCAGATCCTCAACTGGCCTTGAGAAAACAAAAACCTTGGTTAATCTGGGCTAACTGTGTGGCCTTAAGCATCCAAAAGGAAAGTACATCCAGAAATAAATAAATAGTAAGGCCTGAGAAAATGTACTTCAGGTATAAAACTTGAGATCTTAGTAAAAAGACAAAAAATAAAAAAATAAGAGCGCAGTTGTTCTGTCTTACTGGCAAGTGCAGCTACCCTGTGGCTGCCACTGCTTTTGCCATCCTTCAAAGACATGCGGCACAGCTTTTCAAGCTTCCAATATGGACTGAAGACTCATGTCTCTCCAAGAATCCTCCAAACCTTCAGTGCCAGATGGGGACTGCTGAGACATCCAGCTTGTGGACTGAGCTACTACT
Source organism: Rhizomys pruinosus (assembly GCA_009823505.1). Taxonomy (NCBI): domain Eukaryota; kingdom Metazoa; phylum Chordata; class Mammalia; order Rodentia; family Spalacidae; genus Rhizomys; species Rhizomys pruinosus. The sequence continues at coordinate 7,920 of VZQC01011956.1, read as the reverse complement.
GGGGTTTCAGCCTCTTCAGAGTATAGACTGCCATTGTCAGACTACCCAGGCTGTATCACGGAGGTCAGCACAGGAAGATCAACACAGGACGCAGTGCTTACTGGACCTCATTTGGTGACCATGGGCAGGGAAAACCCCAGTGTGGAGCACAGGGCATAACTGATGGTGGTTTGGGCTTGCCAAGGAGGAGCCTTCAAACATGACATCTTTCAGCCTAATAAAAAAAAACATAAGCTGAAGATGCTAAAACCTATGATATATGTGGCATGCATATGTGCATATTTTGGAGTGATGCAAATTGGAAGGAACAACAACAACGACAAAAAGACTGGGTCAAAGAACTGACTGAAACGGTGAACTTCTACTCAAAACAGTAAACTTCTGCATCGAAAATTTTAAAAGAGACCAAGAAAAAGTTGAAAAATACATTTGGCAGAATGTATGAGCTCTGGTGGGGTAGGGGGGCAAGGAAGGAGGCACGGGTCTAGATTTGATTGGAAAGTTTGTATGAAATGCACAAAGGTTCAATAAAAATTGGCCTTAAAAAAGAAATAAAATATTAAATGACTTAGAAGAAAAATGCAAGAGGAAAAATGTAGCAAGCACTACTAATCCATTTTAACTGTCAAAATGCTAGAGAATACCACCAGGACAGAAAATCTAGCCAAGGAATCACTTGCCTCCAAGGAAGCTCTGTTTCTATAAATACGCCATGATTTCACTTTGATCACACTCTCATGGTCCTCCCTACACAACTTCAAAAAGAAGACCTAACCACAAACCAATCACCAAAATATCAGATTGAGCCATATGAACCTGCTGGCTTGGGAAGCCCATGGCAATTGAAGATCTGTCACTTCACACAGTGCAGTCTAAATATAACACAATATAGTCTCAACTAAATTAAAATTAAATTAAAACCAAAATCAACTTCTAAGAATCATGAATACAGCACCCAGGGTTCAGACACTGACAAAGCTTTCTCCCTTTTCCCCAGTGCACTGAGCAGATCCATCACCTGTGTTCACCATCCGCTGAGCATCATTACATATGTTCTCGGAAGACAGCACTGTAAGCTGAAATGTTTGCAGCCAACTCATCGCAGAAGTTGAAAGAGGGACAAAGACTCTCCCCAAACTTTCCTTTCAAGGAGTCTCAAAGTAAGTGAAGATGAGCAGTTCTATCGTACATAATGGATTCTATTATTAGTTCTGCTCAGGGAACACTCAGAGACCAGCACCAGCACATTCCGTGACACACAGCTTGACTTTCCAACTGAGACTCAGAACAAGCCAAGCCATCCTCAATCCATTCCTCAGAAACCAGTCCCAAGAGGAAGCTGTCAGGAAAGCCACAGCTGATCAGGCAGAGGATCTGAGGGAAAAAGTCTCTGTGCTTGTGCATCTAACATGAAGAGGGTGGACTAGACCGTCCTGAATCCTGAGACGGCCATCCTGTGTCCAAAGTGCACGCTTTTGGCTCTTTGCCAAGTGCTATGCAGGCCTTAAGCCAAGCGCTGGGGTTAGAAAAATGCCCATGCCTAGAAGCTCCTGAGGCTGGAGGCCTAGAAGCCCCTGAGGCTGGAGGCCTAGAAGCCCCTGAGGCTGGAGGCCTAGAAGCCCCTGAGGCTGGAGGCCTAGAAGCCCCTGAGGCTGGAGGCCTAGAAGCCCCTGAGGCTGGAGGGCTCCCACCGTCTTTCTCTTCATGCTTCATCCATCTTCACCCACCTGGGCTCTCTGCCATGCTGAAGCCAAACAACAGATACTTTGAGACTTGCCCCTGTCCAAGTTCCACTCTTCTGTGCCCCAGTCACCAAGTGAAGACAGGAAGGAGGACACTGGTCCCACCACAGACTCTGCTGGGATGTGGCTAGTAACAGATGGTGACTTTCCACAGTGGGTGAGTACGATATCCCAGCACTATTGTTGGAGGAATCCGAGGGAAACCAACCCGTATTGCCTAGTCCCTTCGTCTAATAAAAGTTCTGATAAATAACCCAGAGTTCTGAGGAACCTGAACAAACTTGCATGGGCCACTTTAACAGACCTGCATTACATTAAAGGCACTGATCCAAACAAAAGGCCTTCACAATTCAAAGAAAACTTCTCAAGGCAGGTGTAGTGGCACAGGCCTATAATCCCAGCACTTGAGAGGCTGAGACAGAAGGATGGCAAGCTAGAGGGTAGCCTGTACTACATAAGCTAGAGGATGGCCTGCACTACATAAGCTAGAGGGTAGCCTGCACTACATAAGCTAGAGGTGACCTGTACTACATAAGCTAGAGGGTGGCCTGCACTACATAAGCTAGAGGGTAGCCTGCCCTACATAAGCTAGAGGGTAGCCTGCACTACATAAGCTAGAGGGTAGCCTGTACTACATAAGCTAGAGGGTGGCCTGCACTACATAAGATCCTGCTCAAAGAAAAATCTGGACTGGAGGGAGATGGCTCAGCAAGTAAGAGTACAAATATGGGGCTCTGAGTTCAAATCCTCAGAACCTACATAAAAAAGTCAGGCCTGGGAAAGTGATTGGTGAGCCTAGTGATGGGGGCTGGGAGAGAGACACAGGGACTCTCTGGGGTGCACTGGCTGCCAGCTTATCCTTGGGTTCAGTTAGAGACCATGCTTCTAGGGAACAAGAGAGAGAATGATAGAACAGGATACATGAGATCCTTCTCTGGCTTCCATGCACCCCCCACACATACACACACACCACATGTATACACACACACACACACACACACACAGAGACCACAAATTAAGAACAGAACAGTAACAACAACTACACTGAGATTCCAACTCATCCCAGAGGGAAATCTTAAAAAAAAAAAGGTTGGGCATGGTGGTGCACACCTTTAATCCCAGCACTCGGGAGGCAGAGGCAGGAGGATCTCTTTAAGTTTGAGGCCAACCTGGTCTACATAGTGAGTTCCAGGCCAGGTGTGGCTACAGGAAGACCCTTAGCTCCAAGACCAAAAACAGTCAAAAAACCCCATTAGCCTCCACAACAAACTCTCTTTACCTGGTGCTCAAACTAGGCAGAAAAATCAAGGCTGAAGCAGAACATAAACTCCTAAAGATGCTTTGGAAAAGCAAAGGGAAGACAGAATTAAAGAGCCAAAGACAGAATTCCCAGAGGAGCCAGGAATCCCACTTCTGGTTTATATCAAAAAGAATGAATTCAGGGACTCAGATACCCATCCAACCACACTGTGTATCCACAGCAGCCCAAAGACAGAAACAACCCAAGCATTTACCAAGAGATGAACATGTTAACCAAATATGGCACACGTGATAACTATACAGCCTCAAGAAGAATTAAATTGTGACATACTCTCCAATATGTATAAACTCTAAAGACATTATGTGACATGAAGCCAGAAACAAAAATACAAATGCTATATGACTTCACATATGTAGAGTCTAGAACAGTACAATTCATAAGCAAGAAGCAAATGGTGTTGGCTACAGGAAGACAGGAATGCAGACCGGGTGTTTCATGGATGTAGATCTTCAGTTTGGGAAGATGAGAAAATTGTGTAGAAGGATGGTGGAGATGGTGGCAAAATAACAAATGCCATGAATGTCACTGAACTTCGCATCCCAAAGTGACACGGTAAGCTTTATGTTACACATAGCTGACTATAAAAATTTGTGGTCAACGGGTCTAGATTTTATTGGAAATTCTGTATGAAATGCACAAAGGTTCAATAAAAATTGGCTTCGAAAAAAAAAATTTGTGGTCAAAAGCCAATAATAACTTTATTAAAGCCATGAAGTTAAATAAATGGCAAGTCCTTTTATGCATGTATATGTGTATAGTATGCATATGCATGTTCATATGTGTGGATACATATGTCTGCATAGGTACACACACAAAGGTGTGGAAGCCAAAGAGGTTGGTGTCAGTTGTCTGTGCTGACTGAGGAGGGGTATCTCCTGAACCCAGGGCTTACCAGCTTAGCTAGGCTAGGTAGGCAGCTTGCCTAGCTGGGAAAGCCTATGTCCATAGCCAAGAGCTGAGATTATAGGCAGGCTGGGCTGCCAGGGCCCCCAGGTTTTGCATGGGTGCTAGATATCTGCCCACGGTACCCATGCATACACACTTGATCCACTGAGCCACCTCTCTGTCAAGAAGTCGGTCTCCCCCCGCCCCCTTTTTCCAGACAGAGTCATCTCCCTGTAACCCCAGTTAGCCTAGAACTCATTACATAGGATAGGTTGGTCTTGAATTCACAAAGATCCATGTGCCTCTACCTCCCAAGTGCTGGGATGAAAGGCATCTGCCACCATGCCTGGCTGACAGGTCATTTTTATGTAAGAGCTATCTCACAAGATCATTCACTAGCACATGCTACAGAGATGAGCTCAGCAGCCCCTCCATTTATGACACCCAACCTGATTTCTCCTTGGATGGGCAATGAGGCCTGGGCATGAATGCCACCTGAGTGCCAGCTTCTGCTCCATGGAAACAGTGCTTGCGTGATAAAGACGTCTCTTATTACTTCAACTCTGCATGGTTCGAGACACAAGGCAGGCAAGAGGAAATCCATCTTTCCCACATTTCTGGGATTTCAGGTTAAGATTAATGGTTTGACCCAAGCAATTCTTAACTTCATAAAAAAACAGATTCTTCTGGGATAATCATGTCAACAAATTAATACCATTGGGAAATGTTTACACTCAGGTGTGCACATCTACCAGATAGATCAGATTTCCCAAGGCTAATTCCAAAGTGTTAGTGGAAAGAGGAAGAAAACAGGTGAACTCACATGTGCAAGAGCTTTGTCGCCTAATGGGCACCTTACACCTGCCTCCTGTGATTAAGGTATCGGAGTGCAGTGCTTTTGCAACGCCCTCTGTGTTTAGGGAACTGAACATCTAGTAAGATGAAAATCTAGCCAATTTATAGAGAAACTTGAAGACTCTTCTATGTAGCTGAAGGGTATACAACAGACTGATGATGGTAATGATGATGCAGACACCTTGATTAGAATCTATAGACACTATTACCATTTCCATGACACAGATAAAGAAAGCAGTTCATTTTCTGGAGTCTAAAACACAGCCTAAGATGTCATGCCTCCACAAACCACGTAACTCCAAGATCAGTAAAACTGCTCAAAGGAAGACGTGCAGGAGATAATTTGCATTTGCTGAGAAAAATGATGCACGACCCACAGTCCTCCAGATGAATCAAAGGTGTAAAAGATGTCACATGATGGACTGTTTGAGGCTATCTTTAGCTGACAATTTTAAAAAACAGAAAAGCAAGAGACCTCGGTGGAGAGGTATCTGTGAGGGAGCTGACAGAGTCCCCAGCTCCTGGAACCTGGCCCTGTGTGGCTGTTCCTTTATAAAGATGCCTGACCACACAAACCATGGGGTAAAGCTGTGGCACTTCTCAACACATCACACAACAGGTCTTATCATTAAAACTATGGAAGTAAGATAAAACAGTTTAAATTTTTTAATTCCTCCCCATTCCAAAGATAGCTACATCTTTTCTACAGTGCCAGCCTTGTCCCCAGACAGCATGGTGAAGGTCGGAATACTTGGCCTTTTTGGGTACCTGGTCACTAGGGCTGCCTTCAACCCTGGCAAAGTGGATACTGTTGCCACCAATGACCTCAACCCATATATATTCCAGTAGGATTCCACCCATGGCGAGCTCCACAGCACAGTCAAGGCTGAGAACCAGAACCTTGTCATCAATGGGAAGGCCATCTCCATCTTCCAGGAGTAAGATCCCATCCACACCAAATGGGGTGATGCTGCTCCTGACTATGTAGTGAGGTCTACTGGGATCTTTACTACCATGGAGAAAGCAGGGCCCCACTTGAAGGGTAGAGCCAAAAGGATCATCATCTCTGCCTCTTCTGCTGATCCCCCATGTTTGTGATGGGCATGAACCTTGAGAAGTACAACTCTCTCGATACTGTCAGCAATACCTCCTGCACCACCAACTGCTTAGCCCCCACGGCCAAGGTCATCCGTGATAACTTGGGCATTGTTGAGGGAGGGACTCACGACCACCATTCATGCTATCATGGCCACGCAGATTGTTGACAGCTCCCTCTGGGAAACTGATAGTTGTGGGGCTATCCAGACCATCATCCCTGCACGTACTGGCCCTGCGAAGGATGTGGACAAGGTCATCCCAGAGCTGAACAAGATGCTCACTGGCATGGCCTTCCGTGTTCCTACCCTCAATGTGTCCATCATGGATCTGACCTGCTGCCTGGAGGAAGCTGCCTAATATGATGACCTCAAGAAGGTGGTGAAGCAGGCATCAGAGGACCCCCTGACGGGAACCCTGGGTCATACTGTGGACACGCTGTCTCCTGTGACTTTAACAGTGACACCCACTCTTCTACCTTTGACTCTGGGGCTAGCACTGCCCTCACGAAGCTCAATTTCTGGTATGACAATGAATTTGACTACCAACAACAGTGTGACAGACCTCAGGGTCTACATGGCTCTAATGAGTTAAGCAGCTCTGAACAACTCACCCCAGCAAGAACACCCTAGAGAGGAAGACAGGGGACGGCCCTCAGCTGGAAGTTCCCACCCCAATTCAGCCCTCAACACACTGAGTATCTCCTCTTCCGATGTTTCCATCCAAGATCCCCCCCCAAAAAGAGAGGGCTTTGGGGAGCCTACTCTCAAGTATCAATAAAGTTCACCATATCCACCCCCCCCAAATATGAATGACAACTTACAAACTTAAGTTTTCTGCAAAAACAATTTTTTAAAACCTGGGTGTAGTGGTGCTCACTTTGAATCTCAATGCTTGGGAGGAAGAGATAGGTGGATCTCTATGAAATCAAGGCCAGCCTGGTCTACACAGTGAATTCTACGCTAACAGGGGCTACAGGGAGAACTGGCCTCTAAAAACAAAGTTAGGCATGGTGGGGCATGCTTTTATTCCCAGGACTTAGGAGGCAAAGGCAAGTGGATCTCTGGGAGATCCAGGCCAGCCTGATCTACACAGCAAGTTGGAAGTGAGCTGGAGCTATAGAGAGACCCTGTCTCGGGGGGGGAAAAGTCTACTAAAAAATATTTGTATTATTCTAAGACATAGAACTATTTCCTTAACCACTAAAAAATACTCAAAGCTAGCTTTAACATTTTAAAGACAGCCTGTATTTGGCATGGATTTCATTCAAATTTTTCTTTATTTGACAAAATCAGGTTGAATTCAATTAAGCAGTTCATTTAAAAAACCGCAATTTCCTGCCCAGGCCGGACCCCCATGGCCCAGAAGCAAATATAAAGTCGTGATTTGCAGTCTGCTAAGCCTTTGGCTTTCTCCATGTGCACACCTCGGGTCGCTGTGTTCTTTCCCGATTCAACTGGAACTGGAGGCTGCCGCTTGGACCGCAAGGATGGAAGGGTTTGCCTATCCCCATATCTCAAATAAAACTATTTAGCTGAACATGAAAAAAAAAACAACAACATAATTTCCTTCCTCAAAGACATTTTTTCTTCTAGATTTCATGTTAAAGATCCCATTTCACTGAAGTTCACAGTTAAGTGCAACTCTGAAGTCAACAAAGACTTTAATTAACAACAACAAAAAAAGTCCATAGATTTATATCTGAGATTTATCTATAAAAATACTAAAAGTCAATTCTATATTTATTTTTAAAATAGATTTCATTGTAAAGGCAATCACTTGCCTGGTGATATAAGCAACATAACCTGACAGCAATAGGAAACTTTTGTCTTTTAATGGGAGAGGTTGAGGAGAACAGGAAGCTTCTCTAATGTGGTTTAAATAATTCTATCTATATCTTTTTATTGCTATTATCTGTTTGTTTTTGAGACAGGGTTTGGCTATATAGTCCTGGATGGCCTTGAACTAGTGACCCTCAGACATGTGCCACCACACCCAATTTATTTTCTTTTTTTTTTTTTA
>VZQC01011955.1:3059189-3076219 GCA_009823505.1 Rhizomys pruinosus | reverse complement strand
GATGCCAAAAATTCTAAACAGGATACTGGCAAATCGCCTACAGACCCCATCAAGACGATCATCCATCATGGACAAGTTGGATTCATACCAGAGATGCAGGATGGTTCAAAATAAAAAATCAATAAAATTATCAAACACATATAAACGGAATCAAAGACAAAAAACCACACCATCATCTCAATTGATGCTGAAAAAGGCCTTTGACGAAATCCAGCATCCCGTCATGCTTAAAGTCTAGAAGGAATTGGATTGGGGGATCATTCCTCAATGTCATCACAAGCCATTTCCAGGAAACCCACAGGCAATCTCATCCTAAAATTGGGAACATGAACAAAAACCATTCCCTTTCCTTTCAAAGGCAGGGGAAAACTCGGCACGGCTGCCCCGTCACCACTCCTTTCAAATAGTGCTGAAACACTTGCTCGCGCACTTACGGCCAGCAAAGGATATTCACTGGAGTACTACTGGCCCACGCGGCCGTCCAGCTCTCCCTCTTGCTACTGCTCGCTTGTTTCCTTACGGGATGCCCCCCCCTCCCCCAGCCCCCCTCCTAGAACCGAATTAACCGCTTCAGCAAGTGGCCGGCTTACACAATTAACCTAACAACCCCTCCATGGCCTTTCTTTACCCCCCGACCCAGCAATGGAGAAGCCAAGAATTCCCGCGCCTTCTCCCTCATAATAGCTAACCAAAAAATAATAAAATACCTAGAACAAACCTAACCAAAGACACCCAAGATCTCTAAACAAAAAATTTTAAAAACCTTTAAAGAAAAGGAAATTGAAGAGAAGACATCAGAAGATGGACAAAACCTCCCATGCTCACTGGATTTGGGAAAACTTAACCCTGTAAAACTGTACATTTTACCAAAACTCTTATGTAGATTAAACGCAATCCCAATTAAAATCCCCAAGAGTTTCTTCCACAGGCTTGGAAAAACAAATGTTCTTAAATTCATTTGAAAAAACCAAAGACCCCGAATAAGCCAAAACGGCCCTCTGAGTGAAAAGCGCTACACAGGGGAGGGATTCTCTATACCAGACTTAACCTATACTACAGGGCTATAGTCAAAAAATAGCCTGGGTACTGGCCCAAAAAAAGACCTGTTGACACAATGGAACAAATTGAAGATCCAAATCTGCGCACAAATTACAATTCAGCCATCTTATATTTGACAAGGGGGCTAAGAAGCCACAATGGAGAACAGAGACACAGCATCTTCCTCAAGTGGTGTTGGCAAAAAACGGGTCACCACTTGTAGAAGAATGAACTTAAACCCCTACCTCTCCCCTGTACAAAAGTCACCACTCCCCATGGATTAAAGACCTCAACGTGGAAACCCCAAACTCTGAAGGTGATAGAAGACAAAGGTGGCAGCCCAGGACTACCAGGACATAGGCCCTAGGAAAAGACTTCCAATTCAGACCGCAGCTGCACAAGAATTAGGTCGACAGTTGACAAATGGGATCTTTTTAAACTCAAGAGCTTCTGTAATCAAAAGAAGCAACAATCAAGGAAGTGAAAGAGAAATCCCACAGTAGTGGGAGGAAACCTTCACCGCCGATACATCTGCCCAAAGCATTGATTTCCAGAATATATAAAACTACTCAAACAACAAAGAAGAACACAAAACACTGGACCCACTCAATAGATGGAGCAAACAACTGCACAGAGATTTCACAAGTGAGGGATTAGAGATGTCTGAGGAACACCTCAACGACAGAAGTGTTCAACATCCTAATTCATTAAGGAAATGCAAATGAAAACCACTTTACGATATCATCTTACTCCAATAAGACGGCTAGGATCAAGAAAAACAACTGATACCAAGTGCCTGGAGAGGTTTTGGGGGAAAGGGAACACTCATCCACTGCTGGTGTGAATTTAATCTTGTACCAGGCCACTATGGCACGCAGTGGTGAGAAACCCTTGGATGGAAGACTTGGAATGGAACTTTGCCACCGGAACCCCGCCCATACCATCCTTGCGCTTGTAACCTCAATTACTTACGCCACTCTAGAAATAGATGCATGGCCGTGTTTATTTTAGTTCTCTTCACAATAGCACGGAGATGGAACCAAACTTAAAGGCCCCTCATCTGACGAGTGGATAGAGAAAATGTGGTAATCTACACAATGGAGTTCTAGCCGCATGTAAAGAAAGACGACATCACAAGCTTGGCAGGAGAAAATGGCTGGGAGCTAGAGGACATCATGCTGAGTGAAGTAACACAGCCCCGAAAAACAAATGACGGAATGGTATCCCTCATCTTTGGATGCTAGTGCCAATTTCCCAGTTGTAATTATTTCTTGTGTAGGGCCCTGAGCTTTTGTCCAAAGGCCGTTGGGGGTAATGCATATTGGAAACAACAACAACCACAAACAGAAAGGACTGCCTCAAAGACCTGACTGATGAACCAGTTGAATTCTGCTCAAAACAGTCAACTTCCTCATGGAGATACTGAGAAAGACTGATAAAGAGATGAAACGCATGTTGGCAGAATGCATGAGCTCTTGAAGGGTGGGGGAATGGGCGGGGAACACGGGTCTAGATTTGTTTAAAAAACATAAAATAAATTTATGTAAAAAAAAAAAGATATAATAAAAAAAAATAAAATTAAACACAAAAAAAAGCAGTTTAGTGGATCATCCAGCATATTTTTTTTCCTAATAGTTTAGCATGCTGTTGGGTAATTTCTGGTTTCTGAAACTTCTTTTCAGTTTCCCTTATATACACACATGTTGCAATGTGCAAGTATTTCTTACTACAGCTAATGGTTAAAGATGGGCATATTTCCCAATGTTCCCCTCTCACATAACGATCTCTAAAATGTTAACAATTACTCAAGCTACTGAAATAAGTCTAAAATTTGATCAAAGTAACTTCAACAATTCTCTTTGGTGGGCTGTACAAATATACTGCTTAGAAGTGGAGTGCTTGCCAGAACATAGGTCCTGGGTTCTTCCAACATCCCTAAAAACCCTCTGATTAATTTCCTTCTATAATAAACAAAAAAAATATGGGCTGGGAGATGGCTCAGTGTTTTAAGCGCACCGACTGCTCTTGCGAAGGACCTGGGTTTGATTACCAGCACCTACATGGTGGCTAAGAACAATCTATAAGTGGGTGTGGTGGCGCCACGCCTTTAATCCTAGGCACTAGGGATGCGCAGGCAGCTGTATTTCTGTGAGTTTCAAGGCCAAGGGGCCTAGTCTACAGATTGAGTTCCAGGCCAGCTGGGGCTCTAGGAAGACCGGTCTCCCCCCGCCCAAAACTTTATATTATACATATATATACATAATATTGATATATATTATTATATATATAGATAGATGTGGTGTGTGTGTGTGTATATATAATCTGTTTTTATGTTAGTTAAATTATTTTTAGCAGGAGATAATTCTGTGAATTTAAAAAAGAATTCTGTGAATTTCTATGTTAAATTATTTTTAGCAGGAGGTAATTCTTCTGTGAATTCTAAAAAGAATTCTAGTATCTAAAATCTAATAATCTGAGGAGAAAACTTCTAGATATCTATGAAAAAAAATTTTAGATGAACCAAAACACTTTTAAATAAATATTTCTAAATGAAAATGTTCACAGTCCTCCTCAAAGGCAGTATCTACCCATAAAGTAATTAACACATTACAAAGGCTCTTTAGCCCTCAAAACCCTCCTGCAACACTCCACCAGAAACATACCTGTTCTTTTTCTTTCAATAGTTGCTCAAAAGCAAGCGCTTTCTCTTTCATGGAATGGAATTCAAACTCTTTTTCTCGTAACATCATAGAAAACTTCATGTTGGTCTCCTGTAATGCTTGGTATTCTGTTTCCTTTCCCCTGGATGTTTCTACTATTTTTTCATTTTCCCCTTTTAGTTTAGAAATGTCCATTTCTAAAATCAATATTCTCTCCTTCAGATTTGTCACTGCCTGCCTCAAAAGCTCATTTTCATTCACTTTGTTAGTGAAATTTTCATTTGAAGAATGTAACTGATCACTTTTGGCCTTGATTAAGAGGTCTTTCTCCTTAAGTAAGTTTTGTAAAACCTCTTGTTTCTCCTTGAGCTGCTTAATTTCGAAATCTGTTTGTTCATGCTCTTTCCTTTCTATCTCTGAGGAAGCAGCAATGGAATCTGATAACCTGTGATTATTTTCCTGGAGTGTTCGAATTGTTGCATCTTTTTCCTGCAGTGATTTTCTTAGGTCATCTATCTCTTGCTGAAGCGACTGGGAAGCAACTGGATCCAGCTGTGACCCAGCAGACTCGCTCGATGCAGGAGACTCTGCTGACTTAAAGGTAAGGGATAAGTTAGAAGACAGCTGGGGGGACATAATATCAAGTTTTCCTAGAAGAAAGTCCTTGGTATTGCAAAGCTGCCCTATGCTGTGCTGAACTTGTGCTAATTCCTGCCCAAAATTTTTGAGTTTGGTTTCATTCCGTTCATAACTTTGGATCAGGCCAGTGTAGTCCACTTGTAATTTAGAATTGTTATCACTGTCAACCAAAACTTGTGCCTGAAGTTGATGAAGTTCCTCCTGAAGCTGAGCTGACTCGTGCTGCATATTTTGGACTGTGGTCATCACCTGCTGTTTCCACTCTTCCATTTTCTTTACTTGCTGTTTTAATTTATCACGTTCCTGTAAGAGCTCCTCAAACTGGTTACTATTAACGCCTCCAACCTCGCTACCTGTGCCAGAAGTCTGTAAAACTGCCAGGAGAGTCTGACATTTCTGACTTAAGGCATCTATTTCAATGTCTTTTTCTCGGATAATGCGGGACAAATTCTGAATTGTTTCTCTAACCATATCCTGGCCACTGCTTTCAAATCTATTAGACAATGCTTTCATCTCATCTTGCAGCTTAATGAGGGCTGCTTCTTTGGCACTAATTATATCCATCATCTTGTGATACTCTGTTTTCAGTTGGCTATTTTCCCTTGTTTTCTCATTCAAAATGACCATTACTCTTTCTCTTTCCATAGCATAGTCCTGCACTTGCTGTTGAAGATGAAGAGTATCCTGAGCATACGAAGCTGAAGATATCCTAGCATGCAGAGCCTGTATCTCCAAGTCTTTCTGCTGGATAATCTGAGTGAGCTTACCAACGTCATCTCTGGACAGCTGATCAATTTGTTTGGTTAAAGATATATTCTTTTCATTTAGAAGTTTAATCTCCAGCTCTCGTTCTTTTATTCCTTTCACCAACCTTTCAGTTTCAGCTTTAGATAAATCATGCTTTTCACTTCCATTTTCTATAGTAAGGCTGTGAACTTTTGTCTCTTGAAAAATATCAGAATTCTCTGTTTGAATGTCCTGTCTGTCTTTGTGCAACTGGACTTTTATTTCTTCAATTGTTCTTTGCAAGTTCTTAATTTCCTCATCTTTTTCTAGGAAGAGCTGAGTATGTGTGATACTCATCTGTTCATGCTGGTATTTAAACTCATCCATCTCCTTCTTTTGTTCCTCTAAAGACTGAAGCAGCTGCATCCTACTCTGGTTTTGATCTTCAATGATCTTTTGATGATGTTTAATTTCCTCTTCCAGATGATTCTTAATTATGTTCAGCTGAGACACTTCGCATTCTAGTTCTGTGACAATGTCCAGGGCTTTTGGCTCGGCCACAGGTGCAGCTCGGCTCTGCTGTTCCCTGAGCCGCTCCAGCTCTTCCCGCAGGTGATTGTTCTCCTCTTTCATGGACCCAAGATTCCTGTCCTTTTCCTCTATGGTCTGCCTTAAAGTCTCACTTTTTCTAATCGCCTGAGTGCATTTGTCTAATTCCTCCTGCAACTCTGAACTTTTTTCTTTAAGTTTTCTGATACATATTTCTTTTTCATTTATGAGCTGTGTCAATTGCTTCTGCTCTTCTAAAGTAGATGACAAATTTTCCTTTGTTTGTTTGTGATCAGAATCCATCTGCTCAATAGTCTTCTTGAGTCCTGCTATTTCAAAGTCTTTTTCTTGACTGAGTTGAATTAAGTGCTCATGTTCCAGCTGTGAGGCAGAGGTATTCAAACTGCGCACATTGGTCAGCTCCTCAATAGTTTTCTTATACTTGTTTGCTTCTTCCAACAGCCTCTTTTCAGCATGACACAATTCTTCTTCTATCTGTCCTTTTTCCCTTTGCAGAGTCTCTACCATGGTGTTTTTCTCAAAACAAATCTGATTGTTACTAGCGACAGATTCTTCCAACTGACGTCTTGCTTCTTCACACGCTACAACCAACTTTTCATTTTCAATTTTGAGATCCAAAGCAACTTCTTTTAAATTTTCATTGAGCTGTTCTATTTCTGAAAGATTTTGTTTTAGGTTTCTAACTTCAGCTTCCTTTTCAAGTAAGCCATCTTTCAAATTACTGCTACAGTCTTGAGTACAAGACTGAGTTAACTCGCTCCTAACTCTGGCCAATGCCTCTTCACTTTGTCTGATGTGCTCCTTCAGTTCAAGGTTTTCCTTCTGGATGTGTACATTATTTCTTTGTGATATACTTAGCTGATCTACCAAATCTCCTACTTTATCTTCAAGTTTCTGCTTGGTAAAATGCAAATCCTTTAGGACCAGTTCACTGTGAGTTAACTTTTCTTTCTGCATGTCTAACTGTTTGGTAATGTTCTTTTTATCATCTTCGAGCTGATGGACTCTCTTTTTTTCATCATCTAGATCTTCTTTCAGTTTCCGGATAACACTATCTCCTTTGCTTTGTTGATCTTTTATCAAAATCACATGCTGAAATAAAAATTAATTTGCATAGTAACTTTATAACATCTTATTTTAGTGCCTACAGAAAATTTTGTAAAATATATAAAAGAGAAAATTCTGACATTTCTAATCTCTTTTAAGAACAACTTTCTAGGGGAGAATGATGTGGGCTGCCTGTAATTCCAGCACTCGGGGGGCAGAGGCAGGCGGATCTCAAGGCCAGCCTGGTCTACAAAGGAAGTTCCAGACTAGCTGGGACTACAAGGAGACCCTGCCTCAAAAACAACAACCACAACAACACAACGACACCCATCTTTCTACCCTAATATGCCCCACAAAATTACAGAAAATCCATTTTAATTTTAGAGGCAAGAATTAAAAACCAAAAAGGTAAAGTATACATGTTACATATTTTCAAAATTTTTTTTGGTCTTTTTGAGACAGGGTCTCCCTTTAGCCCCAGCTGGCCTGGAACTCACTATGTAGACCAGGCTGCCCTTGAACTCACAGAGATCCTCCTGCCTCTGCCTCCCAGGGAGTGCTGGGATTAAATGCGTGTGCCACCACACCCGCTCATATTTTTAACTTTTAAATATTTTATTTATTTTCTGATGTGTATGAGTGCAATTCTAATGTGTAAGTGCACCCATGTTGTGCAATGCCCACAGATGCCAAAAGAGGGCATTGGATCCCCTGGAACTGGAGTTATAGACAGTTGTTTATCCACTACGTGGAGCTGGGACTTGAACCCAGGTCCTCTGTAAGAGCAGAAGTGCTCTTAACTGGTGAGGCATCTTTCCAGCCACCATTTAAAAAAATATTTACTTATTTTTTTTTCTGAGTAGCACTTTTTTTTTTTTTTTTTTTGGCCTTTTCAAGACAAGGTCTCCCTGCAGCCCCAGCTGTCCTGGAACTCATTCTGTAGACCAGGCTGGCCTTGAATTCACAAAGATCCGCCTGGCTTTGAATTCACAAACATCCACCTGCCTCTGCTTCCCAAGTGCTAGGATTAAAGGCATGCACCACTACGCCCAGCTAAACTTTTTTATTTTATTTTTATTTTATATTTTATATATTTTATTTTACTTTATATATTTTATTTTATTTTACATATTTTATTTTATTTTACTTTAGAGAAAGGGTCTCCCTTTAGTCCCAGGTGGCCTGGAGCTTGCTATGTAGACTAGGCTGGCCCTGAACTCACAGAGATCTGCCTGCCTCTGCCTCCCAAGTGCTAGGATTAAAGGCATGTGCTACAGCCGAGCATGGTGGTGCACGTCTTTAATCCTAGCACTTGGGAGGCAGAGGCAGGTGATCTTTGTGAATTCAAGACCAAAAAATATAAAAAAAAAATAAAGGCATGTGCTACCATGCCCGGCTTAAAGACGGTTCTTAGCCACCATGTGGGTACTGGGATTCGAACCCAGGTCCCCTGCAAGAGCAGTTAGTGCTCTTAACCGCTGAGCCATCTATCCAGCCCCAGCACTTTTATTTATAAATCTTATAACTCAGCTTTATAAGAAGCCAAGATTAAAAAAAAAAAGCCAAGATTCAAGATTAAATAGGTTTGTATATAAGGCTCAACTGAAATGGTTCCTATTTATTTAATTTTTATGTGTATGAGTATATTGACTGCATGTATGTTAGATTTTTAAACATTAGAGCAAGAGTCAACAGACTACATACAACCCACGTACTAGCTGCTGGTTTCTGTAAATACAAGTTTCCTAAAATATAGCCCTGTTTATTTGTTCACACATCATCACTCAAAGTTGAAAGCCACTGAGATGATATGTTCTGCAAATCCAAAAAATATTTTACTAAGTGACAAAATGTCACTGTCATTTTTGTATGTAAATATGCACCCACTCACCTTCGTAGCTTCTTGGTTCTGTTTGTCCAGTTCTTCTAACTCAGCCATCAGTATTTCCTTTTCACCAATACTCTGATTTAGTTCTTGTTCCTTTGCTTCCAAGTTAAGTTTCAAGTCACGTACTTCAGAATCCAAATCCATATCTCTCACTGATGAACTTTTAATGACTTCAAATTCATTACTCAATTTGGAAAGTGACATCTGAAGTTCTTTCTTAAATGATAAGGGAAGAGAGAAAGGAGCACATAATGTCAATTAGGAAGTGACATCGAAAGATGAACATGAATATCTATGAGTAAATAAAATTTGGGGACCTGCCAGCATGATGTAGCACAGTTTTCTTTTTGTTTTTTTTTGGTCTTTTTGAGACAGGGTCTCCATGTAGCCCCAGCTGGCCTGGAACTCACTTTGTAGACCAGGCTGGCCTTGAACTCACAAAGATCCGCCTGCCTCTGCCTCCCAAGTGCTAGGATCAAAGGTGTGCGCCACTACACCCAGCCATAGCACGCCTTTAATACCAGCACTCCGGAGGCAGAGGCAGGCAGATCTCTGTGAGTTCAAAGGCAGCCTGGTCTACATCAAGTTCTAGAAAAAAAGACCAGGGCTGGAGAGATGGCCTAGCAACATACAGAAATAAATTTAAAAAAGAAAAAAAAAAAAGAAAAAAAGACCAAAAAATAAATAAATAAATAAATAAATAAATTGAGGACCTATTTTATTTATACTTTATTTATTTATTTATTTATTTATTTATTTGTATGAATGTACTGTCTGCATGTAGGTTTGTGCACCCGTGTTGTGCAATGCCACGGAGGTCAGAAGAGGGTCTCGGATTCCCCTGGAACTGGAGTTCTCCTAGAATTGGAGTTCCAGATGGTTCTCAGCCACCATGTGGGTGCTGGGGATTGAACCTGGGTCCTCTGTAAGAGCAGTAGGCGCTCTTAACCGCTAGACCATCTCTCCAGCCCTGGCGACCTATATTAAATCCTTGTATTGGAAATGTTATTGAACATTTGTGAGTTCAAGGCCAACCTGGTCTATAGAGTGAGTTCCAGGACAGCTGGGGCTACAGGGAGACCCTCTCTCAAAAAGACAAAAAAAAAAAAATTTTAATTGAGTTGAAACACTGACACTTAATATCAGCTTTCAGCTAGCCTCTATTTAAGTACCTAAGGAATTAGTCCCAGAGATACAAACATAATACCTTCCCCTGTACCAAACACTGGATTATAGAAACCTATTCCGTCTTTGTTACTAACATATACAAAAAGAATCCATTTCTACCAGAAACCATCCCTCCTACAGCTCACTAATAAGAAATTGTTATCTACCAGGATATATACATCCCGGGGTATATATGCAGTATGTACACTCTAGGCCTCTCAACCCACCTGTGCTGCTGTCAGGACTCATATCAGAAACCAAAACAAACCTATCTTTTCTGTTCATATCTGTGTACCTACTGGCTTATCGCTGGACATAAAACTCTGGCCAGCCTCTCATACTCTGAACCTTGCCCAGATACTACAACCTGGCCTGACATGTACATCAATGAGCTCAGATTTATGCTGAGAACTCTATCACTAAATTGGACTCACCTTTTCTTGGTTCAGTAATGACTTCTCTTTTTCTAAAACTTGAACGTACATTTGAAGTTTCTGGTTGTCTTCAGCAAGATTGTTATCCTACAAAAATATTAAAGTTAGTATTTTCAGATAACACACAATTTCAAGTTTACAGAAAAAGCAAATCTAATTATACAGCTGTGCAGTTTTACTCAGTATTCCTTTAGTAATACGAAAAGATTAGAAGAACACAACGTTGGACAAGTTAGGATAGGTCACTCATTTCAGACTTACTTACAGAGTATTTATTATATCTGATTGTTGGGGTTTGTGTGTGTCTGTCTATGATTTTTTTTTTTTTTGAGATAGGGTCTCCCAGTCACCCAAGCTGGCCTAGAGCTCAATATATAGACCAGGCTGGGCTTGATCTCAGATTCATTTGCCTCTGCCTCCTGAGTGATGAAATTAAAGGTTGTACCACCAAGCTTGACTCTTTGTTATATGTGAAAATATATATAAATGTTGCCGGGCGTGGTGGCACACACCTTTAATCCTAGCACTTGGAAGGCAGAGGCAGCAGGCGGATCTTTGTGAGTTCAAGGCCAGCCTGGTCTACAGAGTGAGTCCATATATATAAATAAATGTATTCACAGCCAAATGTGGTAGTGTATTCAGTATTCAGGAGTTAGAGGCAGACAGATATCTGTGAGATCAAAGCCAGCCTGATTTTCATGGTGAGCTCAAGGCCAGCTAGAGCTACAGGGAGAACCTGTCTCCAAAATAAGTCCACACACAGAAAGGCAGAAGGAGAGAAGGGACTCCACAAAGTTACCCTCTGACTTCCCTGCACACACATATGTGCGCACACACACACACACACACACACACACACACACACACAAAATAAAATAAAATACAGAAAAAGAACAACACTTTTTAGTTTTTGAAGGAAAATAAAAATGCACCCTGGGCCTAAGAGATGGCTCAGTGTTTAAGAACACTTGCTATTCTTTCATAGGACCCGGGTTCAATTCCCAGCACCCACATGGCGACTAATAACCATGTAACTCCAGTTCCAGGGGATCCAGTGCCCTCTTCTGGCCCCTGTGGGCATTACGTGCACACACTGCACAGAAAAGGTGCACTTACATGCATCCAGGCAATACACTCAAGCACATAAAATAAAAATAAATAAAATATTAAAAATAGTTTCTTTTTATATTCTAAAATATTAAAAAATATTTTTACCACTATTTTTATTTTATGTGAGTGCTTTGTCTGCATTCATGTAAGTACACCTTGTCTGTGCAGTGTGTGCATGTAATGCCCACAGGGGCCAGAAGAGGGCACCAGATCCCCCTGGAGCTGGAGTTACAAATGGTTATTAGCCGCCATGTGGGTGTTGGAAAATGAACCTGGGTCCTCAAGTAGCCAGTACTCTTAACCACTAAGTTATCTCTCCAGCCCCTAAATAAAATATTTTTTTAAATGCATTCTTACTTTGATGTAGGATATGCTTACTCTTTTTACACTGTCAAATTACTCTGCCACAGTACACCTGCATGTATCAATTATGTAGCTTTCTAACCTACCAATTTATGGTGCAAAGCTTTTGTTGTTAACCAATAAGGACAAAATTACTGAAAAGTTCCTAGAATAAATTCACATAAATCTGTAAGAAAATACAAAATAAACAAATACAATAAATCACAACCTTCTTAGTAACAATGCCCAAGACTTTCTGCTATAACAAGAATTTACCTGGTTTAAACTACTTAGTCTCATTATTTCATTTTCAGCATCTGTAAAAACAATAAATGAATCTAACATTAAAATTACTTAGAATATTTTAATAGTTGCCTGCCATATTAAATTCAGAAGTGCAGCTCCATTAAAATAAAACATATTTATTAATGTAATTAGCAAGCGGTTTGGACTAAAAAACATTTTTGCCATTTTCTATTTCTTTCTGTAACAAATAAGTTGTAAGTTTAAAAGAAATTGTTAAAATCCAATTCTTTGGAAAGGTATAAGAAAGAATTATCACTGAACCTGGGATAATCCTAAGTTATGGTTTTGATAAAAGTAGTAACAATTCAGGCTAGAGAGATGGTTCAGCAGTTAAGAACACCGGCTGGGGCTAGAGAGATGGCCTAGTGGTTAAGAGCGCCGACCGCTCTTACAGAGGACCCGAGTTCGATCCCCAGCACTCACATGGCGGCCGAGAACCATCATTGATACACATACAGAAATAAATGCCGGGTGTGGTGGCACATGCCTTTAATCCTAGCACTTGGGAGGCAGAGGCATGCGGATCTCTGTGAGCTGGAGGCCAGTCTGGTCTACAGAGTGAGTTCCAGGACAGCCAGAGCTACAGGGAGACCCTGTCTCAAAAAGACCAAAAAAAAAGCACACTGGCTGGTCATGCAAAGGATCCAGGTTTGAGTCCCAGCATTCACATGGCAACTAACAACCATCCATAACTTCAGTTCCAGGGGAATTGAACACTGTCTTCTAACCTCCGCAGGTACTGCATGACTTGAGTACACTGATTAAAAATGCAGGCAATACCCTCATACACAAAAAATAAGTAATACCCAGGTAGTTACACATGCCTTTAATCTCAGCACTCAGGAGGCTGAGGCAGGTGGATCTCCGTGAATTCAAGGCCACTCTGGTATGTATATGTATATGTATATGTGTATGTGTATGTGTATATGTATATGTATATGTATATGTATATGTATATGTATATGTAGTGAGTTCCAGGCCAGCTGGGGCTATGGGGAGAACCCTGCCTCGAAAAGACCAAAAAAAAAAAAAAAAAAAAAAAAGTAACAATTATGTTTCAAATGAGTAAGTGATTTTGAGTAGCCAGAAATAGTATAAGTTCTAAGACTATAAGGAAAAAAAACCTGAAAAGAATAAATTTATATGATATTATAATTATCTCTTGATTACCTACAGTGACTTAGAAGAACCCAAAGATAGAATAATACCATGAGGTCAGCTAAAATAATTCAATGAACAGTCATTTCAGAAATATTGAGCATTTATGACAAAGCCAATGCTAGACAAAAAGATGGAAACATTTACTTCTTGCTCTCTATGAATTTAGAATTCAAAACTGATGGAAAAGGAGTTTACTCCTTTTCCATCACATTTATGTGATTTCACTAGTATGATATGACAGCAAAGAAGGGGCAAATATGAAGCCCAGATCAGGTGGGAGCAAAGGGCCAGAGATGTAGCAGTGCAGCCACCTCCAGAGTATGTGCACTAAAATGAAAGAACAGGAAAACTAGGGAGTTGGTGCCCAGAAGACAACAAATACAAAGGGAACAGAGCTAAGACACAGCAGTACTGGCTTAAGGAGCCACAGAGAGTTCCTAAGTCTAAACTTTATAATATTGGGATTCAGGAAGAGTCTAAACTGAAGAAGTACACAGGGACCAGAATCTCTAACAGACATGACACTCCACTAACAAAGTTCAGACTTCATCCTCCAGTTCCCAGAGAGCCTTCACATTTCTGAAAATTTATTCCAGCTGCAGAATGAATTTTAAAAATCATGGATTGAAGAAGTAATGATGGGGGGGGGGGCTGGAGAGATAGCCTAGCAGTTAAGAGCACCGACTGCTCTTGCAGAGGACCCGGGTTCGATCCCCAGCACCCACATGGCGGCTAATAACTGTCTGTAACTCCAATTCCAGGAGAACTCCAGTTCCAGGGGAATCCGAGACCCTCTTCTGACCTCCGCGTGCATTGCATGACACGGGTGCACAAACCTACAGGCAGACAGTACATTCGTACACATACAAAAAAAAAAAAAAGAAAAAAAGAAGTAATGATGGAAGGGAAGTTGAAGGACACTTTGATAATTCTTAACACTCTTTAATAGAAAACTCCTATTTGTGACTATTAATTATAGTACTGAATCTAAACCAAATAACTCTATACTCATTTCTATCAACATTCCATTTTCACAAAGTACTTAAGTTATTTGAGTGCCTGTTTCTAAAAAGAGCTAGCATGCAAGGAAACAGCAATGTAAAGTGGGTTCCGACGCTGTATACCGGCCAGAGCCTGCTGTAATCTGAACACTTCTGAGGAGCTCTGAGGAAGCACTCTCTCCTCCTGTGCCACGGTGTCACTCTGCCTCCCGGCAGACAGCTTCAGGGTACTGCATTCCAGCTTCAAGCGTTCCTGCTCTTCAGTCATTTGTCTCTTTTCCACATGCAGCTGTTCTTGTTCTCTCTTCAAGATATCTCTGTCATTTTCTGCAGAAGATAATTTTTTATGTATCTCTTTTATTTTATCCTCAAGATCTTCAATTTTTTTGGTAGATTCTACTTTTTCAGTTTGTAGAACGTGAATAGTTTTTTGCATTTCATACATTTTAGAGTGATCAGTTACTCCTGAGCCACCTAAAGCATAAAATAGGGGGGGGAAATCCAATGTCAATTTCCAAAAAGTAAATAGATTATTATATACAATGTAAAGACTTGAGAGTTTAGAACTTGGAAAATGTAAAAAGAAAAGTTAAATTATTATAACTAAGCATGTTTAAATAAACAAAAAGTTGAAAAAAATTCATTATTTGAATCAACTACCAAAAACCTAAATATCTGAATCTGAAAGTAAATATCTATCTAATATTTTGTAGTGTCACACCAAACAATGCAAAGAAATCCATGAGTTGCACTATCTGCCCTGAGAGCAGAACCTGTTCCATTTCTAGACTCATGAAAGCAGTAGTGACCCTGCCAACTTTGGCAGTGAGAAAAAATGGTCATTTTCTTATCACTGGAACTTAGTCTAAGTTTACAACAGTGTTCTGACCTAAGAGTGCTAGATTTGTCATTATGTCATTTAATCTGGAAATTAACAAAACTCATAACCTTGCTGTAACAGATTTTCCAGCTCTTCAATTCGTTCTTCATAGTCACTTAACTCCTCTCGATGCCGACGACTTATCTCTGTCAGTTTCTGCTGATGCATGTTCTGCAACACTGACATTTCATGCTGATGGTCATCAATTTCTTGACTTCGGTTCTGTTTAAGTTCCTTTAAAAACAAGAATAAACTTAACCACATGTCTGATCAACAAGCTTACCTGAATGCTTTCATTGTTGTCCAAATATAAATATAATCCTCTGAACATATCAAAGATTAAAAGAATTCAACCATGGTCCCCAAATTAGGAAAATTCTGACAGAGCCATCCTTCCTTTCTGAGGCATTAAAAATTTACCCTATACGGAAACAAAAGATGAGTAAAAACACCTTTTCTTTAGTACCTATGACCAGAACTCCAGAACTCCTTTCCTAACAACATATTCCAGCAATACTAGAATCAACCTCTGGCTAATTTTTTTCTCTTCTCTTTCTCTTTCTCTTTTCTCTTCTCTTTTCTCCCCTTCTCCCCTCTTCTTCCCTCTCCCCTCTCCTCTTCTTCTCTTCTCGTCTTTTCTTTTTTCTTTGTCCTTTTGAGCCAGGGTCTCCCTGCAGCCCCAGCTAGCCTGGAACAGACCAGGCTGGCCTTGAACTCACAGAGATCCTCCAGCATGTGCCCCCAGAATGCTGGATTAAAGGTGTGTCCCACCACACCCAGCCTTCTTTTTCTTTTCTTTTGAGCCAAGAACTTGTTATGTATGGAGTCCTGGTTGGCCTGAACTCAGTATGTAACCCAACCTAGCCTGGAACTCATTAGATTCCTCCTGTCTCCAATTCCCTAGTGCTGCCACTGCACCCAGCTACTCTTGAATCTTGAAAGCAGTGATGTTACTTCAAACTTCTGACAATGAGCAGAACTGGTCAGTTTCCTATTCTTTGGAACAGAGACCAAGTTTACAGCAGAGTCCTGCTTCACAGTGCCAGACTTATCATTTAGTTATGTCATCTAAACTGTGAAACCAACATACCTAACAACAGATTCAAGTTCTTCAGTACGTACCTGTAAACTACTACTACTACTACTACTACTACTACTACTACTACCACTACTACTCTCTTATTCAGTCTTCTGCCAGTCCCGATGAACTCCCAAACTGTTAAGACAGGTACCTGCTACCCAAGCTGATGAATGTTTCTATAGCTACCTGATCCAGATAGGAGTGTCATGGGAACTGCACCCCCAAGTCTGGCTAGTGTATTCTGCTAGATTCCCAAATCTGTTCCCATTCCTGACACAGACTACAATGGGTCCTGCCAGTAATCGTTTTTTACTCTACTTAGCCAGAAAAGATTTGTGTTGCCTACCACCAAGAATCCTAACTGTAATTAGCTATTTCCCAAGAAAACAAATTTTCCTTTGTGTGCCAGCATTATAACACCACCTCACGATCATCCTATACCATAGGCACTAGGCCTGAATTACTGATGAAAAAACAGAATTGGGGGGGGTGCTTAAGAAACCTGCCTAGGGGCTGGAGAGATGGCTCAGCGGATAAGAGTGCCAACTGCTCTTCTGGAGGACCCAGGTTTGATTCCCAGCACCCACATGCCCGGCTAAGAACAGTCTTTAAGCAGGCAGGCGTGGTGGCGCATGCCTTTAATCCTAGCACTTGGGAGGCAGAGCAGGTGGATCTTTGTGAGTTCAAGGCCAGCCTGGTCTACAGAGTGAGTTCAAGGCCAGCCTGGTCTACAGAGTGAGTTCCAGGACAGCTGACACTACAGGGAGACCCTGTCTAGAAAAGACCAAAAAAAGAAAAAAAAAAAAAATAACAATAATAATTCACAAAACTGCCAGGCGTGGAGGCGCACGCCTTTAATCCTAGCACTTGGGAGGCAGAGGCAGGCGGATCTTTGTGAGTTCAAGGCCAGCCTGGTCTACAGAGTGAGTTCCAGGACAGCTGAGGCTACAGGGAGACCCTGTCTCAAAAAGACCAAAAAA